>CM022665.1:27899445-28136945 GCA_012295275.1 Chrysomallon squamiferum | reverse complement strand
AAATTGAGTGTTGAAAGGTAATGAAATAATGCTTGGAATAAGTTTTATTGTTCTCTTTTATTGAGAAATCAAAATTATACCATTGTCTTAGAATGGTTTTTATTCTTTTTTGTAGGATCTTATGCATATGCTGGACATTACATTTTGTTCTAATATATGAAACATATTAAATGTATCATTTTTTTTTTTTTTTTTTTTTGGTTTGGTTTTTTGTTTTGCTTTTTAATATTTCATTAAATATAAAAAATAAAAACATTTTAAAGAAATATTTAAAAAAGAAAGAAAAAGGAATATTTAAAAAAAGAAAAAAGGAAAGAAAAGTAATTAAAAATTGGAATAGCAGTGGGTGAAAAAAAAAGAAGGCAAATTCTCAGATAATTGAATTTAGCTGAAAAATATTAATTAAATGAAGATAGTTCAAAACAAAAAGTGATCTTTGTTTTTCAACATATGTTTAATTTTGTTATCACTTAATGCAAAATAATATTCATTGTTAAGGGCATTTTTGGGGGCTTGTGTTTTTTGGGGTTTTAATATGAATTTTAAAAAACTTCTAAAACAAAAACTCTATATATAGTTAAGTAGTAAAACAGAGGATTAGCTTTTTTAATGTTTTATTATTTTGATGTGTGTTTTGTGCTGTATTTTCATGGTCCTAGCGATCAGCTTTATATAATTAGCTCAGATTAATAGCACTTTTTAGACTTTTACATATGTAAAAAGAAAAACTGATACCATATTGGTCAGACTTGGTTCCATTTTTTCACTAACTAACATATGTATGTAATGTCTGTAGATTTACAACATTTTTAATATGAACACAAATTATTTATGAATGAGGAGGTTTTTTTTTTTGTTTTTTTTTTTCTTTTTTTCTAATCTTCCACCTTTTTCTTAAAAGAAAAAAAGAAAAAGAAAAAAAATAATAAATACGTTCGAAAAGAATCATCCATTGTTTTGGGTTTTTTAGAGGGGGTCCTTTGCCTAAGTTAGTTTTAATATTATAAATTCCCTTTGACATAACAGATATGTTTAAACTGGCAATTTACATATAATGATGCAATAAACTGAACTAAACCATCTCCATCATCATTTTGTTTTACGTTTCAGAACATATGATTTTATTTGCCTTTCTGAAGTAGCCAACTATTCAGGAAAGTAGAAACCTATCTCTGTTCTTCCTATTAAACCTGATATCTGATAATTCCAGTGTGCTTATAAAATCTTGCATATTACTGGTGTGTATTCTATTTTTTAAAGAAAATTACATTTTACTTTTTGTGGAATATGCAAATGGTTAGATTACTGATTTATATTTTACATTTATTTCTTGATTAATATGCATGACACTGCAATGCAGTGTATATGAAATGTTAAAAATTTCTGAAATACCAACTATGCATAATAAACAGTACCAGACTTCAGTTATCAGCTATACTGATAAGAATATTTTAATTTTTAAATTAAAACCTCATGCTTCATGTTTAGTTGAAAAACCTGTTTATTGTAAGCCATACCCATTTTGTTTTAATGTCATTTTAGTGTGATTTATTAGAATGTAATAAAAGAATATAACTGATATATATGCCATTTTGTTGTTTTTTGAGGGAGCCATTTTGGCCAGGATGTTTGGTTGTGCATTCTTGCGTGCATGTTGAATAATATTACCTTACAAACTGAGGCTTATACACTTTATTTGCTATGAGGAAAACGATGCTGAAAAACAGATGTTAAATATTCAGGTTAGGTGTATTTGGTGCAAAACAATTCCAGAAGGAGAGCCATCTGTGACATGACTAAATTGAAACCTGTAATTAATTGTTTTTTAAATATGTACCAGTAATTTTATTTTCTCTGTTATACCTATCTGAGAAACTTTTCATTTTTTCTTTTTTTTATTATTATTAAAAACAAATTGTGTTAATTTCTTTTATATGAGAAGACGACCTTGCACATGTTGCATTGACTAATATTTCATAAAATATTCAAAATTTAAACACTGAACATAATTTTGAGTTACTGATAGGAAATTTGTACCCTTGAAGTCTAATAAAAATCTAATAATCATTGTATATTTTTTTTATATAAGCACGTCACCCTTATTTTGATTTGTTTAATGCCTGCCTCTGCTTTTAGATACTTTTCCTTTTAGATAACTATAACAGTTCCATTATTTCAGTAAATATAACTTGTTTTTTTCACTATCACCGTCACAAACAGAAAAGTGAATATTTGATTAGATAAAATAATTTAATAATTAAACTTGAAACATTAATATAGTAATTATAATCAAAATTTTTTGTTTTTCTTGTTTGTCAATATAATTGTGTGTGTATGTGTGCATAAATAAACAATTTTTGTTGGCTTATATTTATTTATTTATTACTTTTATGTTTAATATTAAATTTATAAGACAACCTTTAGTGAGTTTTTTTTTCGTTTTTTTCTAAGCTACAAAATATGACATAAAAATGATATTTGAGAAGAACATAAAATGATTCATTTATGTATGAACTAATATTAACACCATAATGAATACACCTTTAGCTGAAATGTTTACATTTATTTTATGACTGGTATATTTAATGAAATGTGTAATAATAGTCAAAATATTAAAGTACACATAAAAAGTAGCTTTTAAAAATAATACAGAGACTGTTCAAAATTAACACACACACTATGGATTAATAAGGCTCTTGCATGTTTGTATCTCTCTCTTATGTTTCAGTTAAGTTGCTATTGCGAACTCACTTGCGCAAATATACTTATTAATGCAACGATTTTACAGGAGATAAGCATGTACCCAGGCATTTAAAGTATTGGAACGGAAATAATTCGGTCATAACTCACTACCACAACGCGTATCATTTCTCATATTTCACAGAAATAATTCGGTCATAATTACTCTACCACATCGCGTATCATTTCTCGCATTTTACGGAAAGGTATGAAATACAGGATCGATCAAAAGTAAAAAACATTTTAAAAAAATTATAATAAAGAATTTTAAAAATCTTTGATATTTGCACAAATAAAAATGATTTTTAGATAATATATTTATTATTCAGAACAATCACCAACAAATTAAACGTACAGGCCTAATGGAGATTTTTTTTATGGATAAAATTACACAGGTAGTGACAAATTAAGTTGCAATGTATCAGTAATATTTTTATTTATGTAATCTTAAGTTATATAAAATAAAATAAAATAATAATAGTAATCACCACCACAATTTTCAACGAAAATAAATTTAAGGATCTAATACGTATCGGTATATATAATACGAAGCTGGTGATTAATTGCTAGTTACACTTTCAGTGACGGTGCGCTAAGCAAAAAGGATGGACAACCGGAACAGAACATGGCAGCGGCCGTCAGATGATTTGCAGTAGTGTAATCGTTTGGTCTCTTACTCTCTGTACTAACTGTTGTTATTAGACATACACATGGAACAAATTATTGTGATTTTTTCAAGTAGTGAGGTAAATTTAATATTATATATTGATTTATTTACATGAATTTTGTCCCAAAGACGAAATTTTTGAGAAAAAAAATAGAGCCAAGTGCCTGTTTCCGGATAGTCGTTAGTTCCGGATAGATGGTGACATGTTGCGTGGGTACCAATGAAAATAATAGAAAAAATTGCAACTTGAAATGTTTGGTGGCACTGCTATTCATACTTGTTGACTTCTAATCAAGTGAAATTTTATATGGTTAGTATTTTTCAGTAAGGATGTTAAGCCAGAAATGAAAATATTTATTACTGTAAATTTGTTAATTTCGTCCGTAAAAAAAGAAAAAAAAAAAAAGAAGTACTGTCAAACTTTGAGGTCGTTGTGAAAATACTTTTGTCATCCTGTATTATTTAGTATTTAAAATTCTTATATTTATATCATTATTAATTCAGAAATATTTTATTTTTAAAATATGTTAGATCTAGGCATTTGGAATGCCTATTTATTTTCTCTGGGCTTTTAACATTAGTCATATGTTACTATTATGTATTTATTTCTTTTAAATCTTTGTCAGTAACAGAAGTATTATCAGTTAAGTCAGCATTTCTTGGGAAAAAAGAAGAAAATGGACATATGATTTGAAATTAAAATCTGTGTATAATTTAGGTTTTATATTTAAAACTTATTTTAGTTCAGTTGACTTTAAGAAGTTGGATTTGTTATAAGATGGTTTTCAATCATAATCTCCTAATGTATGTACAGAAAATGGATATTCTTAGGGGTCAGGAGCCAGATATTGATCATGGATTAGTTATTACTGCAACATTTCTTGCAAGTTATTTGAAAATGTATTTAGTAATTAATAGTCTATGATTAGTGTCATGTAATAATCATTAAACCAAATGACATCCACAGTAAGTATTTTTGAGATGATATTTACCTATATACAAAATAAAAATGTTTGTATCTTATTGAAAAGTATTTTCATAATACTCTAATTTGTTGGTATAGAATTTAATATACATATGTAAGCTTACAAACATTGGTTCAAGACATATAGCATTTGAGGTAGCATATACCAAATAGTTAATTTAGTCAGACAGATATTTCATGTTCACAAACACTCCAGGTATATTTTACAAGCAATTGAGGGTATTTTCTTTTGGGACTATTGTAAAGATGTCATGTTGTTATTCTTCATGGAAAATACAGCAAGTTTACGCCCTCTTGTTGCTGAGATTTAACGTGTTTTATTTACTTTCACAAATGACAGTAACATGTAGTGAATTAGCTTCTGGGTGATAGGATCTACTGTGATAATGAATATTAAAGTGGCAGTTTTATGAAAAATTCTCAAAAATTACATCAGTGTTTAATCAAAATGGGAATGAAGTAGATTTGCTAATTCATAGTCAATTAATAGAAGAAGACACTTAAAAATGTTGATTTTTGTATTATAACTACCACGAACAATAAGGTAGCATAGCAGTTCATTTACATTTGAGAGTCAGTTTTAATAAAACATACGGATAATTTACAAATTGTTTTTTTTTTAAATATTTTAGGCCATATTTTATATGCATTATAGGTATATTATGAAACTACAAGCAGAGCATAAATAAAACATGCATATTCACATTAATTTACATGTATATTTTTTTAAATTTGTATACAAATTAAAATGAAATGAAAATCATGAGTCAGTGAAACAGAAGAAGAAAACAGTATCACACTTTTTTGTCTTTAAGTAAATATTAAAATAATTCTATTTGGGTACCTACTGTGCTTACATATATAGCTCTGTCATTTTTCTTTTTGCATAATGTGATCAGAATTAGCCGCTCCAATTGGATTGCATCATAAAAGAAAATTAATTGATATGACAGTAGAAAATAATAACTGTAAAAAAGGTTAAGATAACCTATTACATGTAACATTCTATTTGAATAAAAAAAATTATAAATGTGATTTCTCAATTGTTTTCATCTTTTAGGAGTTGAAGTGCACATTAATAATTAAAATATGTAAGTTTTCTTTAGAATTTTTTTTTTAATCAGATTCTTTTTTCTTTTTCTTTTTTTTTTTGAATAAATTGCCTTGAAATAGGTGTGAGGGGCAGAATATTATATTTTATGGCCAAATGAAGAATTGCTGAATCATGCTAAATATTGTTTGTTTTTTCGTTGGTAAGAAAATAGAAGAATTAAATGTGACATGAATGTTAACACGGCAAATGACAACAATTACTGAAATGTGTGTTAAAGAGAGGGAGTGCATATGCGTATGTCTATATGCGTGTAAGTGTCATTTAGATTATATTAGAGCTGTATAAATTTGTAAAGGTTGGGGTTTAACTTGGCTGATTTCATTTCAAGTGAAAGAATAAGATTTCCTTTTGCAATTTCAAGGTAGATTTCACAGTATCACTGTGACCCAGATAAATTTCCAATGGTATATCATTATAATGTAGATCCATCATTTACAAATTTATTGCTGGATATGTCACATCAAGAAGAAAAACTAATTATATGTGTATGTACATTTATGTTGTTAATTGTTTTTTTTTAATTATCACTTAATGTATCCTGAGTACCAGTAGTTCATCATACTGATTGTTATAAATGGAATCTGATGGATAAATTTATATATAGTAGCCTCCATGTATGTAGTATTAATAGTGACTTAGGTGCATTAAAATTTTCAATAAAAATGAATATTCATAAAGATAATAACATGCAATTTAAAAAAAAAAAAAAAAAAAAAAAAAAAAAAAAAAAATTCAAATTAATATTTAGATGACATGTCTATTGCAAACAATCTTTACACTTAGATTGTACATTACCTATTGTGTAAGTCAGGAAAGCATGTTAGACAGATGTCACTGTTCAAACATAAGAGGAGGAATCAGTGTTTGTTTAACATATTTTTGATTATTGGTTATTAAATGTTGATCATATGATTTCATTTACTGTAAGAGAGGCAAAACTTATGCTGTCGCATGATGTGCTGTGCAGATTGATGTAAGAAGTTAAATATAGTTTAGTAATATGTTATATAATAATTTTAAATTGTATGTTTTATTTCAGTCTTCGTTTGTATTGTGTTTTGTTTCTGTTGTTAGGCAGTTGTGTTAATTAAAATAAAAATCACTTTATTATGTTCATTTTGGAAAGAAACACAAATGTACTTGTTTTCTTTTTGTTTAAAAAAAAAAAAAAAAATGTCTTCATTGTAAAGTATAAGAGCAAATTTTATAAATAGTAACATGTTTCTCCTGTTTGTGATCTTGTCAGTTTAGTTTATATATAAATATAATTTATAATGAAGCATCAGGCACATATGTATGTGTGTGTATATATATATGTATATAGTTTAATTTTTATTAAAATAACATGTAGGATATCCTAAATTTGTAGGAGTAGATAATTTGTTACTGGCTAAGTAAGACTAATAAGGTTATATATAAAGTAAAGCAATCTAACATAGTTCCATTATCAAAATTCAATTTATTTTTCCAATATAATTAATTAACAGTTAATAGCGTGTAAGCTCGTATTTCATTATTGAACTTTTTTGTACACCAGAGGACTGATAAATAAAAATTGTTGTGCCTTCTAAAAAAAAAAGAAAGAAATAATAATAATAATAAAAATTCTGCTTTCAGACAAAAATTGCAAAAGTTTCCAGAAAAAAAGAAAAGCCCCCCAAAAAAAAAGGAAACATGTTGTTTAAAACTTAATTCATTTCAGATATATTATTTTTTATTATTATTATTATTTTTTTTTTTAACAGTTCAGAAAACTTAGTTTCATTTTGAGGTGTACATTTTCAGTAAAATTAGAAACATGTAAATGATTAAAAAAATGTAGTTGGGTACACCTTTCAAAAATAAAGTAATTTAAAAAACAAATACGAAACATTTCATTTTATTTTAAATTTTGTATTGTAAGCATAAAAGGAAGTTTATACTGAACTATCTTGTATTTTTATTTTTTAATTACTAGTTTTCTTCTTTATATATGATTTAGTACTGGATGGTGATAGATAAACACTATTTCTTATATTTTTAACATGAAATGCAAATAATTCCCAAAATAATAATAATAATAATAATAAAAAAATATAAAAAGATGCCTGTATGTGGCAGGAATTTATTCAGTGGTTATGTATATATTTATGTGCTCAGGTGAATGATGCCATTAAATTTGTTTTTGTGCCATCAGATATGTCTAATTGAAAAATAACTAATAAAGCAAAAAGAGGCTTAGTACCTTTGAAGTAGTGCAGTTCAATGTAAAATTAGTTTAGATAGATTAACACTGATTAAAATGCAGAACTGTTTTTAAATTATTTTATTACATAAAAAGACAAAAAAAAAAAAAAAAAAAATTATAATTGTAATCTGATTATTAAGGATTATGTTAAAAGAAATATGTTTCATTAAGATTGAAGTGGGCAAGGACATGTAGGTATTAATGTTTGTATGTGTGTCTACATTTTGTTTCTTTTTTGTTCAGTTTCTAAATATCAATATGTTTCATATTGTACTGCTGATCATAGTAAGTTACCCTAATTTTTTTTTTTTTTTTTTTCAGAGTATATAACTGAACTTATGGATAGTGCAAAATGAACTACTCTCAGTTTCCAGATTATCCAGAATCAAATATTAGTTTAAGCTGTGTCTAACAACCATAGAAAACAGACATTTGGATTAAGTAAATCATTTTCCTTTGGATTTGTGTGATCTCACCATATAGTTTGTGTGATAGACATCAAGAAACGCAGAACATTGCTCTAACCACCCAAGTTTAAAAAAGAAAAAGAAGAAAATACTCTTTATATTATATAATCAGTCAGCATGGTAAAACCTTCTCCAGCAAAGAAATCTCAGAATGGTGTTTTGAATGGAAAACATGCTCAGGTGAGTGTGTGAAAAAGTAAACTTGGAAGTGTTTTTTTTATTTCTCACAGAGAAGATCAAGATAAAGCATGGTTTCTAAACAGAACTGATAATATTCTAAATGCATTAGATGTGATACAAAAGTTAATTTTAAAAAAATAATTGTCTATCATTTAGGAAACTAATCATATCTTTTTTATTTTATTTCTTATTTTTATTTTTATATCTTCACATTAGTTCAGCTAGTTTGTAACAGGAATTTCTGTCAAATATAGTTTCATAAACTTGAACTTCTGAGGGGCCATAACAAATTTAGTCAGTGCAAAAGTGCCTTTCTCAGTACCCATAGCATCAAGATGTCACAATCGTTGTTTCCAAATATAATTGGTTGCTGCTTTTAATGATTTCTTAATAATGTGTTTTTGTTGGAAATTATGTAATCGGTGAAAATTAATTTTGTAAGTTACATACTTTATAAACACGTATCTAATATTTATTGTGTTATGGTAATATAACAAATTTTTTTTTTTTTTTTTTATTATTTAAAAAAGAGTTCTGATTCAAAATGGAGAGAAAATTTCCATGAATCATTTGAAGAAACGCCACTGATAGCTGCCATGTACACGTACCTCAGCTACATTTTGTTGTTTATTTTCGGGCATATTCGAGACATCTGTTATTACTATGGAATAAAGAAAATATATGGGACTGAGCCAGGAATAAAGGTAAATAAAATATCACAGAATGATACGCATCATTTCAGTTGCTGTAATGTTATAGGTTAGTGAGAATTTGAGTATTTACCTCTGGAAACTGTACCTGGGAGTGTGGTTTATTTTGATCACTAAATAAAAAAGTCATGCATATTCATGATATTGTTGACACAAAACACTAAGTATGTAACAAAAGAAGTGAGATGGTTTTCATTTTGTTTCCTTTCTGGCATGTTAGGTTGTAGGGGCTGGAAATAACAGTTTAGGGTGGGGTTTGGTATGGGGCCAGGTGTTTTTTTTAAATATGTTTTCCTATTGTAAATAAACAATTTTCTGGTTTCTTTCCCTCAGCTGGCTAAATAAATCTGATGTAAATCTGAATTTATGCAGATAATTTTATATTTTTTTAATAATGTAGAAAAACAATATTAAGGGTTAGAATATATTTTAATAATATATATGCATGTGTGTGTGGTTGCAAACGTGCAAAAGTAATTTTTAAAGTGTTAATTTAAAATAACAACTGAAATTTTAATATGCAATCATTTAATGCAATCCATTATTGTTGTTTCCAGGGATTTGTTCCATTATATTCTTCATGGGGTAATTTCTTTCTCCGAAATATGTATCGTTTAATTCGAGATGCATGGGATCGACCTATCACTAGTGTTGCAGGGCCTGAAATTGACATTCTGGAAAGAGTGACACATGATCATTGGTGGCATTTTGAGTAAGTCGTTTTTCAATGTTACTCAATTCATTTTGGGAAAAAAACAAAACAAACCAAAATAACATTTCTTTACTAAATTTTATTTTGTAACTTTAAATATTAATTTGCACTGTTGTGTTAAGTACATAAATCCGTTGCACCATCAACACAACAGGGATACATAAAACCTAGACTCTTAACATTTGCTAATATTCTACATATTTTTCAGTCTTTTATGAATTTGTTTCATGTGCAGTTTTTTAATTTTTCAATTTGTAGATTTTCTGGAAAACGTATGCATGCATTGAACTTTGGTTCGTACAATTACCTTGGTTTTGGAGAAAACAAAGGACCATGTATTGACATGGTAGAAGAAGTCACCAAGCAGTGTGGTGTTGGCATAGGAGCATCACGTCAAGAATATGGTACAGTTCTAAATTTTATTATTTACCAGAAACTTCTAAATATTTAACAATTAATTAAACTATTAACTGTGTTGGTAATGCATTACTGAACATGTATAATTCTGGGTTTTTAATTTTTGCTTTATAATTAATTTATATATATATATATATATATATATATATATATATATATATATATATATATACACATTAATATCGTTTTTATTTTTAAATTTACATTATTACAAAAAATAAACTGAATCTTATTAAAAATAATTTCAAGGACAAATAAATATATTCTGTTAATTTACATTTTGTTAACAGTATAGCTTTTTATGTTTTATGTTTTTTAAAGCCAGGTAAAAAGGCAGTGCTTAGCAGCTAATGAATTACTTTAGCTTTTAAGTAAAATAGAGTTCATTTCTGAAAGCAAATTTATGGTATTGATTTTATTTTTTCCCTTTCATTTAAGGTCAAAAAGGAAAAAAAGTGGTTTTCTCTTCAATATGTTGTTTACTATTTTCATCACATTTAAAACTTGACTTCTATTTTAGATAATTCTGTTTCACTATTTCAAATAAAATTTTAAACTAATTGTTTATGCCTATTTGTCTGTTTTAAAAAGGAAAGTATTTAAAGAAAGAAAAAAATAGCTACTTGAACATGCTCATTAATGAAAACCTTTTGACAGCAAACACTTTTCAAAATTGCAGCTCTAGACTATTATTTTCATTTTGTATTCCTGTTAAATTTATAATTTGATTCATCAGTATGCTGACTGTTAGTTTATTTTAAGTAAGTAATAACAAAAAAAAGCGAATAGTTAAATGTTATTTATGGATGGTGTAATTTAACTCTTCTTTTTTTTATTATAACTATTGTTATTATTATTTTTTTGATGACCCCAGTATTGATTTCAGCTGTTCTAATGAAACAAAATGATTACTTTTTAGACCATGGATTGAAATATCATTGCACTTTTTTTCTGGCTGTTAATTATATTGACTGTACTGATGAGAATAGAATAAAATGAGTTGGTGTTTTTAAAATAAATGTGGAGCTCATTACTTAGAAGGGGACATAATATAAATCATACTGACTCACTTTAAAATGAAGCATAAAGTGACCAAGATTTCATGATGTTTGTCTGATATTATTTAAACTAGAATATTTTAGTACAAAGGTGATTGATTTCACTATTTATTACTTTCATGTATATATGATGTTGAGGATGGTTCATCAATATTTTTATTTAATTCAGTTGTTTATTCTTGTTTTTAGGTTACATGGAAATCCACAAAGAACTAGACGGATTGGTAGCAGACTTTTTGGGTTTGGAGGCAGCCATCACATTTCCAATGGGTTTTGCCACAAACTCTATGAACATTCCATGTTTGGTGAGGAAAGTAAGTAAAGAATATCTGAACTCTGATTTTGTGGTGAAACATGTATGAATTAATTCATGATACATTTGTTATTGCACAAACACTTCAATATTACATAAATCTCATTAATCTTTGACCACATTCAACATCCACAGTCTGTTTTCATTTAAATTTCAACTAGATTTTATTGATTAAAATATTTACATATGACACTCCTACAGCAGATACATTTTGCATTGAGCTGCCATTAAAAAAGTATTCATTCTTAGTGCATGTTATTCATCTAATGAAACTATTTTCACATTTTTCTATGGTGTATTTTGTTTATTTTTCACTTCATGTATTTGGAAATTTATAAGTATATCTTTACAATTTTGAGATTTAAAATTTTAGTTTTTTAAATTATATGTAAAGCATTAATAGATATCTTTGATTTGACCCAAAACCTTTTTTTATCACTTGGCTACTTAGAAATATGTCTTGAATGAATATAAAGGTACAAAAATCTCATTCAGAATCAATTTATATATGTGACTGAACTGTGAAGTGTTTTTATTTCAAACATTTTTATCAATATCATTGTTAAATCTTGTTCTTTTGAGTGAATTGTTCTGCCACATGTTTTTAATCAAAATACTGGATGTTAACTTTATACAAATGTAACAAAAATTACATACAAAAGCTGAACGTTTTATTTCATTTGTACAGATGCATAATATACTGACAAAAATATTATTTTAAATGTCTTACTAATGAAGCCATCTCATCCCTATGTTAAATTATAATTTGCTTATTTGAATATAATGTTGGTATTGGATACCACTAATATGATTTGTTGAAGATCATTTAAACCTTGTTTTATTTATTTTATTTAAAACAAAAAAATCTCTTCATTGTTTATTTTCAAACAGTTACACACTATCAGAAGTGAGTGCAGTAATAATTGATTGCTAGGTGTTTGCACAACACCTATGTTATTGAGGTTGTGGGTCGCTGCATTATCATCATAACTGTCAGATATTTCTAAAAGTGATTTAAAAAAATAGACAACTTAATACTGGAACTGGTAAATATGTACATGTATTTGACAATACATTTTTGCAGGTTTGATTTCCAAATGCCACATGTTAACCATTGACGGTTAAGGCTTTGCAGTAAAATGAGTAACCACACATTGACAACTTACAAAAACACTTACATGACCAAGTCAAGGATTCTCAATGCCTGTGACTAAATGGAAAAGCCTTAAGTCTTAACATCAGTGGATGTGTTTTTAGAGGTCCAAATCCACAAATGATGGACTGCAGGACTAGATGCAGCTTGTGACAATTGGTCGGTTTCTCTCTTTAGAGATGTGACTATATATGAAGAGAGATTGGTTAATGGTCACCATCATTTAATCTGATATGTCACTTCTTTACTAATCCTGGCTATGTCATAATCATTTTCTTTCCATTTTATTAGTGTGTGTGTATGTATGTATGTATGTATGTACTGGGAGCATCACTACGTTATTTGGTAATTGGTAAATGCATAATGATGCAATCTGCTTTAATAATAATAATAATTTTAATAATAATAACAATAACAGTAATATATACCTTTGGTAACACTTCTAAATACTTCTTTCTTATACTAATAAGAGGCAAGGAATGACAGTGAAGTACTGTTGTTACAAAACATTTGAATGCAGTAATGTTTTCCTTTCTAACTAGTCATGATATTATATACATGAAGGGCTGACTGGCAGTATACTTTTCTTATGCTTTTGTTAGAAGATCATTTTGCTTGAAATGTTTGCAGTTAAAATATATTTTCAAGCTGATTCAATCAGCCACAGTGGCCTGATTTTTCTAAATGAATATTAAAATTATTACATTATTTGTTTACATAAATTACTTACGTTTTATGTTCTGAACTGAAGAGAGACTGGTGGTTATGTTAGCTAATATCCATCACTTTGTAAATGAATGATATTAGTTTTTGGTGAATGGTGTAAAGGATATATTAAAGAAAACTGCTGCTGACATTGTAATTTAGTAAAAGTATAATGCAGTTAACTTAATGCAGAAACAGTTGAAAAAAAGAAAGAAATGTAATTGAAGAATATAATTTAAAAACATTAAAATACTCTACAATCAGTATATAACTAAAAACTAGTGCTGAAGAAAAAATAATCTGTACAACACAATTTACAGAGCATTTGTACCACTGAGGTATATTCATATAAATTAAATTTTGCTGATTCAGCATGTTATAAACTTTACATTAAAATGTGTTTGTGTAATGTTCATTTGTTTTGACTTAAAATGGTAAAAACTGCAGAATGTGAAAGACATTTTAAATGAGAAAATTTGGGAGAGAGGTGACTGTCTTAAAGATGTTCTAAAACATGTTCTAAAACAATGCAAATTTATTCTAATTAAAATCTATTCAGATGTTACTTAGGTATGGAATTGTTAGTAAGTTTACTACATCTAATAGTGTTTGTCTAATGCAAATAAAAAAGTTTAACTGTCAGATACAAATATAACAAGTCTAAGAAATATGCAAAAACATTTAAGCTGGTTCAAGTTTATTAATTATTGTTAAATATGTAGGAAAAGTCCATGGTAGTTTGCTGATAGAAATAAACATTGAGAAAAAAATCGAGGGAAAAAAAACAAAAAAACATTTATTTAATTGTTGTATAATATATAAAGCAGTTATTTCATTTATATAACAGTTTCAAGATGAAATCAAATATATATACAAATCCTTTCATACCTATGATTTTCTAACATCAGTAATTCTTGCTGATAATTGTAGGACTGTCTCTCTGTTTGTTGGTGTATCTCAGTATGTATGTGTGTGTGTGTGTGCATGTGTGTGTGTGTGCATATGCATATGTGTAAATGGATATATACAAAGGTTGAGAACTGCTTATTCAAAATTCTGAAATAACTTTTCAATCTTAGTTTTAGAATGGTTTGATAAAAATAAGCTTTATTTAATGCACAAAATTATTAAAGCTACTGTAAACAAATTTAACTGTTTTAGCTGTATATGTGAAATTTAACTGGATTTCATCTCTAGACTTGTTACTTTTTATTCTAAATCTGAAAAATACATGGTTTAAACATTGCAGGTAAGAGATCCTCAGCCTGCATGTATAGATCCTTGTTTACTGTGATTTATATTCTGTACCTAATATTTTAATGCTCTAACTTGATTGTTTCAATTTCAGTTTTGTTTCCATTGTATATACTTGACTTTGTGTGTATGTGTTTGTACTCATCATTTCTCCTCTATGCTGAAAAGATTTAAAAAAATAATATTAGCAATAAGAATAATTTCCTTTCATACATCCATCATAAATCTTAATGGACTTCACAAAGTTTTCAATAAATACAAGGATTTTAAAAGTTAATCTTAACAATGCTTTTGCTTTTATAGGGTAGTCTTATCCTGAGTGATGCAATGAACCATGCATCCATTGTACTTGGTGCAAGACTGTCAGGGGCCGTTATCAAAACTTTCAAGCATAATGGTATATCCTTTCTTTTTTTACGCCACTCTTCAAATTATTTACTAATAAATTATGTTATGGTTTTCTTGACAAATTTTCTCCCATTGTTATTAAATAAAATTAACATAACGATTATTTTAATTGAAATCTTACTGGCATTATTATAATATATATATTTAAAGAATTTGTTGGGTTTTTGTTCCGTTTTTGCATACACAAAATAAATCATGGTTTACTTTTATATTTATTAATACATTTCAAAATGTTGATATAAAATTTGCTGCTTAATATCAGTTGTCATTAGTAATTTTTCATTTAGATGTGTATAAAGTGACACATACAAAGCTATTGATCTCTGTAATTAGTAAAGTTGGTAATACATTTTGGTTAATATTTATTAACTTGTGTATACTGTTTTTTAGATGCCAAAGACTTGGAAAAAAAGCTGCGGGAAAGTATTGTTCAAGGGCAGCCTAAATCAAAGAGACCATGGAAGAAAATATTGATTGTTGTGGAGGGTATTCATAGGTAATTTCGTACACACACCTATTACCTTAGATACTTAAAAATGTAACATGCATTAATATGAAAATAGGTTTTTATTGTGGGTTTTTTGTCTATTTCCTTACTTTATTAAACTTCTATTTTATTTTTGATGCAGCATGGAAGGTTCAATATTACCACTTCCTGATATAATTAAGCTGAAGAAAAAGTACAAAGCTTACATTTACCTGGATGAAGCACACAGCATTGGTGCCCTTGGTCCACACGGGAGAGGGGTCACTGATTACTTTGGAATTGACCCAAAAGAAATTGATGTCATGATGGGAACTTTCACAAAGAGTTTTGCCTCAGCTGGTGGATATATAGCTGGATCAAAGGTGACTAAAATTCATACATTTTCATTTCATTATGTTGTTCATGCTGTAAAACTTGATAAACCAGTTTGTGTGTATCTGTGTGTTGAAAAAATTATTACCTGTTTAATTTTTAAACAATTTTGTTTTACAAAATACTTTTTGAGTGTGTTTTTTTGTGTGTGTGTGTGTGTGTAATGTTTGCTTATTATTTTCTTACTTCATTTATTTCAGAAATTGATAAACTACCTTCGTGTGTATTCACACAGTTCTATGTACTCGTGTGTCATGTCACCTCCAGTAGCAGCACAGATCCTTGCCTCCATGAGAATAATAATGGGACTGGATGGTACTAATGAAGGTAGGTAGATAGTAATAATAATGTTGGTATCAGAGAAGGTCAGTGCTCAGCTTCCATGAATTCTAGAGTAATGATCTAGAAATACTTCTGTTTTTATTTTTTTTATTTATATATTTATTTCCTATACAAAATGATGTACATAGTGTTGAAAGTTAGAAACCTGTGTTGTGAGTAGAGTATGCTAAATAATTTTAACACCTCTGTACAGAAGTAAAAAGCACCTATGGCATTGTTGTTTATTTGAGTTTTTCTCATTTATCAACTTCAAATATAAATTACAGATTTCATAAATATGCTGTTATTTTAATGTCATTTTTGTATATGTTCCATTTAAAAAAAAAAATACCATGGTATTTTCATTTTGATTTGCCTCTTCTGTAGGACAACGTCGAATTAAACAACTTCTCAGCAATGCAAGATACTTTAGAAAAGGACTTCATGAGATAGGAGTGATTGTGTATGGAAACAGAGATTCACCTGTAGTACCATTGCTTATATACAGCCCTGGTAAAATTATGTAAGTATGTTTAGTTGTGAAAAGACAGTGTTGAATATTTACTATTTATTTGATTTGTTTACATTTTTGTTATTTTTATCACAATAACATAATTTGAAAGCATAAGATTTCTGCATAAATTATGGTATATTATTATTCAGCCTATTTCAGTAACTACATATAATCCAACATATGAAAACTGCTAAAGCCATATGAATTAATTCATAAAACAATTCATGATATTGGTTTAATAACAGTAGGTACTGTTTACCAGCTATACCAGAATTAGTTTATGCTGTTCCATATTATTTGTTGTACATAATATTGTTTGCCTTTGTTATTTACAGTAAGTTCATCTGTAGTGTTTAACACTGTGTTTGTCTTTGTTGAATAATTCACAGTAAGTTCAGCCGAGAGACTCTGAAGAGAGGATTAGCCACAGTTGTGGTTGGTTTTCCTGCCACACCTCTCATTGAAGGTAGAGCTAGATTCTGTGTTTCTGCAGCCCACACAAAAGAAATGATGGATGAGGTTTGTGCCAGAATATTTTTAACTGTTTATAATGGGTAGAAAAAAAATCGTTAACATATATTTAATTTATGTTGTTTATTGATTTTTATTAATTGTCTTCTTTTTTTTTTCTCTTTTTTTGTTGTCTTATTTAAACTCATTTAAAATTAACTCTATTAATATTTATACTGTAGTGTTTAATATGTTTTACTCTGGGTTTTTTTGTTTGGATTTTTTATAAAACAAATTTTACTCATTAATTGCAGGCACTAAGAATGATAGATGAAGTTGCAGATGTGGTTCGTATACGATACTCCAGGCTGCCTGCCTCACACTTTTATACACATGACATTCCTGTTGCGGTGAGTTGTCACATATAATCAGGTTTTATAAAATTAACAGATTAAAGTAAACAAAAAATATTCATTTAACAGCACATCTAGACATTTCATTATCAGTAGTTTTTATTTTTTGTAATAATATAAGAAATTGAGTCCTGTGCTATCATTCCATGTTGTTACTGATCAGCAGTGAGGGAAATTTTATATGCACTTTTCTCCTTGTTCTGAAAATACAAAATATAATTTTGGATAACTTGGTCTGCAACCAGTTTTTTCTCTGTGTCTTACTTAATGCAGCCTTTCTTCAGAATATGACATGCTGACTTTGGGGTTTATGGATGTGGGTGTGCGTGGGTATGCATGCTTACACACACACACATACACATACATTAGTTTTATTATTAAATGATTTTTGTTCCATATTTTTTACAGAAACCATCACCTTGAAATTTAGAGATATCGTTGTCCTGCTTGACTGAAGCCTAAAACCACAAATGAGGTCTTCCCATGTGCAGACAATAGATTATTTTCTGTGATCGTCAAATGCCCACAAATATTACCCTTGTATTGCTTTGTACATTTATTTTGTTACCAATTAGGTGTGTAATTATGATTTTATTTATATGTACTAAAGGAGTGTTCTTTTTTTATTTTTTTATTTTTTTGTTTCTTATATATACATTTTTTTATTTATTATTATTTATTATTTTTATTATTATTATTTTTGTTTTGGTTTGTTTTGTAGTCACCTGCTGTTTGTAATCTTATTTTTAGAAATGTTATTGGTAATGAAAAATAACTTTATTTTTATTTACATTTTATTTTTTTCTTCTCAATAACATGATCTCTATAGAGATGGTAGATGTTTTTAATCTGTTTATTATAATTTTTATTCTGTGTTTCTGTTAGGACTTTTTTCAATAAGTTGTTAATCCTGTCCGTCCATTGCACATGGTTTCCCAACCACTGTCATTGTGACCACTTGTTCATTTGCCACACGAATTTCTTTTATTTTTCAGTTGAGCAGAAAGTTTCAGTGTTGTGGATTTGTTTATATTCTTAGTAAAGTTTTTTTGTACAATTATTTTCTAAGTTGATCTGAATATTTGTGGTCATTTTTATTTACAAAGAGAAGACATTTGGGCATATTTATTAGTAATAAGTATTTAATTTATCTTAAAGAGATAAAAAAAAGATTCTAAAAAGCTTTTCTTTGTCTCATGTTGGTTGAAAAAAGAAAGAATTCTATGCAACCATCGTGGATTTTATTTTAAAATTAAAACTAAATTACCTGTGTTTGGAAATATTGCCATATTTGCAGAGATTGAACTACTTTATTTCATGGGATTTGGAATTTTATTTTTAAATTTAAATTGTATGGAGTAATAGTAACTGAAAAGTAATTAAATAATATTTTTTAAAATATTTAAATGTTTTTAATGACATTTTTTGATTGTTATTTTTATTTTATTATCTGTTTTTTTTTCCTTTTTTTTTTTTTTTTTTTAAATTTACAAACTGACACCTTTCAGTATGTCTTTTTTTTTTCATTTGATGAGTGTGCAGAAGAGGAAGAAATAAACTATAGACATTTGTGCCTTTTTTAGATGAGGATTTGTTCAGTCACAGAATACAAAATATTTCACATGTTTGTATGTGGAGCAGTGTAGATAGAACCACTAACAGTAGTTTGTAATGAATTTTAATCTGTATTAAATTGGTTTTATTTGAAATTTTGTTTTTCCCATTTTTGTGCAGAATATATTTAGTCTTCAGTAACATTTGAACTGTGTGTCTGCAGAATGCGTGTGGGTGTGCGTGCATCTGTACAGGTGCCATGGTTTGTTTATGTGATTTTTCACTTGTGGTAGGCTTTTAGATCATGCATGAAGCTTGAAAGTTTATTTGACATTAGCTTTGAATTGTGCAATGTATCATCTGTCCATTGCATAGTCACAGTTTGTTCCAGATATATCAACATTAACAGGTGCATTTTGACAATGATATCACTTAAGGACATGGATATTGCTGTTTGTAATACAAACAAAACTGTGTAGAATCCAGAAATATGCATTAGAAATAATAAAATCCTGTTTGTTAAAAAGTTTAATAGTTCAGTTTGTCTTGCCAGTGTGTATCAGGTGGGGTTTTTTCCCCCAATGTCTGTCATCAGTTGGCATGTTGTTGTTTTGTTACTAATATGTATTAATATTATTCTTTTGTCTTTTTAAACTGCAGTTACGTCTTTAAATCAAACTTGCAATCCACTAAGGAATATAAAGTATCCTTCCAGATCCATTTTATAATGAGAGATGAAATATTGTTATGGACATATTCAACCTAAAATGCCCTTTTAACTTATTTTCAATCTACTTTCTTGATTACGCTGTAACAATAATCATAATAATAATAATACTTCATTAACAGTCTAAAAACGATTTTTTTTTCCTGATGTACTTATTACCATTCTGTCTCTCATACAGTTGTTTGTCATTGATCTTTTGGTTATTAGAACGAATATTACTTAACATATCTTATCACACACAACCCACTCATCCACACACACACACACACACACACACACACACATACGTATATATTAGTAAAAATTAAAAGTTAGAAAATGTTCTATTTTGGAACAAGATAAGATTTTTCACAAACATTTTGAATATCAGATTCACTTATTTATACTGGATTTACTAAAATGTTCTGTTTTCTTAGATAATGCATATTTTAATACATAATTCCATACAGTGATGTCCTAAGCCAGCCAAATTTTTAATTTTAATTGTTTATTTTTTTACATTGTTTATTGTCATTTTATTTTGTATTTTATTTTGCTTGTAGTTGAATGCAAGCATCTTTTAGTTATGAGATTATTGAAATCACAAGAAGTAGTGTATATGTTACTTATGCAGATGTGTGATAAATAAAACATCAAAAATTAGTTATCATTATATTTAAATAAAACAGAAGGAAAATAATGTATGTTCTTTTATATATATATATATATATATATATATATAAAAAATTAAAACATACAAGTTAAAAAAAGGTACCAGCTCAGTACTGTAACAAGATGGAAATGAGTAAATAGGTTTTAAAAAATTACAGTGTATCAGGATCTTTTAAACAAGGTGATGGTAGCTACACTGGTAAAGGAAAATTTTCAAATTCTACTGTTTATAATAATTATTTAAACTTGAAATATTTTAAATTGTAAATGGAGTTGTATAAACAAGATACTGGCAACATCACTTAGTGAGAAATACATGGAGGGCAGCTATTTCAGTAGTTAATTAATTTTTATTTTTATTTTTTCTAATAAAAGATAACTAAGAATCTCGTCAATTAGTGTACAGATTAAAGTTTTACACAATACACTGTAATATGTTGCAAGGTAATGTCAAATAATCTGTTAGATATTTAGACTTTCAAAATTAACTTCAGATATACCAATTAATAAACTGAAATAAATATAATATCCCAACAGTAAAAACTACTGTATCTTTAGAAACTTTTATCAAATGAGCAATATTTCAAATTCTAAATGGAGTGAAAAAAAAAAATTGAATTGCCATTTTCAGTTATAGACAGACAAGTCTTCAAAATGAAGAAACAGAGTAAAAAGAATGTATATTTACTATTAGACTAACATAATCAGTTTTGTGTATTATCAATGTATGTTTATTAATATAATCACCTTGTATTTATTACACTTGTTTATGAGTCATGTTGTAAAGAAACAACTTAAGGACAGTTAATGAATTGCATTCTGTAATCATTTATTAAGATTCATGGAATGAAGGTGGTCAGACTTTTATTTCTTATTGGAAATGTACTATCAATTTTTATTTTAAAAAATTCATGTAAAAGTCTGATATTCTTAATATAATTATTATATGTACATTTAATTTTCAGTAACTAATAATTATGGAGTCACATGTTATATTAGAAATCAGACTAGTTTTCATTTTGTTAGAATGAACTAATTCAAATTAAGAAAATAACCAAGCAGTTAAGAAAATTATATGCCTAAAAATTTGCTTTAGAAAAATGTCCAGGACATTTTACTAAACCAATTTGTTTTTTTCATCAAAATGTTTAAATTGAGAATTCTAAAGAGTAAAAATAAGCTAATCAGTAGCAAATGCATTGTTAGATGCACTGAAGATGGCATATTTAAGTTATTTTCTGCAGTTTGGAACAGTATATTGATGAAAATATATTACATTGTTTCCATCTAAAATGTTCAGTATCAGTTTGTATTAATATGATTAGGTTTTGTGGGTTTTATTTTTGATTAGTGTTTCTTTTTTACAACAAAATGTACTTATTTTTATCAGGTGCAGAGATTTTGGAAAATACTGACCATTATTTTAAAAATAAAAGTCAGAAACTAATATTGTGAAGATTCATCAACATAAACTTATCCAAATATTTAACCAGTATATTCGAAATTTATTTTCTTAAAATATAAATGTTTGCCACTTATTATAAATTTTAAAAAAGTAATAATCTTTGACAAAGAAAAGAATGGCTAAAGTTAATAACTTTCAGTTAAATAATAGATTTTTATAACATGTTATCATACTAGCTTCATGTAAATCTTACAGTACAAAGGATTGAAATATTCAAAGATGCAATAGCAACAAGTACAGGAAGATTTTGCAATTAAAATCTAATATATTCCTTCAGTATGTATTAATATCTGCCAGAATTCATACCTCTGTTCAGAAGACAGTAATGATACACAACTTTAATATTAATTGATACCATTTTTAAAGTTGGTGATAAATAAGTTTTTTTTGTTCTCTTCCTCGTTAGTAGTTTTATCTTTTTTTATTTTTTCAATTGTTATGAATTATATTTATATAAAGAATATTTTGGGATCCGATTATGTCATTGACAGGGATCAGATGTTTGCTGTTTCTCTTTTGCTGATTTACATTAAATTGTATTGCTTTTCTTTTTTCTTTTCTTTTTTTTCCCCGCTTTTTCCAGTCAGTGTTGGCATTATTTTACATGCAGTATATATATTTTTTTAGTAATTCATCAATCGCTAAGTAATGTACATTATCATGCTTCTTTCAAAAAGCTTGTACAAAATGTAAATTTTATTTGTATGCGGCTTCTTTTTTATTGTTATTAATTTGATTATATTTATTATTGTTATATATATTTTAAATTGTCATTATAAATTGTGCATAATTCTCAAGTTTGAAAATTTGTGGTTGACCAATATAATTGTTCTGATTTAAAAAATATGGTTGTTACTCAAGAAAATTATATCAAGTTGTTTGTTTTTTCTATAATACCGGTAAATAGTTGGATTTTTTAATTTATTTTTTCCTCCCCATTTTGGCATTTTTGCCCAGATTTTAGAAATTAAGTATGAATTTTGAAATTTAATTAAAATTCACAAATTTGTTCTGCTTCCCATTTGAAATGTTTTATTTTAAATCTCAAATCAGTATGATCTTGCAAAAAAAAAAAAAATAATAATACTATAAAAAAAATTAAAGAAATATGTGTATATATTTTAATATTTTTAATTTTTTTTTTATTAATGTTTTCCTTTTTAAAATTTAGTTATTAATGAAATTTTACAGTTATGATCAACATTTGTTTGATTTAGTAATAGGAAACTTGGATTTAAAAGTTAAAGAAGAAGAAAAAAAGAGCCTTAATTTGGTTGTCTTCATTTGTTAAATTTATAAAATTTTAAATGCATATCCCAGATATAACTGTAACTGATGTTATATAGCCATGAATTCAGTGGGCAGCTTTTAACCTATCCCTGATATCATTTGGACAATCATTATAAAGTTAAAACTGTTTATAAATTTCCTTTTCATTTCTTTTATTTATTTTTAACAATTATTCAAGTTCACCTGTAATAATAATTTAAAAAAAGCATAATTTTGAAAGCATGATTGAGATATATATATATATATATATACATACATACATACATACATACATACATATATATATATATATGTGTGTGTGTGTGTGTGTATATATATATATATACACACATATGTATTTAAAATTTAGTTTTATCCCTCACTACTATCAATGCTTGCTTGCTAAATTGCTAAGAGGGAATTTATTTAAAATGTGTTCATTGACCATTTAATGTGAAATTAGTTATCTTGTCATTTTCATATTTTGAGTAACTAGAGAAATATTGGCATGGATCTTTAAAGTACCAGTGTATTATATATTGAAAAAATAATAAATGATGTTTGCTAACACAATGATTTGTTTTTAATGAAATGGTTTGTTTTTAATTTTACATGTTGGCCTGAGGCATGGTTGATCAGAGAATTAATAATTAGGCTCAGTAATAGCTGACCAAAGTCCATGGAATAAATGAATGTTCAGTGACACCTTTGCACAAAAAAAGTATATTTGATATTGGTATAATATACAAGTTCATAAATACATTTATAATTATCATTAACAGTGTATGACAATGCAACAAACTAATACCACTATCACAAATAAAATATATCCAGTGTATAACACTTTTAAATGTTACTAAAGACATTATTTAACTGTCAAGGCCCATTTTTTAAAACCTGACCAACAATGCCAAAGGCAGCTCAGAAGATCATTAATACTGAGAGGCAGTCTTACTATGCAGTTTATTTATATATATATATATATATATATATCTATTGTGATCATTATATGGTTCTCAAGAGCTGATTTCCTGGCTTTTACATCTTAAAAAATGGCTGGAGTCCAGGGTTAACTAAGAACAACAAAAACCATCCAATGACAGTAGAGAAATATTTTTTATTTTACTTTTTTTCTGTTGTTTAAAAAAACTCACTATAATTTTTGTTAAAGCATAACACAAAAATAATCAGGTGACAATGATGTAGCTTTCCTAAAGAGGCAGACATCTCAAACTGACATACTGCATCAGTATATAAAAAAAGAAAAAGTGAACATTTACAACTGAATATTGGTTATCATACTAAACTACTTAATATAAAAAAACTAAATACAGAAAAGACACATCTAAATATTTTAAATATTCTAAATACAGTAAGTAGATTACCAGGGCACTTGGGACTGAACTAATTTCATTAAAATAATTTATAAATTTTGTTTTATTTTTAAGCCTGCATAAAAATGTGTACCACAATTATTTTCAATGATAATTGTTTTGTTTTTTTCAAATTAATTAATCTTTTTTATTTTCTGAACAGATTTTAAGTTAATTTTTTTAATTAAATCAAAACCTGAAATGCATAACACAGAATTTTTTCTTTGTACCAGGTAAAAAAAATAAAAATTTAAAACATTAATAATGCAATATACATTAAATGAATGAAAGTATTGGCCCTGCTGAAAGAAAACACCTCAAAGTAAGATCTTTGGCACTGTGGTTGTAGTTTAGGAATTCGGTTTTCTGCTGATTTAGATAAATATCAGGATGACATCTGTTAATCTAAGTACTAAACTTGTCATTCTTCTCAAATAATCTAAACAATTATATAAACAAATGATCACACACTTAACTTTCAGGATGACATATCTTTGGTAAGCAGGTTTAGATATTAAGAAGTAATGTAAAAAAAATAATTCAGAATATGAAACAATCACATAATTCAAGTCGTTGATATTTCACTTTAACATTTCGTGCCCTGGTTTTCAGTTCTCTTTATGTAATACTCCATTTCTTCATTTAAAATAAATGAAAAAAAGGTAACATAACCTTTGAAAATTTGTTTATGCTGTAACATTTATAGCAACAGTTGAACAAAAAATATGTAAATAGTAAAGATACATGACAATAATAAAATAATTACAGACTTTGTTAGTACTGTGCCTATGTTAGCATTTTCATGTCAAATAATATTAAAAGAGAATTGTAAGCTTGTAGGAATGACATTTAAAAACAAATTATAATAATAGCTATGTCCTAAGTGGCAGGTTTTAGTAAATTAAAAAAATATAATACTAAAATAAAAAGTAAATTCAACAAGGATAAATCAACACATTTAAAATCTATTTGCATACTGCACACAATTTTGCAAGACCTTGTTGGAGGGTTCTTTTGTTATGTAATTTTTTTCCCACCCATATACATTTCCAAAAATCATAACCTTAAAACACAGTAATATTGAACACAGTTCAAACTAGCCAACATTTCTCTTCAAGCTTTCTATTGTTATTACTGAAAAAAAATACTGATTATTTTCAGCCACAAAATATACCATTATAAAAAAAAAAAAAAAAAAAATGATTAACATAACAATGATTAAAAGAATGGAAGGAGGGAAACCTGTTAACAAACATTAGTAACACATAAATATAATGCACTAAGATAAATTAGCCTGGTTTTTGTACTTTGGAGATATGCATATATATATATATATGCATATGTTTCATATACATTAAAAACAAGAAAAAAAAAACATGAAAATAATCAAAAATAATCTGTAATCCTGATGGGTGGGATTTCTGCCTTTGATTAGATTGTTGTTGTTTTTGTAGATTTTTTTTTTTTTTTTTGTAATATCAAATCATCCTAGATGCTTTTTTTAATGTTTAGAATCCCAGCAACCATTTTCGGAATATTAAAAATAATAACATAAAAGAAAACGAAAAAAATGTGTAAGACAATTTTCTTACAATCTGTTAGGTATGGCTTCTAGTAATGGAGACAGTCAAGACATAAAATTAATTTTATCATTTTTAAAAATAAACAACTCTGCAGGAAAAAAAACCACCCAAAAATAAATCCCAGTGCATTGGATCTTCTGATAAAATGAATCAAATGATTCTTAAATTTAAATTTTTGGTCATCTAATAATGAAAAGAAATAAGAATTTCTACCTCCCACCAAAATGCAATAGAATAGGTATAGTAAAAACAATGAATATCACATTTAAAAATATTCAGGTTTTTTTAGATTTCATTTTGTCTTCACAACCAATACTGCTAGAAAGCAAATTCTGGTTTATTTTACTACCTTAGTTCAATGTGAGAAAAAAAAAAAAAAAAAAAAAAAAAAAAAAAAAAAAAATAAAATAAATAAATAAAATAAAAAATAAATAAATAAAAAAAAGTTTAATAATAATTCAATTTAAAAAACAAAACAAAGATGGTTTGTTTGTAATAATCTTATTGAAACAAAATATACACTTTGCATCACACACCCAAACAAATTATATATGAACAAAATTATTATGTATACGTGTGTGTGCGTGTGTATGTGTGCGTGTGCATGCATGTGCATGTATTTCAGAACTGTCAAAAATTAATTACTAATACTTTGATGGACTGTCAAGTCTAAACCTTAAAAACATTAAAAGATTCTCAGGTATTTAAATAAAGTCCACTTCATTATGTTCTTCTCTTTTTTTCAAGCCCAAAACATCAGTGAACATTAGCTTTAACATCAAAAATAAAAAGAGAAAAATAAAGATGACTATGCTGTTTTCTAACAACAGCATAGCACTCAGTAGAGCTTTGTCCTTTTCTTATTAAAAAAAATAAGAAAACAGGACAAGGCTGACGGATGTTGAAATTAAACAACACAAACATAACGACAATGAAATATCCCATCATTTGTATCTGCTTTGAACAGTTACAAAGTCATTAGGATCTTTCAGTAGATGTAAATATGGTTTAAAAATGTGTATAAAGAAATTTGATTTTCTGTTTGTTTAAGTCATCAAAATAAAAATTTGGTGACTTGTTGTGTTATACATTGTTCGCACATCTCTTACAGTACTCATCAGTGAAGATTTTCCACGCAAGGTAGCTCACAGTTTTAACACAATTGTACTAATCTATTTTGTAAAAGAAGGGTCCTAATTATTAACTTTCTTTTTTTCAACTTTAAAATAAAAATAGAAACCTTATTTATAATCTAGTTTTAATTTTACCAATTCAGAATTGGAAATGAACCAAATGATTCTTTTATGTAAATATTAAAATATCAAACCAACTAAATAATTATAATATTGTAAAGCTGAGTCTTTTTTCCATAAAAATACCCGAGGTTAACACTAAGCAAAAATATGTTTAATAAAACATTATTTAATTTGAACAGACGTTTTTTTTTTTGTTTTTTTTTTTTTGTTTAAAATCAAAAACAATTTTTTAATAAAGAACTATTTTCCAATGACTATACAAAAAAATACAACAAATTAATTCTGTTGCAGGCCATACTGTCAATGCCTAATGACATTCAACACAACAACAAAAAAGATGCATTTGCTCTTGGGTCTCAAACAAAGGCATCTGGTTCATTTCACAAAAAATATACTGAATTAGTAATAATTATGGTCAAACTTCGATAATTCAAAGTCATACATCCATATTTTTTTTTTTTAGTTTTTTAATCTGTTGACAATCTATTTCTAACTGAACATAAAAAATAAAAAATAAAATGCTTTTAAAATAATTAAAGTCCATATTTATGTATATAATAAAAAAAATTAATCAAGAGATACACATATGGAAGCACAATAAATAAGATTTAAAAAAATAAAAAGTAAAAATCTTAATACAGACTTGAGACTTCAGATAATAAATATAATGTCATGTAATTTCTCTCTTAAAGCCATATGAAAATATTTGCAGTCTTTTAGGATATTGTGCAGGCAGAAAGGAAGACCCAAAGGTTTATTATTATTTTGTAATTTAATTAACTTCATTCAGCAGCAGCTTGAATTTTCTTTCCTTAAGTCTATTGAGCATTATCATTATAGAGTTACACATTACTACTACATCAAAGTCTTATCAAATCACTTTCAAGACAGCTAAAATCAGACACTATGTATGTACAAATACTCAGCCTCAAGACCTAAAGATGATAATGTCCAAGTTTAAATTATCGAAGTTTGATTCTAGAATATAACAAAAAAATAAAAAAAATAAAAATAAAGTCATACATATATGTGTATATATTGAAAAATGATATTTTCCTGCTTCGAGAAAGTCTAATGGAGGAAAAGACCATGCCCGTTTTAAGCTCCATTAAATGTCCCATTTTTGTTTGTTTTTTCAATACAATTATAATTTTCTTGTGAAAAATGTTCAACACAAAAGTGTTTATATATAAGCTAAACAAAAAAAAAACATAATAATAACAAAAACAAAAATCTAATTTCTTTTTTAAAATGCATTGAAAGCAATGCAAATATTTTGACACAGAGTTTATCTGCAAAAAAAAAATAATAAATAAATAAAATAAGCATGGCCTGTAGTATTTAAAAAAAAAGTAGAAAAAAAAAAAGAGAAGTTTAAATTAACACCTTTTTTTTAAATCTTATTGTTCCATGTATACTGTAGAAAAGTATTTCTGTTGAACAATGAGAACACCACTGTGTTTTTTCAATCACTCTGTAAAAAAAAAAAAAAAAAAAAATAATAATAATGAAATAAGATCCCAAATTATTAATATATAAAAAATATATTTCTGCAAATTATGAATTTATTCTATTCTTTTATTATTAATATTTTCTGGTTATTTACTTGATCTTTAATGATAGAATAATTTTCACATTTAAAAGCTGATAATTTATGTGAAATTTTATATGAGAATTGTTAAAATATTACCTCGCCCTTTTGTTTTTCTTTCTCTTTAGAAACAGCAGATGATTTTTGGGAATACTTCAGTGAAATTACATCAGCAACTTCATCAATAACATCCAGTGCCTGAAACAACAATAGTTTTTGGGTTTTTTTAAACAAGAATATGCTAATACATTCTACATAAATGTATCACAAAACTCAGATTATATTAATAACCTGAAGTCCTAATTTATGGAATGAAGGAAAAAATTTTCCTTAGTCAACAGGTGTCAAATGTGGGTGTTTTAATTCCTTTTTTTGTTAACTATGACAGCAGACACAGAAACACTACTTACTTTATCCAGCATTTCTTTTGAATGTGCAGCAGAAAGACAGAACCGAGCTCGAGATTCAATGATTGGGGTTGCTGGGAATCCAACCACTACAATACCAAGACCTCTCTTCAGAGTTTCTCTGCCCATGGCCCTGTAGTAGAGAAATTAATTTAAATTTTATTTTTTCTACAAAGTAACTACAGACTGAAAAGATTTTAAAATAAAAATGTCAGTAAATATTAACTGTATTCTTTTATGTGAAAAAAAATAAAAAAATAAAAAAATAATTTAAAAAATATCACTGCTGAAGATCAATGGTCATTCTTTCATATTTAATTTAAATTTTTTGGTAAACTGCTTACAAAATGCAGATCATAAAAATTACTTTTAAATGTAATGAAGTCAAATGCATATAATTAAACTTATTTTGATAAAAACTTACGCAATTTTTGCAGGCATGAAGATCATTACAGGAACAACAGGGGAATCCTGGTTGCCATACACAATGACACCCATTTCATGCAGTCGACGGCGAAAGTATCTTGTGTTCCATGCAAGTCTTTCAATACGTTTTTTACCTTTTTTAAAAAACACAAGCTGACAACATTAGAATGTGAAATTTAAAAAAGAACATAAAATCATAGTAATCTTATTTAAACATCTTGTGATTTTATATCAGTGTAATAAATAATAATAATAATAATCATTAAGGTTACCAATCATCATAACCATTTCTCTACATTTTAATCACTAAAAAAATATCTGTTTTAGTTCTTAAAAATGAAAAAAAAAAAAAAAATAAAAAAAAAAAAAAAATTATAATTCTTAATTTGTACCTTCATCTCCACCATCCAGACCCATGATGATTTTCATAGATGAAATGATCTGCATAGCAACAGGAGGTGACATGGCACATGAGTACACAGCACTGTGAGAGTTGACTTTCAGATGGTTTATCAGTTTCTGAATAAAACAAAATTAAAATTAATTAGAGAAAATACAGCATGTATTTACTTTGCATTAATTAAAAAATAATAATAGTGAAAAATAATTAAAAAATAATTATTATCACAACAATAAATCAAACACAAATGTACAAGGTAGGTCATTTCAAAATTAAATTACTTTTGATCCAGCTATGTATCCACCACTGGAGCCAAAACTTTTGGTGAATGTCCCCATCATGACATCAATGTCATTGACATCAAGGTTGAAGTAATCACAAATGCCCTTGCCATGAGAACCCATGGCACCAATGCTGTGAGCTTCATCCAGATAGACGTAAGCTTTGTATTTCTTTTTCAATCGTACGACCTCTGGCAGTTTGGTTACAGAGCCTTCCATGCTGTAAATAGGATTTGATTACTTTGTTAATAGTTTGTTCATAAATTTTTTAGAAAATGGTAGACAAAGTTCATCAGGTAAACAATAAACAGATAAGTATACATTTGCTAAAGAATGAACACAAATTACTGTTAATTTTATTAGCATCTTCTTTACAGTGTACCTTCAATTCCACGATAATAAATTAAATAATAATCATCAGATTTAAAATAAATAAAAATATAAAGTTAATATCACCAAATAGATTTTAATTTTAAAAGTTTTTACCTGTAGACTCCTTCCACTACTATCAGTATTTTCTTCCATGGCCTATGTGTCCTTGGCTGACCACTGACAACAGCATCACAGAGCTGATGTTCCAGATCTTCCATATCTTAAAAAGCATACATAGAAACATGTTAACAAAACATGAGTTAATTTTATTGTAACTTGGTGATAATAATCAACATATATAAAATGTTAAAAACAGGAATACCAGCATCCCTTTACATAATATGTAAATTAAATTTAGTTTATTGTATTAATCTTAGAGTATTTAAAATAAAAGGTACATAGAGACACCACTGCCTGAAACCTTCCAGCTTTAATTATAGAACTGTGTACTAACTTACTGTTATGTTTAAATGTTCTTATTGTTGCTCCTGACAGTCGAGAACCAAGAACCAGAGAGGCATGATTAAGTTCATCACTAAGAATAAGACATCCCTGTGAAGAAGAAAAATTCATTAGTTTACAATGTTTCACTACTGTATTGCTTTTCTTTTAAAAACAAACAAAAAGCAAGCAAAAAAAGGGTGTATGGAAGTTATACAACAAGACAAAAATAGTCTGTTTCATTTGTTAGAAAAACAGGAATTATAATTGTATACATGTCTGAGTAGAAGAAAAAACAAAGGTCAGCTTCCTGAAGGAGCAAGACAACTACCCAGAAAACACTGATGAATTTGTTGTTTTCTTCAGAGAAATATATCAGTTCTTCCCAGAGCCACAACTTTATCACTGTATATGAGTATTACATATACTACAAAAGTTTCCTTTCAGTGGTAATCTGTGATTGGCATCACCAGGTCAGCATATTCCCAAGTAATAAAATTTCCAACAGAATTTATTACATATCATATACTTAGGAATTTTAATTCTTGGATAACCAGTAATTATTTTTTTGTAACAATTTCATGCAGGTTATGTTTCCATGACTACCCCCAGCTTAAAGCACATCCTGTTTAAATCTACTGATTTTTTTTCTTTTGGAATTCAAACATTTCACTGCAAAAAAGTATTAGTAGCAGGCTGTACATGCAAGTTTAAAAACTGGCTTGTTTCCCATTTGTTTGTCACCATTAGCAAAAAACAACTCACATATATGTGTGTGTTCATGCATGCATATGGAGAGGAGAGAGAGAGAGAGAGAGAGAGAGAGAGAGAGAGAGAGAGAGGAGAGAGAGAGGTTTAAAAAAAGTATAAATGGGTAACAATATTTGAAATCATTAAGTTCAAGCTGTATCATTTACTACTTAAAGTGAAATACATTCAACATAAGTCATTAGGATGACATCTGTGACAATCAACAGGTGATCAAATATTCATCTACATATCAGCATGACACAATTTGCAGAAAGATAATTATCAGAAACTGTTTTAAAAGTAAAAGTTCTGTCAATAATTGTCTACTGAAAAACAAAATGCTCACTGATGAAACAAGTAATGGCATGTTCATTGAATTGGTTGCAAAGCCCATAGGAAATGTAATGGCTGCTTCCACACCAAGGAATTTTGCAACTAGCTCATCTAGATCTTTATGAATTTTCAGATAACCTGAAAGTATAAACAAAAAGTAATTGGTAATTTCAGTCTTAACTATAATAAAAATTTCTAAATTAATATAAATTTTATATATATTTATATATAAAATTAAAACATTAAAATGGATTATTCCAACCACTAATGTATTTTATTGTAACCTGTATCATATTTATTATGTTTCTGTACACACAAACACCCCTTTAACTTCAAGACGATCTATTAAATGAAAAAAAAGGGAAAGAAAAAAAGAAGGCATCAGGTAAAAAAAAAAAAAGCCTACCAAATTCCTGTCTTGTACCACAAACACTGACACCACATTCTTTAGTAACACCATAAACAGCATCTGCACATGGCCCTGTGTTTTCAGAAAATCCAAGATAGTTGTACGATCCAAAATTCATTACATGCTGTCTTTTTCCTGTAAGTCTGTGAAAAAAACAAAACATTTTAAGTACCTCTTTTAACAAACATCTTAAGCAATTTTGCCAAGTTAATGATAATGGTATCATTTAAGGTTTATATACACAAGTACGCATGCACACACACACACACAATCATGGTAAATAAAATTTAAAATGTGACAAAACTATTATAAATTATTATTAAAAAATAAAATTTTAAAATTTCACAATTAAATATAATTTTTGTTTTGAAAACAAATTTTAAAACATGGAGCAAATATTTGAAAGAAGAAACAGCTTAATTACATGTACATACGTCTAACAACATCTTGAATTTTGACTGTTTGAGGCTATATAACATTTTAAAGGTATTAACACAAAACACCCTATTGGTAAATGAGTTAAAAACATACTCAAAATTCCATCCATAATCATTGGTTCGTCTCTCCAAGATATCAATGTATTCTGCAGCAATACTGCCTATTGGTCTGTTCCAACAATCTCTGATACGACGATATAAATGTCGAGTGTAAAAACTTTCCCATGTCTGATACAATGGAACAAACCCCTGTGAAACAAACATTAAAATTAAACAAATATAATTTCTACAAACTTTAAAACGCCATCACATGAATAATAATTTCTCAATTCAGTAATAATAATGTATTTTTATTAATTTTATTCTTAATTAGAAAATAATTAATTAATATCCATACTACAACATTCAGTCAAATTAATTTAAATTGCACAATTAGCTCCCTCATAACAGAAAGTAATGACCAACATCAGCACTAAAATGTTTATCTTTATGATACAATTTTTTTTTAGAAAATTATTCATTGGAAAATGCTTGATAAACTTTTACTACTTATGAACTGAAATCACATAGCATTTCTGCTCAATCCACTTTGTGAAAATTAACTGTTGACAGCAACTGCATTCATCTACTGAAAAATGATCTGATTATATCAAATTAAATACATAGTTTAAAAGTAATAAAATATCCATCCTTTTTGTATATTTCATTTTAAAGATAAATGAGAAATACAATCCAAGGTAAATATATTTGTAACTTGTGATACAAAATTCAAAATAATAAATAAATAAATAAAATGGCAGCTGACTCACCTTCAATCGAGGTTCCATACATGTTTTCTGTGTTTCAATGCTATAAAATCTCAAAAAATCTCTGATATGCCCTATTATGACCAGCAAAGCATAACCAAGGTATGTTGTGATGGCTACAAAAAGGGGTGTCTCTTCAAAAGATTCATGGAAATCATCCTTCCAGCTTTTTTCTGGGCCCTGTATGAAAAAAATATATATATATACATACATACATACATACATACACACATACACATACACACACACACACACACACACACACACACACACACACACACTCTCTCTCACTCACTCACACACACACACACACACACACACACACACACACACACACACACACACACACAGTTATAAATAATCATTTGTTAAAAACAATTATTTATTGAAAAAATATATATACATTCACATACAGACATATTTAACTAGATTTTGACATTTGGCTTTTTAATCTAATTTGTTTAACAAGCTGTTGCCAATATCGCGTTTTTTAAATTAAAAAAAAAAAGTTTAAAAAAAAGTTAAAAATGTATGCTTGGAAATGAAATTTTCTAAATCAAACATCACATGCTCATTTAATCATAAATCCAGAATATTCTATTCATTACATGTTACGCAGAAAATAGAAATGATTTACAAAATATATTATATCTTTTAAGAGAAGATATTATGTGAAAAATAATTAAAGTTGCTGCTAATCAGCTAGTGCAATATAAATCACAGATTACATTCTCCAATATAATTCATCAAAGATATGCCAAAAGATAAGTGACTTAGAAGTAAAGAGCTATTTAAGTTTAAACCAATATCAACCACAATAAACATCCTACAAATTATTTTAGATTTCAAGAATTTACCATTGACGCTACTTGTTTCATAATACATTAATTTGTGACAGCTGCTAAATGTACACACACATATATATATATTTTTTTTTTTACAAAACACACACACATGCACCTCTATATATATATATATATATATATATATATATATATATATATAGTGCATGTGTGTGTTTTTATAAAAAAAAAAAAAAAAAAAAGGTTTTAACACAACTCTTCCTGTAATACTATCTGTAGTATTATGTTTAAAGTGAATTATTTAGAATAACTATTACTATTGCAACACATCATAGCATAATAGCAAAAATGGTAGGAATTTTATAGCTGTCACATTTAACTTCATTTGGATGTGTTTTTAGCTAATAATTTTTTTAATGACTGAATACTGACAATGAACGGTTGCAAATATTTTATTTCACTGATTAAAAACAATAATAAAATATATGTGAGGTTGCACAATTAAGACTGGATATGCAAGTAAAATGTTTATGTGGCACACCAACCACAGTAACATCAGCATAATAAAAGAAAAAGAAATTAAAAACATATTCTGCATACAATTTAGCTAATAATGTGAATATATGGTTATAACGTGATTGTGATTTTTAAAAAAAAGTAAATAAAATAACAATAATAAAAAGATAAAAACTAAATAAATAAAAGTAATAATAATAATTGCCACATTATCCAGCTAACAGCTTGGAATAAACTATGAAGGTCAAACTGAAGATACTGTTACATTTATGAAGATTACACACAATATACTTTATGTATTCCACTGTCTAGATAACTTACCTAGACATTCTAAGTTTGTAATAACAGATCCTGTTAACATGTCCTGTGTCTTGTGTGCAGTAAGATTCATATTACCCAAATGAGTAATCATCTTATTCTCAGCTGTCACACTTTATTTTCTTATTGATACAAATTGTAGTAATAAAGTTTTAAATAAACAAAACTCAGTAGGTACATGTTCAAGCTTTCTACAACTTTATTATTGAAGTGTCAACGTTTTCAGATGAGTTATCTACCATTCATTTCACTTTCTTTCCTTTGCTTCATATCATCTGTCTTTACTTTCATAAACATCAGCATATATTTGGTGTATCGATGATATGCACAAACTTTTTATATTTGAATAATGCAGAGAGAAAGAAAGAAAAAACAGTAAGTCATTTCTGTATAATTAATAACTGTTTACTTACATTGTTTTCAGGTTTTTCTGGGGAAATACTAATAAGTACTACACTTTAGAACTCCCTCCAAGAAAAAATAAAATAAAAATAACAATAATAATAAAAAAAAACACTGTATTTTTATAACCTTAATGATTAGGCTGAACAGTTCTACTATCTTAATTGTGAGACATAACTGATTTTTGACAAATTTATTTCAATATTGTATTGTTTCCTGTAATAGGGTAATTCAGTGACTCAGGGGATATGAGGAAAAGATTAAATTTCATTATTTCATCAAAGGGTCAACATTTATTTGTATCAAAATATACGACACAATACCCAAAATTTATTAACAGTATTAAGCCTCTCAAATCGCCTACTCCAAACTGGCTTTAACACTTCACATTATTGATAATACCAGTATTTGAGACTGAAGAAGTTGGTGCAGGAACATGTCACATTCCTACAAGTCAACAAAATTCTTTACTACAGTCATAGTCATTCAGCATTTTTAGCACAAAAGGAGGTTTCATTAATTATGACAACTGCAGCATGCTGCTATTTTACCCACAATTCTTCAGTACATCTACACTGTTCATTTCCTAAGCTATTGAAAACTATTAATTTGACAGTTTTATCAACAATACAGTTTTATTTACGTTTGTAAAAAAGCAACTATTTGGAAGGTCACTATCTTGTTACTTTGTGTTTGTTATATGATGACTTCTACTGCTGTAGAACAACAGGTCAGAAAGAATATAAACAGCAAAATGATGAAGCCAAGAGGAACGATGCAGAATGAGAGAAACTTAATAGACAATGGCTTACTCTAACTCAGTTGTGAAAGTAGTTCTTGCAGATAATAGCATACTTTGACATGTTCTTGGAAATGATCCCTAATTCAGTCAAAACTATATTAATTTGGTTTGATGGACAAGTATCAGAATTAAAAAAATGCTTCATAGTACCACTAAGATCTTGCTGCAAGGAAAGCACAACTAGAAAATGTACTAGAATTTCTCTGCTGCATATCATGGTAAGGGGTCTGTTGATGGAAAAACAAAGGAAGAAAGTGGTGTGTATTCCTTTGTTGAATGGCTGGAGGAATGCATCAGGTCACAGTGTGTACAGTTTGCAGGTTTCATACAATTAGGAAATACAGTTAGCTGTTTTTTACCCATGTCCTTCTTGAAATACCATCAACATACACTTCTAATTACCCATCAAGCCAGAGATATCCAAAGGCTTTTACCTCTGCCACCAAATGAACTTGGATATATGGCCAAAGTTCTGGGGGTACCACTCTTGCAATCAATGCAGTTGGAACCACTTTTAATGTAATATCTATCACTGTGGAATTGCCCAGTCTATTTTATACGTCTGATTTATTTTATCTGTCTTAATCAGGATATCAGATGTGAGAAAATTTCCATCAAAATTTAAAGTTTTGTTTTAATTTTTGATAATATTAATAGCAATCAATGCTGCAATTCTGTAATTTTATTCTTTTATTTTTATTTTTTTAATTTAATACTATCATGTATGTTAAGACTGATAGTTTTACAACTGTTGTATAAAAGTGGTGATTTGCTATATTTAACAACTATCCACATATGAATGATACCTTTCATTACCACTGCAGATGCTGAGATAGTATAGATGTTATAAAATTATTTGACACTCACTGATAGTTTACAACTTTAGTACTTGGAATGCTTGGTGTAGGCAAAATAATAATAATAATAATAATAATAATAATAATAATAATAATAATAATAAATAAATATAAATATAATAATAATAAATAAAATGTTATTTATAACAGAAAGCCAACTGAATCATTCATATTCATATTTATATATATATATGTCAAAATTACATCATTTAGTTAAACAAAAAATATGTGGAATCAAGCAAATAAATAAAAGACATAATTTTGCTAAGCAACCATCACCAGCAGTTACCTCTTAAGGAAATAATAAATCAAACATTACAAATTTTGTGACAAACATCTAATTTCCCATTTGTTTTTCTTTGATGGAAACGGTTTTATTAAAAAAAATAATCACATTTCTTTTCTTTACTGATAACAGACCGTCGTTAAAGATATCGGTCGAAATCATGAATCATTCGATAATGCGATATCCTATAACAACAACTACTCCTATCAACAAAATGGCGGCGCTAAACCTATTTGTCAGACACTAGGGGATTTCGTTTTTCTTCAAGTTTTGATCACACTGTTTAATCCAAATCCATGTTTGTACCGGCGGATGATATGTAATATCAGTAATAGTTACTTCAATTATCAATTTAAGTATTTATTTTACAAATCTTTCCAATTTTGGTTTTGATGATGTTCATTATGAGATGGGTTAAATTTCACATATCCTTTTTAAACTTAATCCGATATATCCTGTTTAATCATTTTACTTACCCACTGGTTCTGCCTTTTAATATTTCCATTTAAACCATTCACCTTTCCATTTTTTTGTTTCACTATACCATTTCCACCCATCCTCGATAACCGTCAGTACCGGATTCCCCTCCCAGTTTTCGCTGCCAACTTCCTTCAGAAAATATAACACGATATACGATACGTTAAACACGAAGAATTGTCCAATCAAACACGATTACACATTGTGACCTAGATCTTTCAGTTCTGTTTCATCGAGTATTTTGTTTTAAATCGATTTTGTGTTTTCTTGATAACACAGCTGTATCCAATTAAAACTATGTTACAGTTTGGATGTCAAGTTCTTTTTTTCTTTTTCTTTATAACAATGGGTAAATAACAAATGTATACATCCAATGGTTACCATATCAAACCCACAACACAAGCGCAATAACTCTTGTATTATTATTACTTCCCTTTGTGTATATACACAATTAACGTCATCGATAACAACTACTACTAAAACTTAATAATAATAATAATAATAATAATAATAATAATAATAATAATAATAATAATAATAATGTGTACCATTTGGAAACCTTAATACAAATAATTTCAGTTTTTTCTTTTTTTCCTTAAGATCTGTTTGGAGTAAGAAAGAATTAAAAAAGAAATTATTAGATTATTATTTTATCTTTCATTTTATAAATACTTTTATAGTAAGCAATAAATAACGAACTTTTGAATTAGCCTTAGCATATCTTCATGTGTTCCAAATTCTCTGAACTTGCGTACTTAATCTGTGATAAATGAATTTTATCCATGTCTTCTTTTTCCAAATGTGTCAACATCTTTTGATACTTAAACAATTCTTCATCTGTGATGTGATTTACAATTTATTTATTTTTAAAAAAGAAGTATTTTCTTCTTCTTCAAATTTTCACTTAGCTTCTTAGATACAAGGAATGACCTGTATGTAAACTTTACTGACTGACATATAAGATAAAAATGTGTAGAACTAAGTAGTAATTAAATGAGTATGAATTAATAATTAAAAAACAAAACAAATGTTGTTTACTATCTGTTCATATAATACTGTTTATGATTTTGAAATAACTCACTGAAAGGTAACACTTTCTGTGACCAGTTGGTCTGTTAGGAATTAAATCTTAAATCATTCAGGCTGAAACAAATAATAATAATACTAACAATACTACTAATAATAATGAGATTCTGTCGTGACATTATATATAAATGATCTGGCCTTAAAATTGTCTACAAGTAATATGTAGATGTAAATAATAATAATTTGAATATTCTGGATAGTGATAAACCCTATGTAGCAGTTATATAATAATGCAAATATGAATGAACATTGTACTCCAGATATGGGCATTCTTGCATATAATGTCATTGATAATAATCATGAAAATACATATAATAAGCAACCTGTAAATTTGTCTTTTTACATGCACCTTCCCAAAAGGTAGCAAGCACACAATGATGTTGATTAAGGGACAGAAGTATTTTAAATGAAAGGTAGTCTCTCCTCTGCCCATCTGAGTTGTTACCAATAGCTGAAACAGGAAATAGTGCAATCAAGAATATTGCTGAACTGAACCTAATCCTCATGTAAATCTTAAAATGTATCTTTAGTGATTGATACAAATGACTTGGTTTGTATTTTGGGAATCAGAAATGTATGTGCATTATTAATGTAGTATGTGCATCTGATACACTCCTGCAATTAATACTGCATTGTATGTTTAATAAAGCCATTACAGTATTTCCAAAATATTTCAACTACAGTAACTTATAAGTATTGAAAAAAAAAATCAAATGGCATGAGTGTATATGTTAAAGTTTTTAACTCTTACATAATAAGCCTTTGTAAAATATTCTGGATTTATTCTTATACACAATCTTTTAAATACAAGTTAATGGTAATCTTCTCTTACATAATCTGTTTTTCTTTTATGTTTTATATTCTGCATGCTGTGAGATATTTATATGTTTCTGTCTTACAGAATTATGTATGATGCAGTAATTGTCAGCATGAGCTAATATTACTCATTATTGGTTTGGTTTTGTGGATAAAGTCCCCATGTTACATATGAGTTGCACCCCGATTTCTGTTTTTAACTTGTCTTTGTATATGAATTGGATACCTGTATCTTATCTTTATTTTTAATTTTTTTTAAATAAAAGGTTAAATTTTGAAACTGAAATAACTGAGAATAAAATTGAAATCTTACTGTTTACTTTAAATTTAAAAACAACAACAATAATAACTAATAAAATAAAATAATAATTATTATTTATTTCTTTGTTTCTTTATTTAAATATTTATGTGTTTTGCTTATGCATGTCACTAAACAAATAATTTATGGCATCTACTAAACCAAAATGCTAGACCCAAATTTGACCACAGTTAGTAATTAATTACAAGCAGGTCCTTGATGAAGAAAAGCTCTGAGTTCATCTCATCAGTGTCACAAATCATAGTGGAGTAATGAACTGTCAAAATTACTGGTAGCACTGCATCACTACTTCAAGATAATACCTCACCAGACTTGCTCATTTCTGAACAGAGAGCAGACAAGAACTGATTCAACAGACAATTTTTATTTTGTAAAATGTCAACCATTAATTTGGTAGGGACTACTTTGGTTAAAATGCCCATATAGATATAATGAATACTGTGTCTGTGAATAAACACATGAACTTACTATTATTATTGTAGAAGTTGTTGCTGTTGTCAGTTCTTTTTTGTTGTTTTTTTTTTTTTAATTATTTTTTTTATTGTTGCTTGATTTTTTTTATTAATGCTTATTTTCATTTGACCTTATGTTCATGATAATAACATTACAATTTAAAGACAAAAGATATGCATGAAAGAGAGAGATGTGTATATACATACATACATATTCACACACATACACACAGTATTTCATACCATCATCACAAAATATTTTTTGCTGAAATAGGTATCATTGCAGTATATCACAGTATAATTTTATAAATATTAACAAAAAATAATAATAGGTACAACTAACTAATAAGTAAATAAAAAATGAAACAACAAAGAATAAGATAAACAATAGTGGGTTCATTCGAAGTTGTGAAAATCAATGAGTACTAGTGAGAAAAAAAAAAAAAAAACAACAACAACAACAACAATAATAATAATACCATAACTGCTAGATCCTAAGATAATAATTTAATCTATATATTCTTTTTTTTTTTTTTTTTTTTTAAAAAAAAAAAAAAAAAAAAAAAAAAAAAACATTTACAAATATCAGTTGACTAATTAGTTCAAAGCAGTATGTGATGTAAGGTTACACAAATAATTATCAAATTTATGAATCCTTAGCTATGGAAAAGCTCTAATATATATATATATATATAACAAAAAAAGAAGTAAAATAACAATTTAAATGCAGCTTAAACCAAGTTCTTGGAAATATTGTTTCTATAAATAGTCATTCGCAATAACAATAACAACAAATGGAATATCATAATTATGGATCTTCAGACATTTAAATAATAATAATAATAAGGCATAAAAACAGCCCAACAAAGAAATAAATCTGCATCTGGAAGATTTTAGTTTACATTTGTTGAACAGTACATATTTGTTTTTTTTTTTTTTTTTTTTTTTTGTGTGTACGTGTGTAATTGGAACTTATAATAGGTGGGTATTCAGGGCAGAAGAGGTTTTAAAGTAGGTACACACCTACTTTGATATCACAGTTATGGAGCTGTCTTGCCTTATGTTGTAAGTATAGGATCGTATTACTAGCTTCTACCCAGAAATAATTGGGTGTGTACACAGGACCATTGCATCCTTTCTTCTTTGTAACTAATCCTCTAACAAACTAAACTAAGGACCATCCCATACTGAAACTGTCTTGGGTAAGAAACAATGCTTCTTGATTCCATGCCATAAGCATGCGTGACTGAATCTTAGCTTACTGACTGAAAATATATGTATGTATGTAAATTCTTTAATCAGTATGGCCTTAATATTTTACCTTTTTCATTCAGACAGAATGTAAACAACAAATCTGTGATTGACTAAATAAGCCATTTCATAGGTGCATATCCAGCTAGTTATAAAATAATAATAATAATAATAATAAAAAGACAAAACAACAAACAAAAAAGTTAAATGGTTCTCTTGTATTTCAAAGTTTTTTACGCTGCAGATGTTTTCTTGTTCCCATCCAATTTATACAACAGTTATCTCCCTTGCTGCAGGCATTAACAAAGTCCTCAATAATTAGTCTTTGTAGATACCTTGACATTTTTTTTTTTTCTTTTTTTTTTTTTTTTTTTTTTTTTTTTTTTTAATGACGTAAGATTTTACAGCATATTCTGTTCAGATATAAATGCAACATTTTAGCTGTCTAATTTGTCAATTTAATAAACTGAAAAGCCGTTATTGAAAGAATGTGAAGGTACCGGAACAGCCAACGTTACCTTAATTATGCAAACAAGGCATGTGCTTCCAAGCCATGAAGTACATTAAAAAAAAAAAAAAAAAAAAAAAAAACACCTATGAAGGAACAACGGATTCCACTTCCAAAATACAATATATATATATACAGTGGTACCTCGACTTACCAGTGCCCCTACATACGAGTTTTTCCTGTTACGAGCAGTCGCTTGGTCGATTTTTGCTTGAGTTGCGAGCCAAACTCCGAGTTACGAGCATGCTTCAGAGACGACGCCGCTAGTTGGCGCAACGAACAACACAACATCCGCCCAGCATCCCGCGTCTCACTCATTTACTTCACGTAATTACCTCGTCGCGGAAGCATCTCTGTTGTATTGTGCTCGCGTTTTGTGCAGTATTTTGACAAATTCCTTTATGAAATTATTCTGATCAAGGACAATGCTGAGAAGAAGAAACGGATGATGTCCATTGAATTAAAGCATGAAATCATAGAGAAACATGAGCGAGGTGTGCATGTAGCCGACTTCGCTAGGCAGTACGAGCATATACTTCTACGATATGCACCATACTGAAGCAGAAGGAGTCTGTAAAAGCTGTAACTCCAACCAATGGCATTAAAATGATTTGTCTGACCTCCAAGATAAATACACTTTAAACAAAATCAATTTATTTTTTTACATTCATTTTATTTTGTTTTTATACAATATTTGTCCTTTATAAATAATTTTTTTTTTCTTATTTTAAAACACGTTACAAAAAAAAGGAGTAGTTTTGAGGGGGCTGAAACGGATTAATGGTATTTCAGTTGGGAAAATTGGTTTGATATATGAGCAAATTGAGTCAAAGTACCACTATATATATATATATATATATATATATATATATATATATATATATATATATATATAACGAAATACTGTTCAATATTTACAGGTGTAATTAATGGCAGTGCATGACTAAGGCATGACTTAGATAAAGATACTACTTTCCGAACATAGATATAATTATCAACAACAGTCAGAGAGTAGAATTGTTTTAAATCATATACTACAACAGTAAGAATATTAAGTATTAAAATAAAACAACTTTTGTTCAAATTTCTTTGCTGTGATGGATATCAGAAAAAATAAATCGGAAGATATTTTTTGACTGTATTCTTTTGTTGTTTTATTTCGTTATTAACTAATATTAGATTGCAAAATAAAAAAATAAATAATAAACTAATAATATAAATTAAAAAATCAGTATGTGTGCGGATGTGTGTGAGTGTGTGCAGAATATATTTAGACTTCTTTTTATCGTATAAACAAAGTTGCATTTTAAATTAATTAAATATGTACGACAAATGTATTACTTTAATTCTTTAATCTTTATATGATACCCGAAATTAGCCTCACTTACTTACTGCACATTTACATAAACTAAGCAAATAGTTAAATAAAGTATACGTGTAATATCAAAATATTATGTTAACATTAGCAACATGATGATGAGTCATTGCAAAACATTTTTTTAATTCACATTCTAAAGATTTACTTTCATTTTTATTCATATTCAGAAGCATAATCTCGTTGGTCAAGAAATAATCTAACAAAAAAAAAAAAAAAAAAAAAGATAAAAGAAAATAAAGTAAAATATTTCCACTGACATGTCAAGCAAAACAGTCATCATATATTTTAAAATATTAATTTAATTAAAGATAAAGCTGGTCAAATTGAAAATATACCTTCGTGATTTACACGTAATATAATTTTTTTTTTTTTTTTAAATTCTTTTAAATTTTTATTTTGTTGTTTTGAGTTTCTTTTACTTTCTTTGATTATCATTTAGTTTCATTTTTTCCCTAGTATGCATATGGGCGTCATTTTCGATGGATAGGGGTGTGTATAATTATGTGTAAATGAAGGAAATAATTTGATAGACGAATACCGAACGAAAGATGATAGGACAAGATACACGTCTCCTACTTTATTCATAATGTGTGTGTGTGTGTGTGTGTGTGTGTGAGAGAGAGAGAGAGAGAGAGAGAGAGAGAGAGAGAGAGAGAGAGAGAGAGAGAGAGAGAGAGAGAGAGAGAGAGAGAGAGAAATGTGGATAAATAGTAAGATGAGTAAGTAGACAGTAAAAGAATAATAATAGGTTCGAAAGGATTTATTTATTTAATTTTTTTTTTTTTAACAACAAACAGCACCACACCAAACAAGTGTATGTTTCTAATCCACTTAAATGTAATTTCAATACACCTGTATGTATTATAAAGCAGTGTGAAAGTAGCAACAGTAAAGCTTCGTACATAACTACGGAATTTCCCGACTGATTCCGATTTTCGGAACACGCTCACAGACATAGTGGAAATACTTGCGTGAGAATCATATCGGAATGGCGGTAATTCGCCAGCGAATATATCCGATTAGCCACGAATCAATTGGTAACTAAGGAATTCTTCACATCTTAATGCAAAGGAGATTCCGCTTGACAATGATAATTACCGAAGCGATTTGCAGTCACCTTAAGATTACGTCCCAAAACCGATGTAAGCTCTAAAGACCAATGAAGAGAATCAGCCTGCTGCTGATTGTTTTATGTGACATTAAGTAACTGCATGACTGTCTTAGCCGAAAGTATAATAGGATATATTCACCTGAATTTGTAGCGTTCACAAAAATCTGCATGTGACCCCAAAAGTATATCACGGTAAGTCGCATATTTATGAAGGTTGCAATAACACGGGGGCATCACAACAAAGGAATACATAACGTATTACAGAAGGATTGAAGGCTTATGCATGGAGACTCGACCCCACCCTTCACAGTTGGATAAATGTGAACAAAGTCGATGACATTTTCTTTAAAGACGCTAACATAAAAGTACAAAACTTCATAATTATGACTTACAGACTTTGATTTGTTTTTTTCATTACATATTGATGTAATACAGAGTTGTGAAACTCACGACTTCTAAGACGAACTAAGAAAACTAATTCATTCGGGTGAAAGTTAAATAGAACGTAGATCTTTACCGTAGCATAGAACAATGTTATTACATGAATATATTTTGTTTTTACAGTTAAAATATGTGTGTGTGTCTATATATATACTGACAGTTTGCAAACTATATATAATGCACAGTATTGAGTATATTTATTGACATGGTTTAGATAAATGAAAATGATAAAACTAGGTATAAGATAAAAAACAGCAACATTACATTTGGTCACAGTGATAATAATAATAATAACAATAACAATAACAATAACAATAACAATAACAATAATAATAATAATAATAATAATAATAATAATATATAAATAAATAAATAACAAAAAAGCTAGCAACATTTCCTGGTTTCATATTCCAATCCTTGATAAAGACCTATCATTTTATAGCAAAAAGTATATTTGCAATTAATAATTTGTATATGGGTAGTATTTATGACTTTAAAACACCTGCCTCTAATTTATTATAATTAATTTTAATCCAGTTTTCATTGTAACAAAAGTCCAGTTTGACAACATGCAACAGATGTTCAGTAGGACCATTAGAATTAGTACAAAATGTGAAATGTAAATGTACTTTATACCTTAAACACACACACACACACACACACACACACACACACACAAACACTATTCATCATACTAGATTATATTAAACTTAATGAAAGAAAGAAAATAAAATGGAATCCCAGTAGTCTAAACTAATACAGAATATATTTTTTCAGTTGTCCAGACATATTTTACTTCTTAATAGCAACAACCTGCTCATAATAGCTAGTTATTAAATAAAAGTTAGAAACACACACACACACACACACACACACACACACACGTAACAAATTCAGACAAATTCAACATTTCTGAATTTTTCACACTTGGGTTTTTATGAGAATTAAATCAACTTTGTGAATGCTGAACTCTGACACAAATATGTATCCCATACCCTGAGCTTTCCAGGCAAAATGGTTGAAAATTTGTCATATTCATTTTTGGTGTCTAAAATATCATGAATATGCTGCTTAAAGATGTTTTACAATTGTTTTATGAAAAAGTAATATTGGCTTGTGAAAACAAATATGGTAAACTTTTTTTTTTCATTCTACTTACAATTTTAACTGCTCAAGTTTAAAAGGATAGAATTATTTTAATCTGTTGCATACAGTCTTACAAAATACCAGTAGCAGTTTTCCATTTCTAACCCCATAGCTACCAAATGAACTGTAAATTATGTAAATCAAACTAAAGATTTAGAAAAGGCTTATTGCATAAAATCAATTGTTGATCCTTTTAGTATGCTTGAGTTACAATTCATGTTTAGCTTTAAGTAGACAAAAATGGTTCATTTAAACATATCTTTGTGCAATTATCATAAGCTCACTTTTTCCTTTTTTCTTTTTGACACCAGTATTGGGATTATGTTGTAATTTAGTGAAGTCATACAAAATAACAATATATAAATTAATATCCTTGTATCTACATAGATTCAGAGTTGAGTAATAATTCGGTGTATATTAGACATGTTTTTAGTATGAAAGTAAACTGATATTTTTGCTGAAATAGAACATGTTTAAAATACATAATTAATACTCTTGTTCATAACTCATATTACTGCAGTTTGTGAAAAATAAATATAGATTCTTGTTCAAAGTTTAACATCCACATTAACTGATGTAAACAGAACTGAATAGCATGTTTATGTATTATTCTAAATTTCAAATTGAAGTAAACTGACAGTTTAGCTGAAATAGTATGTGATATAATATGTTTGTTAATAACTCTGGATATAATTCTTGCAATATGCCAAAAGTAAACATATATTCTGTGTCCTCTATTATCATTCACATAGACATAACTGAGTGGTGTGCTAGTCATGGATTTGGAGTTTGAATTTGACAGTTTTGCTGAAAGTGCTATAAATAAACAAATCTGGAAAAACTAAATCATGCATCGCTGACTTAATGTCATGTTTAGATTGTTCAAAATACATTAACATAATGAATCATACACACAAAAAGAAGTTTTTTCTTTTGATGTATTTATATACTTAAAAAATATATGTATTTACATTATTATATTAAATTAATTAATAACAATAACAACTAATAAAATAATAATAATAATAATAATAATAATATAATACTAACAACAATAACAATAACAATAATAACAATAATAATAATAATAATAATAATAATAATAATAATATAATAATAATAACAATAATAATAATAAGAGATATATCTTTGTAATATTACAACAGACATTACTCAGTGTTTACAAACTGTTTGTAGACAGATGTATAAAAATGGTATACATTTTATATTTATGTATCCTTCATATCGAAGTTCTCATTCAAGCCAGTGCTGTGTTACTGGTTTATCAAAGGCTTTGTTTTTCTGCCTACGGGAAGATAAAATGTTCCTTGATGTTGACTGATAAGAATTTGGCTTTGATAAATTTCTTCTCAGATCATCTATATGGAAACTATATAATTACCATTAATAACAGAATATTGAAGTTTTATAGAATAAGTAAAGATTTGCTCATCCATTCATCCATACTTTTGCATTTTAGGTTGGTCATTGTTTTAAAATAATTTTATTTATTATTATTATTACTTTTAACTCCTTTGACAAAAACTGGTGAGAATCAGTATTTGTATATACAGTAAATAGTGTAAGACTGTTAAAGTGAGATTAACAGTGAAATCTTATGCCTTTTGAAAATATGTTATGATAGATGTTAATCATACGTTAAACAAAATCAGAAGTGTTTGATTTTCAGTGAATGTTTTACACCCAGGACTAAATTTATAAATGATTTATCTTTTCTACTTGACATAAATAACAGGAGGTGGTATATGGCTCAGTGGTATAATGTTCGGCTGATGTATTATTGGCTTAGAATTGACTCCCTGATAAGTCTTATTTTGTATTTTCAAAGTTCAGCTAGTCATGGTTTGACAAACACTGTGGTATTATTCTGTCTGTAGTCACATACACACAAACATACTCAAACATATATAAAATAAAATTCTTTGTTGCTAGGTGAAAACAAAAATCTTATCACCTATCATGTCTTATTAATGATAAGTATTATATGTTTTGTAATGCATCATAAACAACCTAATTAATATATTTGATTAAGAAATATGTTATTATGGATTAATAGAAGGATTATGAACAGGGTATGATAACATATTTCTTTTATTATTCTAATGATGTTATTGTTGTCTTTCTGCTGTAAGATCATTGTTGTTAGATGTAAAATGATAATCTGAGAAGAAATTTACCAAAGCCAAATTGTTAGACATCAAAGCATATTTCATGGTCTTTAATAAACTAATTATTATCTCTTTTTATTAAAATTTGTTTTGTTCAGTATTCATTTTTTTTTTATTGTTTTGAAAATATGAAAACTGAAATTTCATCTAGTTTTTGAATAAAACACTTTTCAGTCTATTTTGAAAATTAGCAAGTTTGGTTTTCATGAAAAGTTTGTTGATAGTTTTTATTTTATAACTGCTTTGATGTTAATATCCAGTCAAATATTGTATTTACTTTTGCATTCAGAAAACAACTTTTGCAATGATGTACAGAAAAACATGAACATAAATATTCAGTATTGCTTATAAATAGCATTTGCTTCTTCTGATCATACACACACACACACACACACACAGAACACAGAACACAGAAACACACATACACATATACACACAAAAACAAATACATAAGAATGCCACTTATTCACATACAGACATATATGAAGACACACACATACACATCATTATACTGATGCTTGTGCATATACACAAATACAGTTACATTCACACAAACCCTGAACAAATATTCATAGAAAAGATATTTTTCTATAAGATATACAATTAACTAGAAATCATTGTTAAAATTCGGTATACAGGTTAGTGGGTGACCATTTGACTTTTGAACTGATTGTATTAGCTTTGTGATAACACAAGATAATCTTAGAGTTTCAAAAACTTGTTAATTCTGGTATTAATATAAACACACACACACACACACACACACACACACACACACACACACGCATTTGTATTTTATTTTTTTATACTTCAGATACATTGCCTTTTGTTTAATCAGCTAATAGAAAAATATGTCAGTTAACAACAGTAAACATCAAACAAATACCAGAATAAGAGGAAGAAGAAGAAAAAACATCAGGAAATAACAAATTAAGTATATAGAAAAGTCACATTAGTACACCGAACTGTTAATCATGTTAGTGAGGAAGATAATTTATTTCAGCCACATTATATGTAATTATATTTCATTTCACACTGTTATATTTTTAGCTATTAATGCCTTCATGCACATCGACTTTATCTTAATGACTGAATTGCTTCAGCTTGAGCTGAGACATTGTTGTTTTGTTGTATAGGTATTTGTGACTTCTTTTGACCTGATTAAACAAACTAGATATATAAGTGTTACACTTCAAGGCTTGGTATGAGATATCCCTTTTGCCATTCAGGTTATAAATTGTATCTGCTGTCCTTGGATACATCACTGTTTACTTATCTACATATTATATTATACATTTATCAATAGTTAATGTGTGAGATTCAAGATGGAATAATGTGGGTCATGTGATTATAGTGACTGTGCAATATGTGTTTATATATAACCTGTTTGAGGTTCATTAAACACAGCAAGAACAGAGTAAATTTAATCTTTCTAGAACAGAAACAGGTTAAAAAATCTCTGGGGGTAAGGAAGTGTTTACTGTTTAATTTTTGTGTGATCTCTTTTCTTAGTATTATTATACTAAATATTGCATGGGTTTTTAAAAAAATCATTCATATACATACATACATATATAAGCAAGGTGTGTGTGTGTGTGTGTGTGTGTGTTCAGAACATTTTAAATCAAATGAATGACATTTATTCAATTTGAACAATGAAGTTATTTACCTTGTATAGGACAGTCTTTTTGCCTTTAATTTTGCACTGTATTATGTGTCTGTCACATTTACATTTATATATCTTTTTATCTCTGTCTGTCTGCCTGTCTTATGTTATCACTGTATTTTAAATAGAAATATGCTAAGGAAATCTAATAACTAAATACATTTTTTAAATTTAATTATTTGTTAATTATTGTTATAATATCTTTTTAATAATTCCATTTATGAGTGACATTAGTAGTCAATAATTAAATAATAATATCATTTTTAAATAATAAAAGCCTATCGTAGACAATTGAAACAATGGAATATTTTTATCACTGTTATATTTCTAATACATTCATATTGATCAAGAAATAAAAGGTAGCATACATACACAGGTTTTGGGATATCTAATATTAATCTCTTCCATCAAAACATTTGCTTGTCTTATTTTTGAATGATGTTTTTGCTGTGAGATCAACAGACATTTCTGTAAGTTCATCAAAAATGTCATATATTTTTTTCATTATTATTATTATTTAATCAATATATAAATTGTTTTGAGATTTTAAGTTCTTTTTTTTCTGTTGAATATTAAAATTTCTGAAAAAAACCCACCTTTCTAAAGACCAATTTATCTTTCACTGACCTAACAATCTTTTAGTTCTCATTGATTGCTTGAGAGTAACCATTGATCACAGGGGTTGATACTGACCACATTGGCAACCCCTGATCTAAACCACATCACATGTCAAACTTGAAAAAGAGCAATGATTTTTGAAATTTTTATAATGTGATTTAACAAAAATCATTTTAATAATAACTGGATTATTATTCTAGTTTTTGTTTTTGTATTTTGTTTTTTAGATAATGAAATATATTTTAATTTTTCTTTCATATTAATAATGCCACAGTGGTTTGTATATTTTTGTTTTGGGGTGCCTGTGTGTATTTGTGTTTGTTTGTGTATGTCTGTTTTTTCTGTTTTCTGTTTATTTTGCTTTGTGAGATATTTATCATATTACATAACAAACTATAAACAACTGAGTTTACATATATGACATATATGAATAATGTAATACATATGTTTCAAATAACAATACATTGTTGTTTACTTACTTTTGTTAATTTTTTCCATATCTCACCTTAAGTTAATTAATTTTAAATTTGTTTTCTTTTATTTCAGGGACCACACTACACAGCAGAACATGAATTGCCTAAACTTTCCAAAAGTATTCATGTGATATAACCAAAAAAAAAAAAAAAAAAAAAAAAAAAAAAATGCAGAACATTCCAGAAATTAGGAACTCAAAATTATATCAAGATAGCAGTTTGCCACATCATCAGTTAAATACCACTTCTGCCATGAAGAGATCAAAGAATGGCATTGTCAATGGAAAACGTGTTCAGGTAAGTTCTTCAGACTGTATCTCACACACACACACACCAGAATTAATTCATTTTAAAAATATCACCCATTTGCTGCCTCTCCAAGAAAAGAACCTTTAAAGGAGTTAGAATATTAAATTATTTATTGCTTCAAAGTATAAAATGCATGGGACTGCAAGTCACTGATTACAGCTCCAGACATAGCCATTACTGATGAAACCGGTTCTTTGTATTTGTTCAGTTATTTTCTGTTACAACTTATAATTATTCATACATCAATAATAAACAGACCAGTGCTAATTATTATTATTATTATTATTATTATTATTGCTGTTGTTATTAGTGTTATTGTTAACAACAGTAATATCATAATGTCATAGTAGTAGTAGTAGACATAATAGCAGCAGAATAATAGTAGTAGTAGTAGGGTTGTGGTAATAATAATATTAGTGATAATGGCAGAAGCTGTTAAATACATTAGTAATAATGAGAGTGACTGGTAGTAATAGTCATAACAGTAGTACTTGTAGTAGCAGTACAAATAATGTAATAGTACTATTCTGTGATGGAAGTGTTTTTTTAGGAACTAGGAGCATGTCAATGTCCACGGAAAGGAGACAGTCTAGATACTGTAAGACACTTACAAAGGTTAACTAATAAACATCTCATTATTATCCCATGCTAGGAGAGGAATTGAAAACTAAACAGTGGGGTAATGTCCCACTGCATATTTCCTCCATTTCTGTCACTGGTGTCAGTAGCAGTAGTAGTAGAAGTAGAACTAGTAGTGTTGATGGTGGTTGTAATAGTAGCAGTACTGATACTTGGAGTAACAGTATTATAATAATAGTTGTAGTAGCAGAAAAATAGTAGTATTAGCAATAATAGTAATGTATATTATAGTTGTGGTTGTTATTGTTGTTGTTATTATTATTATTATTTTTTTTTATTGATCTCTTGGACCTGTGGACTAATCCAGCTGGTTACAAAGAAAACCAAACAACAATGACTGCTTTGTTTTTGAAATTATTGATATACTTGAATATACTTATTTATTTATTACCAATAATCATAATGGTTTGTCAACATATTTTGATATTGTTGGTATGTTGTAATATATTTAAAAATAGTAATGGATACTAAAAGATAAAAACTGACTAGTTTATTCAAAACTCACTGTGTCATGCAGCCCACACCATTAAACATCTTGTATGTTTTATTAAGGCTCAGTCTTGGGTAACAAAGTGTTTTAATGGCCACCTAACAAGGAATATAAATGCTAAATTGACAGCAATCTATATAAATCAGTAAGTCTATCTTATCCACTAGAGAAATAAACACAACACAAGATTCACGTTAATTATTTAATTATGATATACACCATACAATTGACAATATATATATTTAAGTAATTCTGATTAATGATACAAGTAAGCTCATACAGGTAACCAAGACAAAATAAGTTCTGCACAGAGGACAGATTAAACAATTAAAATTTTAGGTATATTAAAAATTATTGACACAGGTTAATTGCACATTACACCTTATCAAAATAAGAATAGACATTTGCTTACCATACTTGTCCATAAAGACAGTGTCATTCAAAAACATTAGTTCCCCACCTTCACTTCTTAATTACCAAGTGCCAGCCCTTTTAAAACAATGCCACGGAGTTGAACAATTGGCAGCAAAAATTAAAAGTGTGGATGTGGTTGAAGTTACATTTTCTTATGCAGTTTGAATTCCATGGCATGAAAATAAAAAGGCAGATGTCGCAGAAAGATAAATTTGTTATGCAATCTGAATTCTGTGACACACAATTACTAGTGGTTGTCAGGGATTGCTTGTTAGTGGATTTTTTAATGTTATTTTTTTATTATTATTATTTTTTTGTTTTTGTTTGTTTTATTTCTTCAAACTGAAAAGCATATATCAGGATTGTTTCTGATGCCTGTTGTTGGTAATTGAAAAATGATATTTTAAAGTAAAACATAATTCTTTAACTTCATACATCAGTGTGAGAGAAAGATATTCTGGTTGTCATTACTTACCTGCATAGTAATGATTATTAATAAATCATATAAAAATACTGAACATTAAAGAGTCAGTTAGACATTGTGCCCATGATAAGTATACTGAAATCATTATCTAATTACATAATTTCATTCTTTCTCTGTCTCTCTCTCTTCTTTTTTTTAAAATTGCAATAGGACAAATAAAGGCAGATATCAAATCTTTGATTCTTAGATTTTAAAATATTATAATTTGTGTGCATATTTCACCAGTCTAATTTATATTCAGATTAAAATAAAATCCTGACAATACCTGCCAGATTTCATAAACCCTAATTTATTTATATTTTTAAGATAATATATCAAAATTCTGATAAAACTGGAACTTTCCAAGTCCATATTAAAAAACAAAAATCATTTATTAATAAACCAGGTATCTGAGAGTTATTATATAATGTTTATCCTTATTATTAGCACACACACACACAAAAAAAAATTATATATTTATATAAATAACTACAACACCCACTTATAAAATGTAATTGTGTCTTTTTTGTTAGTTATTACATCAGTACATTTAGCTTCTAGGAAAGTCTGTGGTTAACTGATAATCCATAAATCACTGATTTTTCTATGAAATGTGGTTTCCAGATCTCCTATAGTCCAGACAAAAGTGTTTGCCTTAAGAACTGTATTAAAGTGTACAAATAAAATATCTAATAAAATTCTTTATACTTCCAAATTAGTATTTTACTGTTTGGAGCAACATAAATCAGTAACAATAATATAATACTATTACAAAGCATCTTAATGCCACCATTTTTTTGTCCACATAGATGATGACAATAGGGGAAAAAACCCAGGTCCCAGATATTTTAAACTATACTTTTTTTTTATTGTTACACTGATTGTTATTCATTAAAACTGTACTAATAAAAAAAAAAATGTTTTAATATAAATAAATAAAAGATGAATAGAATAATAGATGAATAGATCATCAATCCAGCAATCACAAAATTTTGTTTCTAAAGAAACCAAATATGTCTAATGTTATTATTTTTGAATTAATTATTAATAGAAAAACATACAAAATAAACCATAAAATAATAACAATAATAAAAATATTTAGTTTCATTGTTATATGTATAAGAACTTAAGGAAAAATGTTTTTTTGTCGAGACACACACAACACACAAATGCACACAAACATACCCATATAGTTTTTGAGTAGTACTGACTGTAAAGTTAAATGCCACCAAATGTTTGCAATGTTATTAAAATTTGGAAAGACATGTAAGTAGAACGATGAAAGTTTTACACAAAACAACAAGAGAATTGAATAAAGATGTTTTTTTAGGAGTCATCAGTAGAAAACAAGTCATTGCTTACATCACATATGAGATTATCATGTGGTACTGAAAAACAGTATGAGTGTGCAGAGAAAAACAGGTTTCTGCAGTCTAGCCATGTGTATGGCCACCTGCTGAAGAAACCCCACTACAACCCTTCCTCTGTGAGAGTGAACATTGTAATCCATTTACATAGGTTGATCTCTTAGAAGATGTTTGTCAAAATGCAACACCAGATAGGATGAAGCATGTCAGAGCTATATATCTCCCCATTTAATATTCCTTGCATGGGACCAGTTTGCATCCATATGAAATACATTACCATTTGTTACTGATCTCCCACCACCTTCAGTGTATTAAGGAGCAAATCAACTTTAATCCTGTCTCCATCAGTACTCATCTGACCAGTGGACCCTTTACCAAGAAGCCAGATTCCTGACTGTTCAATCCCTTCTTCACATCAAATGTTCATAGATGTGCTTGTAAGTCAGCTGATGTTTATTTCAGCACCTAGAGACAGTTTATCTGTGAACTGTAAGATCACATTATTTTGGTGTATCCAAGTGAACATTAACATACAGTATGTGCATTGTACACTGAAATGTACACAGATGTATCATTGTTTGTAATATTAGTTACATTTATTTCTAATTTTCCTATCAAGCCAAAGCATCATTAACATATAATTAGGTGGCTCTTAACTTTTTGTACTAAGTTTAAACACACACACACAGATTATGCTAGGTTTGAGTGTGTATGTGTGTATGAATTGTACACCTGCTCACTGTTGCATATTCAGTAATCTTAGGAAGGAAATATATGTGCATAATTTATATATTCAAATACTTCTGAGGTGTGTTTCTATATACATAATCTGACATTTGTTCAAACATTTCTGTATAGCACTTAAAATATTTGATAGATTTATATAACTGGAAAAGAAGTAAAACATGACATATTACAGGTAGCAGACCAATTATCTGGAAGTTATTTCCCTGATGCTCTTTTCATAGATTGTGTCTACTTCTGCCTGGAACTACTTTTTCAAGCCACATGGCATTCATTCACTCGCTGCATTGTTTACGTGTCGAGTCACCACAGTTGTGTATTGTTAATTTTCTTTATGTTTTTAATATTAAAATGTTTATGGCTAATTATTTACTTATTTAGATGCCTTGGTACCAGAAAACTGGAAAATCCAGAAATCCAGAAAATCCAGAAATCCAGAATGCCTCAGGCCCCAATGAGTCTGGACAGACTTTTATTTTATGTATAAAATTATTAAAAATATTACATAAAAAAAACCCCAAAAAACCTTGCAGATTATTTGTACCAGCAATATGTGAAATATAAATGGAATTTTTACTTAGGCTTCATTCCTAGACTTATATTTCAAAATGTGAAAAAATCCAAAATCTGAACCTCTTCCAGAACCAAGCAGTTTGGAATAAGGATCAAGCTGGGGACTGTAGGTGATACAGTTTTCTGCGTTTATCAGACTTCTTCATACCAGCTACATCTTTACTTCAAATATAAAATTAAATAATTAAAAGTAAAGAATGAAACTGTATTTAACATACAGATAAATACATTTTGGTTTGATTCTTATTAATTCACTTAGTCTTAATTAAAAAATCTTTAGAATACACTTTTCACTAGTAAGATGCATTTCTGATAGTCTTTCAGATATGATAATAAATGAAAATGAGAGTAAACTGAAACTAATACTAACTTATTGTGATGGGATCACCTGTACCTAGAAATTCTCATTTGAACTGGCATCATGGAAACTAAAATAAAGTGTGCCTAATTCACAAGTAGCCAGTTTCAAAAATAGCAGTTTTTCCAATTTTCTGGGTTTCTGGAAGCCAGATACGTGGTTTGGTACCTGTATCAAGCAATCTTGATGTAATCTAGATTTCTGAATTTTCCTTTTCTCTCCAGACCTAGGTTTGTAAAATATTCAGTGCAAACTAAAGAACAAAATTTTATTTAAAATACAAATTAATACACTTACAAACTGATCTACAAAATGCAACTACATCATCTGGGTAATTCTAGTTTTCTTCAAGTTGGATAAATGGTCTGGTATCAGTATTTAACTGCATGATTTGAGTATGTATTCAAATTATTGCTTCTTCCTTTTTAATTACTATTAAACTGAAATAAATATTTTGTTGTTTCTCTGTGTTTTTATATTAAGATTTACATTGTGGTTTCTTTATATTTACAATGATGAAATATTACAATAACTGGTTGTGACTGTTTATTCATGAATATTATGAATGTCAGAACCAGTATGATTGCTGATTTAATACTAGTCACATTAAACAGAACTACAAATTAAGATTAAACCAATGTTGTTTCTTTCAGAGAAAATCTAAAAATAATTGGGTCATATATAAAGATATTACAACAAAATATTTAAATTACTTTTATTCCTCTACAATATTTATTCTTATTATCATATTTTTTGTCTCCATTAAAATACATGAACATGAAAAACAAGCTGCAGATACTTATTACTCAATATAAAGAATATATTATCTGCAGACTTTTGAAAGCTGAAACTGAAATTATTTTAATAATTTTTTTTGTTGTAAATATTATTTTGTAACAAGTTATGAAAGTTTCCTATAGACTACTGGAATTTTATTCACTTTGATTTGTTATCAGTACATCTCTAAGTTTAGACTGTTCATGTCATTATTATATTTTAATGTTTTTTAATTATAGTACAAAAATTGAATTTTTTTCATTTCATATTTCTTTCTTATTTCATTTAATTTAATTTCTATTGTTGTTTTTTTTTGTTGTTTTTTACATTATTTTATTTATTTTATTTTATTTGCTTTTTTTTATGGCTTTTTTACCTCTGGAGTATTTGTAATGACTGTTACTATCGTTTGGATTTTTATTTTCTCTGTACTTGTAGTGCCTACTTCAGCTGTCACAATTTGTAATTTTTGTGTTTTATTGCTGACTCATGATATATGAATAAACTGCTAATTGAAAATACAGCAGCAGACCATTTATCTCTTCTCTAGAAAACCCAGAATTACAAGAAAATAAGTTTTACAATTGTATTAATTTGTATCTTTTAAATACAGATTTACTTTTTTACTGTTCACTGTTTAGTTTATATTTAAATATGAACTTACAACCAGGTTTTGTTCTCACTTACCAGATGTAATCAGAATGGACATTACTTGGCATTTACTTAAGTTTCTTCATGTGATGAGCTCCTGAGGTTCTCTGGGTAAAATAGACATTGTTTGTAATTCATTTAAAATATAGCTAAATGAGTGCAAGATATGAGTTGTTCAAAAAGAAAGGATGACGTCAGTGAGAAATGACTTATAGATATTCTGTATGTGATATTTTATATGAAAGTTGGTAGTTTTTTATAAGTAAAAATGATTACTAAACTGATTAGTATAAGTTTCTTAAAGGAATATGCAAAAGTTAGTGAGAAGTTCTACTTCATGCCCGATATCATCTATTTCTACAAGAGTTCATATTTTTACCATTATGATTATATGATTGTACCCACCTCTGTTGTGAAGGGATTAATATTTATATCAATATTTGTATTTCATTTTATTTTTCAGCATACTGAAAAAAACTGGAGGGATACTTTCTATGAATCATTTGAAGAAACACCACTACTGCCAGCCATGTTTGCATACCTCAGCTATACTCTCTTGTTTATTTTTGGGCACATTAGAGACATTCTTTATCATTATGGAATTAAAAAATCTGAAAGTGGAATAGAGCCAGTAATAAAAGTAAGCTAACATTGATTCATTAAACCACTGGAAGCATGCATGTGTCTAGTGAATGTTTAAACATGTCTGTCATAGGCACAGAATCCAAGAATGTGGATGTGTTGATATGTTAGAAAGTTAGTTTAGAACAGTGATTCCCAACCATGGATTTCATATAATCTTAGGGTTTCTGTAATCTACAATTGCAAACCCAGGGGTTCTGGAAGAATGTTTGGGAAGCAGAATTTGTCAATACATTAATATGCGTTTCCTATTTAATAGACTGAGAATTCCTTCGTACACTAAAGTGAAAAAAAAAATATAAAATAAAAATACTAGTTTCACTATAGTTAAAAGGTTTGAGAATCACTGAATTAGAGCATGGTTTGGTGACCTAATCACTGAGGTTAATTATAATGAAGAATTTTAAAAATTTTCAGGGATTTGTCCCACTTTATTCCTCTTGGGAGAATTTCTACCTCAGACATATGTTTCGTTTAGTTCGAGACTCATGGGACAGACCAGTTGGAAGTGTAGCTGGAGCAAAGATTGACATTTTAGAGAGAGTCAGTCATGATAATTATTGGAAATTAGAGTGAGTGATCTTAATAACATGTATTTGATTTGATTTTTTATTATTATGTATTTATATTGTCAAAACACATATAATAAAATAAGCTATTTTGTTTATGGAACATATATCTCGTATAATGTTTTTGATACTATTATGAAATAAAGTCCATTATGCAGTTTATAAGAGTATATAAGAATACAGTTAGATATAGTATATCTGATTTTGTAAATCTATAATATGTCAGAATTATGTTGTTTAAAGTAGTCTTGACAGTTTCAGCTATGGTTCTTTATTTACCCAGCTAGAGCTCCAATGTACGTATTCTTTATTACAAAAATCCATTGTATGTGTTCATAATTTACTTTTTTTTAATTTAATTTATTTAATTTTAATTTTTTTTTTCATTTTATTTTAGTATTTTTTTTTTTTTTTTTTTATAGGTTGACAGGGAAACGGTTGAAAGTACTCAACTTTGGTTCGTACAATTACCTTGGTTTTGGAGAAAACAAAGGACCATGTATTGACATGGTAGAAGAAGTCACCAAGCAGTGTGGTGTTGGCATAGGAGCATCACGTCAAGAATATGGTACAGTTCTAAATTTTATTATTTACCAGTAAACTAACAAGACACTGGAATGCTTAAAACATTCAAGACAGAGACAAATGCACACACACACACACAAACACAGCTAGAGGTGCACACAGATGTATATGCACACAAACACAAACAGACATTATAGATACATACATACATTTACTCACATATATACATAAACAGACACACATATGCACCTATTTCTCTAAGAAGCATTTGGCTTATCAATATATACAGGCATAATAATACATACTTTTTGTTTTGAAATAAACAAAACTGAATTTTTTGTTTGTATATAATTCTTTTAAATTTATTTATTTATTTATTTAATTTATTTAAATTAAAAATTAATAATGATAAGAGAAAAGATTATTAACAAATTTATTATTTTGATACTACTGTCATTAACTGTCCAGTTAGTGTGTCAGTTTATATATTTTATATTTTAGGTTACATGGCTGTTCATAAAGAGCTTGATACTTTACTAGCACAGTTCTTAGGCTTAGAGGCAGCTATAACATTTCCTATGGGTTTTGCCACAAACTCTATGAACATTCCATGTTTAGTGCAAAAGGTAATCTGATATATAATACTTACTAATTTTACATTTTTAATTCAGAGTCTGAAATAACATTACAGCCATGTTGTTCTGTTGTCATACGATATTGATAGCAAATGTAGGTCATAATAAATAAAAACAGTTAACTATAATATGTGATATATTTATAAAATTGTGTATGTGTGTGCCTGTGCAAATGCAAGTGTGCTTCATTATCTGATTCATTATGAGGGTTGTCAGATTGTAAATGATAATATGCATTTATAGATATTTCTGTTACAGTTATGTCTGATTCTCTGCAATTATATTCATAACATATCTATCTGGTTGCAATGAATGTCAGACTCTGTACAATAACATTCACAATGTATCATCCTATCACAAGGGATTTTATGCAGTAATATTCATTTCTAAGGAATGTCTGATTCTTTAAAACAATATTCATTATATATCTAAGGAATTTCTGATTTTATGCAATAATATACATAATCTATCTTTCTAAGGGGTGTCTGATTCTGAGTGATAATATGAACCATGCATCAATTGTTCTTGGAGCCAGACTGTCAGGAGCTACCATCAAAACTTTCAAACATAATGGTAAGTGGTGTGCACTTAATTTGTATCTGAAATCCTTTAAATGTATTTAATCAGTCTGTTTCTTCTTACTTGAAGAGTACCAAAAAAACACCTGAAAGAAATGTATGAAATGTAGAAAATCAATGTGTTATGTACATAATTAAATAGAGCATATTTTGCATAACAGAAAAAAGTAGATTTTTTAAGCTATTCAGATTTCAGACCATTTATTGTCATTCTGTATTTATTTTCAGTACATTTTATTTTAGTTTTAATTTTTATGTTATAGTGGTTATTATTATAATTATAGTTTATAATAATAGTGCATGTTTTTAATTGGTAGTTCATGAAACTTTGGACTTGGTGTTTAGACAAAACTTAGAAGCAGAGTATAACTATGTATGGCTTTTTCTATTTTATGTTGGATTTAATATAATCCTGTTGACAAATATATATTATAGGGAAAAAAAAAAGTATTTGAAATGATTGAATAAATAAATAAATAAATAAATAGAAAGAAAGGAAACACTAATAATAATAATAATAATAAAAACAAAAGCTAGCATTAAATGATATGTGTGTAAAGGCTTTGATTTTATTAGTTCATTTTAACAAAAAAATAAATAAATAAAAGATTGGAAAGAGCTCATGATGTCTGCTTTTGTTTTAGTTAACATTAATACTAACTTCATACTATGTTTTAATCTGTAAATCACAAGTGTAAATGTTAATGATGACTCCATAAATATTCTGCAAGGAATGAAAGTTAACATCAAATACTACTTTTTAATGTATAATTCATAAGTGTAAACATTTATTGATATAAATGTCTTATGTAACACAAATGTTGACATTAAAAATTATCTTTAATTTATAAATCACAAAGACGGAAATTACTGATAAGAAGTAAATAAACATCATGAAAGGCACTTGATCTGTCTGACAAAGAAAAAGAAATTAAAATCAAAATTTATAAAGTTTCATCTAAAGTCATACTTAAAATTTGCTTTGGTATTTGTGTAACCATCATGTTAAATAATCGAGAAAGTGGAGGAAGTGATTCACAATGTTAAATCATACCTTTGTATTATCAGTGTATAAACACACATACTTTAGTTTGACATGCAGTATCATGGGTGTTTGAAAATGCTTGCATATGAAGTGTTTCCAATATTAGAAATTGTTGTACTTTTTTATTATGCTCAAATGACATGCTTGGCAAGTTTCAAACAGCCTAATCGGTGTGAACTGTTGTTTGTAATGAAAAGATCTTTGTGCCATAGCCTGACATACATGCAGGGTCATTTGTATTATGTCAGCAAGAACTTCTTTTACATAAAAAAATCAAATTAAATATTATGATATTTTTTTCTGTATTGTAATCATTTGTTTAAATTTCAATTTTAAATGAAGTTATTTGCAGATCAGTGTCTTGTGTGTATATACATACATACACACATACATATATACATACATATATATTTAAAATAATATGAATATGTATAAATGAATGAATAGTTTAATATTGATAGTGTCAAACAAATTGTTTGTGTATAAAAAAAGAAAATTAAATTTAAATTCACATCTGCCATTTCTTATTTTACTCTTGTCCATTAATAATCATAAGATGTTTATCTAAAAATAACTTAATATATATTAAAGAATAGATTATATCTTAATATTTTTTAAATAAAAAAATATAAAGAAGTAATAATAATAATAATAATGAATTAAACATTTTTTTCTAATTTACTTCTAACAGCTGAAACAAATACCTACATGATATAACGTACAAGAGAAGATGGTCCTTCTTAATGTATTGATAAGCTCTTTCTCATTGCAGACAGTTCCCAATAAAGAGGTTTTAATAAGCTTTAACATGTTTCTGTCTGTTATGTGTGTGTGTGTATGTGTGATTGTATTTGCTGCTTGTTATTTTTATTTTTTATTTTTTTATCTTATTGGAAAATCCTATATTTTATATTAAAATTCATTTAAGCACTTAATTATTATTATTATTATTATTATTTTTAATTTTTTTTTTTTTTTTTAATAGATGTCAAAGACCTAGAAAATAAATTACAAGACAGTGTTATTGAAGGACAGCCTAGATCAAAGAGACCATGGAAGAAAATATTGATTGTTGTGGAGGGTATTCACAGGTAAATCATTCAGTAACTGTACATCTAGTCGTATATCCAAATGTTTCATGGACAGACGTTAGTTCCTTCTAATTGTCACACAATCAACAAAAAGTCTTCATATTTATCTAAGCATGGCCTTTATATGCATGATTAAATTTTAGATTTTAACTCATTTATATTAATCTAATTTAAAATTATTTTATTATTTCATTCTTCTAAATGAGTATATTTATATTTATGTGGTAAATTCAGAATTTGTAAATTCATATCTTCTAAATATCAGCCTACAAATACACCTATGAATGTTGTGATAAATCATCTTGGTTTAAAAATATTAGTTTTGTTTCACAGCATGGAAGGGTCAATATTACCACTTCCTGATATAATTAAGCTGAAGAAAAAGTACAAAGCTTACATTTACCTGGATGAAGCACACAGCATTGGTGCCCTTGGTCCACACGGGAGAGGGGTCACTGATTACTTTGGAATTGACCCAAAAGAAATTGATGTCATGATGGGAACTTTCACAAAGAGTTTTGCCTCAGCTGGTGGATATATAGCTGGATCAAAGGTGATTTAAACAGTTTTTCAAGAGTTTATAGATTGCCTCTGTTCATTGGACCAGATCTGGTTTTATAGCTGTAATTATTTAACTTGTAGTCCCCAAACAAAATGACATAATTCATCTGTCTTTCATTTATTATCAGCTCACAAACGTGGACTATGTTAGAAAGGGAAATGGCAGCCTCTGACTTACAGAATAACACAAATTACATCCCACATGAAATGAAACAATGGGCCCAAGCTTTAGCAAGGGTCAGATAATCTGTAATACTTCAAAATAAATTATTGTCTTCATTAGCTGATGTCACTTTCAAAGTAATTTAAACTTAACAAACCGACTTTAATATATTCTCATGGTTTGTTCCTAGTAACCACAAACAATAATGGATTTAATATTGTTGCATATGTTTTTATTATTTCAGTATAAACGTTATTGTTTATATTTTGTATTCACACACACACACACACATTATGTATTTTGGATTATACTGATCATAATAATACAATCACACAGTATGTAAAATACATTTAAAACAGTGTAGAATATATTTAGACTATTTCTAGATCTCATCAAATGCACAAACTTTAAATTATTTTGTGATGCTATAAGAGTCAGAACTGATTAACTGAAAAGACAATGACTGTTTTATTCTTTTGTTACTCAGAAATAAAAGCAATTTCATAGATAAGTAAATGAAAAGTATTCTGTAAGTAAACTAAATACTGCTCTCATTCTGTCATTCCATATGGGAAAAAAAGGTTCATATTGCACTACATATTTACTATTTATATCATATAGTTGTCTAAATTTAATCTGAATTTATCTTTTGCTCAGGTAGAAATTCCTAAGAAGTTAAAATATTTTATAAAAACATTAAGAAATTTACATCTAAATAAAACTCCAAAGAAAATGTATTTTACAATTTCAGTGTTTCAGTTGTTGTTTTCATTTATTTCAGAAATTGATAAACTACCTTCGTGTGTATTCACACAGTTCTATGTACTCGTGTGTCATGTCACCTCCAGTAGCAGCACAGATCCTTGCCTCCATGAGAATAATAATGGGACTGGATGGTACTAATGAAGGTAGTAATAAAATGTTATATGTACCAAAGTAAGTAAATAGATTATATCAATAATAATAATAATAATAATAATAGTATTAAAAGAGATGCCAGTGAAGTTCGTTATAAATACAATAATAATATTAAACAGTAGCAATAAAGGTAAGTTAATAATAATAATAGTATTAGATACCAATGGAAATAAGTTGATTATGACAATTATAGGCCTTGATCATACTAAAAATGTTGTTTCATTATTATAATCACTATTTAGAATAAGAATAATATTTCATTTACTTAAGTGCTATTTTCAGACAATTGTTTAATATTTAAAAGTGTGTTTTCATTTTTCTTGTTTTTTTCAGGACAGCACAGAATTGACCAGTTACTGTTGAACACTAGATATTTCAGAAGAGGTCTGCATAAAATTGGTGTCATTGTGTATGGAAATAGAGATTCTCCTGTAGTGCCATTGCTGATATTCAACCCAAGCAAAATATCGTAATTATATTTTCTTTTCAATGAATAGCTTACATCTGGCTTAGTGGTTTAATATACTGACTATACCTTTTGCAATGATCAGCATTGAAGTTATTAAGTGTGCATAAATACCTGTATTAAAAGTACTAATTAAAATACCATTTAGGTTTGACTAATACAGATAAGTGTGACTAAGATCTTTCTGGCACTGATATAGCTTAACATCATTTGCTACATATAATGTGTATATATGGGGAACTTTTGTTACTTTAAAACAAACTTTTGATAATAATAAACTATGCCAGTTAAATAATAAAATCCCCAAAATATATTCAGGCTGTCATTCTCCTTTGTGTGTGTAGGTGTGTGTCATTTTAGAAAGTGTAGTTAGAAATATCCTCAGTATATTATGAATTTCTGTTTTATATTTCTCTGCAGTAAACATTATCACACAAATGCTGTCTTCCATGCATCCATACAAGAACAAATATGTGCTGTTAATTTTTGTCTGTACTGTCACAGATCTCACTGAGTACACCATATCAGTGGTTTTGATTCTTTGATAAATTTGATTTGTGTTAACAGTATGTTCAGCCGAGAGACACTGAAGAAAGGGTTAGCTGTTGTTGTGGTTGGTTTTCCTGCTACACGTGTTATTGAAGGTAGAGCTAGATTCTGTGTTTCATCAGCCCACACAAAAGAAATGATGGATGAGGTTTGTAGAATAGAGAAATAAAGTACATACTGTTATTTAATATTTGTAGTTATATCTGTGTGCTATATTATTTTGTATAGTACATTCATTTGACGTATATTCATACTGACAATGATAAACAATTAAAAACCACATATCTCAACTATATCTCTGTTTTAATTGACTACTAAGGCCATATGTTAAAACTGCTTTTGTTGTTATTCTTCTTTATTAAGATGGCTACCATGTATTATTATTATTATTATTATTATATTTATAATGAACTTACCTTCATCAGTATCATCTAACACAATTATACCTAACTGAGAAAATGTAGAATACATTTTGACTATTTCTTCATATCACCAAAAGTATAAACTTTAAATTATTTTGTGATGCTTTAAGAGACAAAAGTCTTTAATTCAGAAGGCAAAGACTGATAAAAAAAAAAAAAAAAAATAATTTAGTTTTTATTATGCAGACAAACAGCTGTTGATGCAATGACATTTGTACTTTTTTTTTTTTTTTTATTCAGAAACGACATAATTTGTTAACAATGCAATTATTTAATGTAAGGATGGTTTCCACTTAGAAATTCTAATGTTTTTTTCTTATAAATACTTTATTACAGGCTTTAAGACTAATAGAAGAAGTAGTTGATATTGTCCGTATACGATTTTCAAAATTACCTCTATCTCATTTTCACATAGACAGCAGCCCTTTGACAGTGAGTGTTACAAATTTACATTTATTATGTTAGATTTATTTTGAATAATTATTCTGTTCATTTAGAGACTTTACAATATAAAATTGTAGCTGCAGTAACATAAAGCAATATTTGTATTTCTGCTGATAATTTACTGTCTTCAAGTGGTTGCCATTTTGGTGACATTGCTGGTTTGAAGCTACTGTATTCCTATTTTTAAAGCTGACCTTGATTAGAGGAAAGGAAAAAAAAGCTAAAACAAGTTCACACTTAAAACCTGATACTTTTAGTTTAAAAGAAATATAATAAGCAATATTATCAATACTTTAAATCTGGATACACAAGTAATATTATAAAACTTTAAACCTAGTTATGTAAGTAATATTAAAAAATGTTTAAACCTAGTAAGTAATATAAAAAAATTAAACTGGGGTATATAAATAATATTCTCATTACTTTAAACCTAGATGCAAACACCATTAAATCTGAATACAGAGCAATAGTTGGCAGTCTGGGTGCTTGGCCTTTTTAGGTGTTTGTTGAATTTTACTGGAGCAATTGGTGGCTATTTGATTTGACACCCATAACATTTCAGATCTTCAGTTTTTTCTTGTGTGGTATACTGTGAATGTTGTGATCCACAAATAAATGGATTTTCATAGAAAGGAAGGATTCTGTTTCTCTTATAAATTTATTCAGAGTTAGAGCAGCTAAAGCTTAATAATTAATTAAACTTTTATTTAAATTTTAATAAATACCAACTAAGTTTAATTCATTAATCCTAAAATTATTGTGAGGTTGATGAAGTATTCCAACTTTACATATTTGAAAGCATGTGATGGACAAAAAAAACATCAAGCATCATTAAAGAGACAACAAACTTTCATATTTATAAATAATATTATCAAGATTTTAAACCAGTGTACATACAATTATCATATAATATCTTGAATACATCACTAATGTTTTGGCTTTCTTTTCGAACACTTATTTTTAAAAATATTTTTTAAATATATTTTTTATTATTTTTATTTTGTTCTATTTTATTTTATTTTATTTTTTTCCAGAAAGAATCATCATAAATTGTCAGTACTTTTTCAGCTGCATACAAGAAGTCTAAAACCACACAAAGGTCTTCCTTTGCAGAAAATACTTTTTTATTTCAGTGATCACTGAATGTCCAAGAATCTCTGGTACTGCCTCCTACTGGAGTTTGATTGCTCAAACTGTAAATTCTGAAGTGTTTTATAGTCAGCAGTCTTTTATCAGTTATGTGTGTGCATTAAATATTAATATCATATTGTATGGGTATGATGGTTGTTGTTAAAAAATATATTGTTATTTTTAGGTGTATTTTTTATTTATTTTTATTTCTTACCTAAAGTTTAGATTATGATTATTGTTAAATAGTATTTTGTAGAATTATTATTACTGTTATTTTTATTTATTTATTTATTCTAAGTGTCAAAAATGAACTACAAACAGTGAAGTCCATTTTTTTGTTTTTATAAAGTTTGATGTAATTTATTTATTGTATTAGTTGAAGTCTCAGTCTAAAATAGTTATTATTTCAGGTTTCGAATAATTTGCTTCTGCATTAATTTTATTTTTCTGACTGAATAATATTTTGTTATAATGTATATAAGTTTAAATTTATACATCATTTCTATATTTTTAAATAAGTTTCTAAATTGTTTTCTTTTCTGGGCAGGATATAAATATTTTATGATTAATTGTAATCTTCAATATGTAATTGTTTGCTGTTTTTCTTTTGTTAAATATTATTTTTGGTATTGTATTTAAGGCATGGGATTAAACAAACTGTGTTTAAGATTCAACACATTCCTTCTTTATACACACACACAAACAAAAACACACACACGAAGATATAATTATATCAGTGAATTTTACCTAGGTTACAAATAAGTATTAAATAATTGAAAAAACATCAAAAACAAACGATCAAAATTATACATTGGGTATATCTTCTGATATTATTTCTCAGTTTTATTTAAAGCTAATTATTTGGTGTAATTTGTTTAATTGTCAAAAATATGTATGTCATATATTTATATAGTTTATAGTAAATTTACATTCAACTGAACTGCATTAAAAAAAAAATAGGCTATATGGTTGTGCTTTTTTCTATTATAAACACATTTATACAGAGAGAGAGAGAGAGAGAGAGAGAGAGAGAGAGAGATTTTTCCACTTATATGTAAAATAGAGACTAGCATAGACTTGTATACTATAAAAGCTGGAAAAAAGTGATTTTTTTTTTTTAATAGTGCTATTAAAACAGTGTAAATATTTGTTATTAAGCCTGGTTATCCTACTGATAATTCTTGCCAACAAAACTTAAGTAATTCCAAGAATTTCTTTTGTCCATTTAAATACAGGTTCTATTTTAAACCAAAATCTGATCTGTGATAATAATAACAAATCTCTGTGGTGAAAAAAATAGAAAATATAATAATAATAATAAGACGTGTGATGATTTTTGTCTGTGTTACTCTAAGGAATCCATTGTTGTTTCTTTTTACAATTGTTTTTGAATGCTGTCTGCTGAAATGTCCAGTAATTTTACAAAGACATGTGTGTGTTATTTTTGTAATAATGACCAAAACTGCTTAATAACTGTTACTGACATGAAATATTTTTGATCAGTATTATAACAAAATTTGACATATCAGTGATACCATCATTTCAGATGCATTTACGATCAAAACTGAAATTATGTTTTGGCCATACTTTGACATCCATCCACCCATCTTTTTTTCATTGTTATCACTATTTATTTATTTATTTATTTATTTATTATTATTTTTTTAATCATGACTGAACTTAGATTTTGGTTATTCTTAAACACTTAGTCACATATTTTACAATATTATTATTATTTCTGGATCCAAAGTGAACTTAGCCTTTGGTCATTCTTTGACATTCCATCCACACAGTTATAAAAATTATTATTATTTTAATTAACTAGAATTAGGTTCTGGCCATTTTTAGACATTCCAATTAAATTTTTTATATTATTATTCTCATCATACAGCTTAAGTTTTAGAGATTCCAAACAGCATATGTTTTTGTTTTTTTTCAAATTATCATCAACTTTGCATTTTTCTTTGTGTTGATTCAGCACTCTTGCAGGGGTTGGGTAATACTTGTGAGCAGGAATCATCAGACCAGTGTAACCTATCCTAGAACTATGTCTGTCATGTGCTGATCATCATCATACATACATTTCCAGCTTGTTCCCTCTATGTTTCAGTAAATTTATTAACTTTTTAAATTATTATTATTATTTTTTTTTTTTTTTTTTTTTATTAATACTATTATTATTTTCTTATAATTAGTTAAATGAGACTAAAAACATATTTTCTTTAAAAAAAAATTAAAATTAAAAGAATAAATAATTATGCAAGTAAATAGTATAATGATTATGAACTGGAATGAGACCATTAATTTAAAAATATATATTAAATAATAATCAAAAACACTTCAGAATTTTAATGAGTAATAAAAATAGGCTAAATATCATCGTCTACAAATAAAAGATTGCAATCAGTTTATTACTGAAATTTTTTTATATTTCAGTATAATGGTATTAGCAATTCTTAATATTCTTATCTTCCCCCATTTTGTTCATCATATTGGTGGAGCAAAACATGTTTGAAAATGTGTTATAAATAATTATAAAATGAATTTAAAATTTAAAATGTTATAATTATTTTATGTATACATTTCATATAGAGGTATATAAATACAGATTTATATACAGATATAGCTATATAAAGCTTATGCACATAGACTTGCAATTTATTATATCCTTTTAATTCTTGATAATTTGTGTTTATACATGTGTATATATTGATTTTAATACAATTTTATAAAACCTTTTATATCACCATATACTATGCATAAGTAAAATGTATTGCATTAGCATAATTTATGTGCATTATTGAATTTTGAATTTTTACAGATCAGGAAATATCTATTTTTTTATTTCTTATTTTTCTTCCACATTTAAAATGCAGATTAAATATTACATTTTTTGATAAATTTTCAAAATACTTCTAACCATAATTTTAGCTGATAGTAAATAAAAATTCTGTCATCATTAATGAAAGAATACAACATACACATACACAGTCTTGGACATTTAATATTTATTGATAAACATACTCTTCTTGTTACATTATTTTCTTATTTAAGAATTCTAAATTCTTTTTCTCTTCTACTTTTCACTAAAGCCAGCACAAACTTGCACACTGTTGATATTTATTTTAAAAAAACAAGGTTAGAAATGTTCATGAATTTTTGTGTTTCAAAACCATACAAAACTGACTGCTTAACTTTAATTTCATTAGTTCAGTATTAATCTATGATTAATATTTGTCCTGTATTTGTTATTTAGAATGAATAAACCATCTTGGGGGTGATGGATTAAATGTTTAAGAAACAGAAAGTGAATTTTTTATAAATGTTTTATGAAATTTGCATCAGTTTTAAATATTGTTTACATTTTTTAATAATTTATTCTAATATTTTTCTCATTCTGTAACTGATTAGAAGGGTAGGGAAATGTAATACAAATTTCAGAAGATTTACAGAGTTTAAAAAAAATAAAGAAAATTAAAATGTTCTTTTATATTGTTCACCAAGGAAAAGTTAACTGTGTAAATTAAGAGATTTGACTAGTATTTGTCATATATGGGATATTCTCTTCCAGTACATTTTTGTTGTTATTGTTATTATTATTGATTAATTAATTAATTTTATTTTATTTTTTTTATTTTATATTATTATTATATATATATTTTTTAATTTATTAGATACAAACAGGTGACTTTATTATGTTTATCGTTTTAATAGTTTCAGTTACTGAACTTTAAGTTGAGTCAGTGTATATTTAAATTTATGAGTTTATTAGGTGTGAGACAAAAGAAATTTTTCATTTTAATATGCATGTTAAAAGTGTGTCGTGTTTATTGCATTTATTTGATGTGCAGTTTTTGTAATGTTCTAATTAATTGATTAATTTAGGTAGTTTTAATTACAGAATGTTATTTTATATTTTTTGTTTTCAGTATTTGGAAAGAAAGTGAATTTTCAAATAATATGTGTGTGATATGCCCTGTTTTATATCTGTAAGGGCAAAATTTTGATCTAGAGAAATGGAGTAAGTACATATTGAAATATTAAGATCTACTTTCACATAATCTTTTGCAATTACATTTTTTTTTTCTCTCCATTTTGGTAAAATCAATTTATCTGATTTGAAAACAAAGTAGGTTGTTCATTTTTTATCCATTATATAAAGATTTTAAGTTATTTTTGCCTTTAAAAAAACCCATTAAAAACACAACAGTTTTTTTATGTATGTGTGTTGTGAATCATGATGTTTTTTGGATTTATTTAAAGTGTTTAGCTACATTAGCATTATAGGTTTTTGTCATCTGTCCATGAATATAGGTGCCTTTTTAAAAAGTAATTTTTGTAACAACTTGTTTATTATGTTTGCAGATATATTTATTTGCGACAGTTACTCAGTTTCTGAATTGTTTCTAAAAACCTTTTGCAGATTTATTTCTGTTTTACATAAACTTTTTTTTACTTGTACACACACATATGCACTCACAAATATACCAGCCTGTACATACACACACATACACAAACATACTCTCACATTTTCTTATGGACACACATGCATACATTCTTCTGTACTGAATTTGCTTTCTCTGAAGTTCATAGAACTAAAACATGCATGTGCATATCATTGTTATCAAAATTTTATATCTTAAAAATACATCTGTCATGTTTATCAGAAGCATTTAGTTTATTGTGATTTATCACTCCGTCCTTCATTTTATGGCCTTTTCAGAATTATTTATTATTTTCTTTTAAAATAATTCTAGACTAACAAAAGACAACTATATTTTATTATTATTATTATTATTATTACTATTATTATTATTATTTTTGTTGGCTTTTAGATATTATTATTATGCTACAAAATGAGAAAATCAAAAATTCAAAACTCTTAACTAAATAATACCCTGATTTGATGAGAATTAATTTTTAAGTACTAAATAATTTTTAATGTTTCAATAGTTGCACATCTGTATAAACATAACATTATCAGTAACATTTTTTTTTCCAGTGTTTTCAGGCACTGAAAGAAATACTTTTTTTTTTATTAGAAATTTATTTTAAAAATTGTTTTATTTACTGATAAAGACCTAATTATTAAGAAAATTTATTTTGAAAACAATCATTTAATATTTATCAGTGTATTTAATTAGATACGTTAATTTTTTAATTTTTATAAATTAACACAATTTGGTGCACCATAGATCGTTCATCTGTCCTCTCTATCAAACAATATTAAAGAAATATATATATATTTTATTTTTTGTTTATGTTTATGGCCTACAGTTTTTGTTTTTCTATTAATGTGATGTGTAATAAAGAGTAACTTCATTAGATTTTATCGAATAATATGTGTTGTAAAGGTAGTAATTCAAAACAAATGATATTACATTTAAATATAAACATCAGATTTAATAATAATGATGATGATGATAATAAAACCAGTATGTATATTAAAAAAGAAAAGAATTTTAAATTAATAAACCAGATGGTGTTCATATTCATAAATAACAGTGGTAAAACCAAGGGAGGGACATATTTATAACTATCAGTGATATATATATATATATATATGTTTAAAGGATAATACAAAAAAAAAAGTTTATAATTTTTTTACAAAATGTTTATTATGCAATTAGCACAAAATAAATGAATACAATGAATTATCATATCAACATTCATATGTATACTGTGTGTGTGTAGTAGGATATTGTGCATCTATCCACACACACACAAAATGATTTTACTGCAGCCTTCTTTGTGTTTAGTTCTGGGAGATATATTTTTTAAGAGTCTAATGTAAAGGTTTTAGTCAGAATGATTATTTCATGGTTTAAAATGTAGCTCACTGGTCGCCATATTTATTATATTACCCAAAACAAAACTTCCAATTTTACTTGCCTAAATGAATTACACAATATTAACGTCATTAAATGAAAAAAATACAACAAAACAAAATATGACAAAAATAATAATAATAATAATAATAATAATAAAAAAGTAGATAATAATAATAATAAAATTAGATAATAATAATAATAATAAAATTAGATAATAATAATAATATAATTAACATAAACATTCTGTTGTACTACTGCCTCTATTGCAATTTTCCAAACAAATTAAATGTGAGAAGACACCCAAAGATAAACCATTTGGTTTTCAAGAACATCAGCCAATCTGTTTCTGAATGATATTAATCTTAGGTGAGGTGGTTTTACTTCAGAGAAAAGTTAAGACACTGTTAAACTCCTAAGATATTGTTATACCGCTTAATAATATTTATTAAATAAATATTAATGTACTTTGTTTTTGGCCTCCACTTTTTTTTTTTTTTCCATACTTGTATGTGCTTAAGAAAATAAGTCTTTGTTCCAGGTTTTGTACACTATAAAAAAATGATGATTTTTTCCTGAAACTAACTAGCATTTTGGGCAATATGTTTAATTTATCTTTCTCATTTTTTTTTTTTTTTTTTTTTTTTTAATGTTAAACAATGTCTTTAAACAAATTAATGAAAGTACTATTTACAACAACAAAAAAAAATGAATCATAAATGTTTTATTTCCATTAATGCATACACTGAAATTTATTTTTCTACTCAGTCTAAAATTCTCTAATTGTCTGGGGTTTTTTTAATGAATGTTGCTTTTGCATGATTTTGTTGTATTTTTTTATTTAACTAAAAACAAAAAAATAATCTAAATTCAATGGTTGTGCCTTTGTTATTAGATTGTTATTTTCTTTAAATGTATGATTATGGTTTGTTTTTTCCTTTCTGTGATTACAGGGAAGAAAAGAAATCCATATTATGTGAGATAATATCAGATAATTTTAAAACAGTAAATTTACCATATTATTTTCAGTAATATATTATTATTTTATTATTATTATTTTTTTTTTTAAATACATACATAATATATATGGCAGTGATTCCTATGGAATAGTATCTGTGCATATTTTCTTAGTTAAGTTCAGTAGTAACTTTAGAAATTGTTCTTATCAGAAATCAATCTCAGAACAAAAGTGCAAATTTCTGATTTAATACATCAACTTTTTTTTTAATGTTAAATATATATTTTATGTATCAAATTGTACTGTGATTTTAAAATTAAGATTTTAAAAACAATTTATAATTAAAATTAAAATTTTATTGTTAAATTTATTTTGTGATTATTATATATTTGCCTAATAAGTATCAATTTATTACATTTTTAAATAATTATAGAATATATTTTGTAGAATGTCCCATGTTGATATTGACAAAGATAAATATATTCACATTCATATACATACCACTATAGCTTGTTTTATTGTTACTATTTAATTTTACTGTTTTGTATTTAAATTAATCACATAATATAATAAAATGAAGAAAAAAGTTGATATTTTGTAGAATTTTTTTTTGTTTTGTTTTTGTTTGCTTATTTGTTTTCATTGTTTATCAGTATTATCCTTTTATTCTTGAAGATCGAATGAAAAAAAAGATACTTAGTCCAGTTAGAAGATATTTCTGTTTTAGTTTTATTAAATCTTTACATCAGGTACTGCTGTCATTTTTATATTAAGTGATCTTTCATTTGCAAATTAAGATACAAATATGAATCTTTTACAATCTGGTGCTTCTGCAATTCAGCGATAGGACCAAAGGTGTGGCTTGGTCATAGAATCAGTCTTGGTCACTAATGCTGTCTGTATTCCATTCCGAACCATGGCTAGTTCATCAAAAGCTGTAGTGTGTGCTTATCCTGTTTGGGAAAATTAGCATTTAACTGCTTAGCACCTGCAGTTTCTTTATATTGTCTGAAATTTTATATACTTTAGACCAGTACAAAGATGTAAAATATGAATTAGTTTTTCTGGACCAGAAACTGTGGCTAGCAGGTCAAACATATTGTTGAGGCAAAAATAGAAGTTCAGCATTATGATATTGCCACTGAATGTCAGTTAGATCATATTCTGTTGTTTGTACAGAATTGTGAATGTTTCAACTCAGACTAGAAATGATAAATTAATCAACAAATGAACATTCTTTATTTTGGTGAATGAATCAATCAAAATGAAGAATATAAAATTGAGGACCAATCAACATACTTTTGTCAGAAGTCAGAACTACTGACCATATCAACCAGATTAAATAATAGAATGTGACTTCCAGTTTAAGTATGTCACTGAGAAAATAACACCAGCCCCAGCTGGAATGACTGCAGATAAAATTTATAAAACAGTTATTAAAATACAAAAAAGAAAAGGAATTAAAAGAAAATAAACAAATAAATATTAAAACAACAGGAAATTAACAAAAATAAATATATGGAAAAGTAATATTTATAATTTAAAAAACATCAAACAAAAAAACAAAATAAAAATTAAACAAAAAATGAAAAGTTAGTTCTAAGTCCATATGTAGAAATATCTGGTTGACTTACTTTAATGCATGATCAGCATCATGATCTGGATTTGATGACAATGTAACTTTCACAAACATTCAGAATTATACCAAAAGCACGAAGGATTTACCAGTGTATCCATTATTTTAAAAGAGTTAAGTTCATCTAGTAACCCAGCATGGAAAACTTTCACACAGTAAAAAAGCATATAATTTCATATGGCATTCATTCATTCAAATTAATAAATGGGAAAGATCCAGCCTGATTTTAATATAGTATCTTCTATCATGTTTAGGCTTATTGTGGCTTTGTATCAAAATCCTACAAGGGATCCCATTCACTGATCATGGTAAGTGGCAGTAACTTTTTCTTCATCTTCTCATTAATACAAAAGATTTTTGTCCTCTTTGGATAGCCACTTTGATATAGTACCACCTTGGTGCATAATGGTCACTTCACAAATGTGCTTTACCTTTTCAATCAAGAGTTCATTATCATACACTGCAATGAGCAAGCCCATCAGTCATTAACCTGGATTGGCTAATTTCTTATTTCCAGTAGGAGGCTCTTTTTTGTGACAGATATTACATTAACTGAGCACATTACTTTAAGTCCAATTTTTGTATATCTACTGAAGGGGCTGGGGTCAGGGGTCCGTACGTGGATGTACAAAAACAAACACAAAAAAAGTATTCTGACAGTGTTTCGCAGCTATGGCAGGACCCTTATAATGCACAGCAGAAATGTGCTGTAAAGTTACCAGTGTTGTTAATTTTCCCTCGGATCCGTTCTGATAGACACTAACTTCATTATCTCCCTGTATATAGCGTGACATATTCTGAGACAATGTAACATTTCAAATTTACTTCCGAGAATGCAGGAAAATGCATCTCCTGCATTCTAGATTTTAAAACATTTCTTGGACTCTCCCTATGCTGTCGTTTATTAGGCATCACGCCATATAAATTTCTGCTTATGGCCATGCAACTTTTATAAAATATTTGAAGTTTCCATATTCTTTAGTGATGTTTCAGACATTATAAACAGTGAAATGATGTATCAAAGCCAGTTTGGTGCGGGTGATCTGAATATTCCTATTTTTTGATAATTTGTAACCTTGAAATTATGTAATACATGCTAATTTCAGAACCACAAAGGAACAAATATGAATCAACAAAAATTTTCATGGTTTTTTTTTCTGCAAATTAGGAATTTTGTGAATACATTTTGACCCTTTACGTAGCGAAATAATGAAGTTTAATTTGTTCGCCCCCCATGTCTCTTGAATGGTGGAATTGCCCAGACCACTTTTTAAAGTCTGACCTTTCTGGTCGACGTCTTATGAAATAAATGGGTAGATTAAATTATGGGATAAATGTAACCACTACTGTCAGAATATAATTTTCAAGATACAGTTTATTGTAAAGAAAAGTTACGTTTCCCAAAAATAAGGCAGATTTAAATCGGATATCTTTGTCTCTTATTTTTGATTGCATGACGTCATATTTTAGATCAATATGGCGGACGCAGGGGATTTTTCTGAAAATATACTTCAGTATTATGTTAATGAAGAGGCACTAGAGATAGAAGCCGAAGAAATTGTTGATGGAGTACTTTCCTATCTATTTGATTCAGAATTCGACAGTGATGAATCGAACATGGCACTAGAGATAGTAGATGGAAACTACTTTGAACATGATATTCATAATGGTATTTAATTATAAGTTGCATTTGTATTATTTTTAAATATAACCAATTATAATTATTTGCTTTTAAATCTAAACAATCATTAAAACTTTTGTGACAATTTGTAATGACGTCATAACCAGTGACATCATGCTATCAATAAAAAAGGAAGCTGAAAATATTGCATAAGGTGGAGGGGTTAGCAAATAAAATCAAACTACACGTCTATTTTGAGTGCTAGTACTTTGTAAGACAAATGCTTTGAAGCTGGATCAGTGATATCACGATTATAGTCAAAACATAATATTTGTATACACAATGGCCTAAAAATGAGTTAGTTAACTGTATGAAACAGCCACATTTATCAATATTCTGTTTTGGGTATCAAGTACATGATGTATAATGTTAAACAAAGCGTCGGGGTCTTGATAAGGTCTTAAACTGTGCAAAATTCTAGAGGCCATATTTAACAAGTATTAACAAATAATAATGTTAAATAACTGAAATAAAATTCATTGAGACTCTTGTGACTGTGAGGCCCTAAGAACTTTTTAATTAAAAAAAAAAAAAAATTATTTCTTATTTTATTTATTTATTTACATTATTATTATTATTATTATTATTATTATTATTATTAATTAATTTATTTTTTTAGTTTATAGTGACGGAGGTGAAGGGGTTGGGTGGATAAGACAAAATATATTGTACTATTTAATAAAATAAACTGTACACTGAATACGTAGTTAACTTTAATTTTATTTTACTTGGTCAAAGGTTTTCTGCCTGATGAAAATCCAGATAAATAAGGTTTAATTTTTTATCAAGGACAATTGAAATGTATTAAATACCTATATATAGATAATTTTATATAACTTATATAATAAATGTCACTGCCATCTAATAATAATAATAATAATAATATATTAACAAAGTTTATCCTAAATATAATGTAGCAGTAATAAGGTTTTGTCGTATCTAATCCCTACGAGTTTTAGGGTCACCCTAAAGGAAAGTTTCGCTGAAAATTCTGTTCAAAACGTTTTACTGCAAAATCATTAATGCAGTCAATTGGAGAAACTGGCTTAGAAAAGACCAAAGGTTTGTAATATTTGGGTTTAAAAGCAGTTAAATTAAAGATATAACTAAATATTATTCATTCAGCTTTACGCATTATCAAACAAAATGAAATTCTATCTGAGAGACGCAGCCTCTCTTTCGTAGATCACGTTATTTTGGTATTCTTTCTGAAATGGATAAAATACTTGAAATAAAATGAAATAAATTATTATTTAAAAATTAACAAAAACAAATTCAATCAAACAAACAAACAAACATAACAATAACAATAATAATAATAATAATAATATATGAAATAAAATGGATAAATGTCTACGAACAAAAATATAAATGCATGTAAAAATATAATTACTTTGTTTTTAATTTAATTATTAGTGTAAGTTAACTAAATTTTTGTCATATTAATTAATTTAACATAGAGATTCTTTTCATTTACCGTTTTAATTTATGTTTTGACCAGATATTTAATATTACTAGTACGGTCATCATGGTAATAGAAGTCCATTAAATCATAGATTTTTAAAACTATAAAATGGTTCTATTCGTAAATTTGTAAGAATAATTGACTGAAATTTTTTATGGAAATAAAATGTATCAAATATGTTATGTTTATTTTTTTTTATTTTTTTTTTTTTTCCCATATAAAATCATTTATTTTGTGGATGGGGTATATATATATAAAGGAATAATTGGCTACTATCTTATGATGGCAGCTTTATCCTGCAGTATGTGTGTGTGTGTGTGCGTGTGCGTGCGTGCGTGGCTAAAAATATAGCATACAAGACGTCCGAGTCCGTTACACATTAAGAGGGGTGAAAAAAAACAGATAATAATCATTTATCTACAAATAGCTCATTGTTATTATCATTATTAATTTATAATAGAAATTTCACATTAAATTTTAACACAAATGTCATAAATACCAAACGTGCGGATCAAGTTAACAGCGGTATTTTTTTTTTCTTTTGTTCAGTTGGATAGAGTTCAAATCTTAAGTCATCTGTTTTAAAGTATTTATAATAAACAGTAGTTGTATTTGTCTGTAAAAATAACACTTGTTGTATATCACTGAACGACATGAATAACTGTTGTAAATGTTCATCTTTTATATTTAACCATGTAAATTACTTTCAAAAAATGTATTTAACATAAAAACCAACAATAGTAACAACAAACATATTACTACTAATTATTATTAATAGTATTATCATTGTTGTTGTTATTGTTATTATTCATAAGGTTTAAACAGTGTTTTCATGCTTTCCTTTTTCTTATATGTGTGTGTGTGTGTGTGTGTGTGTGTGTGTGTGTATAAAAATTAATTTTGATTTATTTATTTGTAGTTTTCAAGTATGAAAACTCCAAAATTTGGTGACTTTTTTTTTTACTGGCTAAATTTACTGGATACGGCCAACAATGTAGTCGTGCCCATATACGTTTTATTTTATACCATAGTTCAATTCTCTGACGTCAGAGTTACGTCACTTATATCATTATAATTCACTTCAACGGTGTGATATTTCTGATAAGAAATGACCGATAATAATTGTAACACACATACAAATAATATGTGTGTTCGTGTGTGTGTTAATATATATATATATATATATAGAGAGAGAGAGAGAGAGAGAGAGAGAGAGAGAGAGAGAGAGAGAGAGAGACCTTTATGTTTATCTCGCCATCACATGCCAAGGAATAAATAGCTAATAATGACACTTCCGTCACCGTCAATCTGCGCATGCTCAGAAATTACGTCAGTATTGTCGGCCATGTTAATGTTGTGAAACAGGTTGTATTTTAAGAGGCGAAACAGCTGGTTTTATATCAAATTTGTTACTACTGCACTGATTTATATTCGCAACATTATTAAGACTCAGAAATGGCGGATGTGCCACAGCAGAATGTGACGGACAATCCTTCAGAGAGCAACAATTTAAGCAATGATGATTTCGAGAAGGTGGATAGGTGCGATAATGATGTTGCGGATCCCCAGGACCAAGACGAGGCAGTCTCATCGTCGTCAATGCACGGCGAAGAACAAGCTGAAGAAGACCGATATGTTGCGGGTGCGTCGGAAGCTGAGGCGGCAGAAACACCACTAATATCTTTTGGTGACGAATCGTCATCAATGCAATCTGATCCAACTCCTAAATCGGAATCCTTGGAAAACTTTACTACTCCTTTCCCCGTTTCTTCACCTGTCCCACCTGTGACAACCCAAGAACCTACCCCTCCACCCACCCCTGAACAAATAGACTATGAGAAATCGGAATCAAAAGCCGAAACAGAACAGGCTAAAGAAGTTAAACCTAAAGGTAACAAGTTTATTGGCATGCATTGCTTTTATTTTACCAGATAGTTTTCAAAATTTGTACGGAAATCTGGTTCTTGAGCAGAGCTGTTTATAATGTTACAACTGCATTATTTTTCCACAGTATACTTTAAAAATGATTTGTTGGAGAATGAAAATGTCTGAAACTTTTGTAGTTATGCTTCTAACAAAAATATTGATACATTTTTGTATATAATTTTGTTATCCACAGATGGTCTGTAATTGGCTAATTTTATAACTGATGTTTATCGTTTCATAAATATCTTGGTGTAGACAAAACTAATTTGGTTTTAGTATTAGAAGAAACATCTCAATGAAAATAAGTCAAGCATGTGGACTTTGTGAATGACTTGCATCTTCATAAATAAATGTTATGAAGATTTTTCATCAAAATAATTTTTATTGTTTTTAGCTTAGTTGTACTGAATATTTGCTGACTGATTTTAGGAAGTTGATTATAAAACATTCACTTAAGAAAATGCTGAGACTTAAAATAAGCCATTAATCTTTCATAATCACCTGATGCTTTTAATATTACAATTTGGAAGAAGGCTGTTTCATTTGATTCATTCTTACCCTCACTATTTAAAGCAATTTAACATTTGGTATACCTACTTAGTTTTTTAAAAATTAACCAAAATCATATGATACTCCAGGAAATGCAGTTTCAACAAAGTAAAATCACTTGCAAAATTTCATTGTTATACTATCAAAGGAGATATCACAGATTTAAAACATTTAAATGGTTTGTTTTTTTACCACTAAAATCTCAAAGCATGCCAATTCTCAAAACTAAACTTTATAGTCATCAAGAGAATTGTTTTTCTGTATAACTGAGATAAGTTAATTTGGTGCATCAGGTGCTTGCTGGTCCCTGGAATGTTGAAACAGTCGGTTTCAGTTTATGATCAGGACTTGGCTTCTCCTTGATTTCTTCTTTTCTACTTCAGTTTGAAAGGGTGTTGAATTAATGTTCATTTAGTGGAGCAAAAGTCAGAGAAAATGCAGTTACTCAAACGAAAAATAATAACTAAAAATAGATGAGCATGTTTCTTAAAACTATTTTGCTTGTAGCCTTCCAGTGACCTACTTGTACAGTTATACAATAAATAAGAAATTAAGCAAGATATTGATGAATAAGATTCTTCTTTTCATGATTTTGTACATAGACCTGCAACATTTAACTGATAGTGTTGGTCCACTTCAGACAGCTAATTTCACAAAACCTGGGTTTAGTCATACAAAAGTGTAAATAGTAATTAGAACATAACACAAGTTTCTTGCATGTACATTTTCAAGTTGATATGGGTACCCGTGCTTGACAATATCAGCTGTATTTTCCATGACCATGCTTAAAGAGGATGGTGTTCACTCTGTTTTCTTCCACTAATTTGTTATACAGTAACATTTCTTGATCAAGTTGTACAACTTTTTAAAGAGCAAATAATTATAAAGACAGCTTTAGATAATATTGTGCCAAGAGTGGATATTGCAGCTTGTATTTTTTAATGGAAAATGTTAATGCATCATTTTTAAAACCACACTGTTTTCTAGCTTTCCACTGTTAAAAGGTTAACTTGGATTGGTTTAGAGTATGATGATCAGTGATGTATTTTGCTTCAGTACCACAAATACTGCATGAGCCTGTTCATTTTCTGAAAAATGGCTGTGAGTAGGTTAAAGTGCAGTATGACCCAAATGTTTCAGATAACAGAAGCAAACTGGTCACACAAACTAGCATATAATAAAATGCAGATGAAAGGTAGAAAGATTTTTGTTTGTTAAATTGTAATACAAATGTACATCCATTATTAGTGGAGATACAATGGGAAAATAAACCTCAGCCAAAATCAGTGTTGGGGCGTTTAACCCATGCTATTTTACTGTGAGTTGGCATACGCAATAATACATACTTTTTATGTCAGCCATAAATATAAAATAATTATTAATAAAGTCTTGTGGTTGTCATAGATTTCCTTGTTCTTTGTCTTGCACAGTTCTGAAACTTCCTTACTATTTTAATTTTTACCTTTTCCTTTTTATTGTCCTGGAGCTTTATTGGTTAACAAGTAACATACGTTTACTAAAGTTTGTTTTGCCTATAAATAATGGGTTGATAAATGAGTAATTGCACATGCAGATTACATGTCAAATGCTTATCGGCATAGTTTAGCATTTAGTTAAACATTAATCATACATTGTAAATTGCTGTTTATACTACTGGTTTTGTAAACTAACTGTTTTGAACTATTTTTGATTTTCTTTTTTCTTTTTTCAGATGCATGGCTTAAGAACATCGACCCAAGAAGTGAGTTTTATTTGTTAATTTTTGCAAAAGAACATTTCTTTGGCATTTTTGAATAAACTTGTAGTGAAAGAGTAACTTCATATTTTTTATCTAATTAAAAAAGTGTACATTTTACTACTCAGAAGTATATATTTTATAAAAGTAGAAAATACTTGCCTTTTAAATAACAGAATAGTAGTTCATTCCCTCATGGAAGCATTGTAAGCATTGTTTCTTAACTGTATTTTAAAAATAAATTTGCAGCTAGGACAATTATAAAATTTTAAAAGCTTTAAGTAACTTTAATTTGTTTTTATGTGTAGTCTGTTGAGCACAGAACACCATTTTTATTGATTTATTAACATAGACAAAATATTTGTTTTATTTTCATTATTATGTTAAATGTATATAAAACATTTGACAGTGATTAACTAGTAAATGAAAATTCTGGTATAGATCAAATGTGCTGTGACAGACACTTGATCGATAATGTTTTGTTTATGTAGAGATGTGTTGTAATAATTATGCTCTGGCTGCTCTGGAAAATTGATTTGTTTTAAGTGTAATGGTGTTGCTGGTGCCATAATGTCTCTGCAGCTCATACCATTAAGCAGAACTGGACTGTGCTTGCAGTACATTGTACATGTTATTATTCATTGGTCTAAATATTTAGCATCTGTTTATATTTATTTGCTAAAATGAACAATTATTAATGCTAATTTTTTCAAAACTGTATACATTTTATTAGTACAGTCTTCAGTGGGTATTTGGTACTGCCATGGCTGTGGCTTTGGAGTTCTATAATTCTCAACAGCAATTTATTTTTCATTACAGTATTGCATAGTATGACTAAATGGGTATTTTTCATATATATATATTTTTTTAATTTATTTTTTTAAATTATGAAATCAGACTTGTCTGAAGTATTATGAATTATTAACAAAGCTTATTTTCGCAACTGTTTCCGACATTGTAAATGCTGTCAGATATGACAGTTAAACTTAGCACAACAATGTTTAATACCTTGACTAATGAACTTGGTGTTACTGTAATTAAATTGTTGAAATAGTTAATCATGAATAGTGTAGCTAGCAAATTATTGGAGATAATAACTTGCTTATTAGGTAACAGTAGAGGAAACCAATGTCATTAGCATACCATTTTCAAAAATCATATTAATCAGAATGAGAAACTGTTAGCTCAGAACAAATATTTATTTGTTTTTAAATTTTGTCAGTGATGAAAACTTACATTTTCTTTAATAGAAATGTTAGATTTATTGTTTATTATTTTTTAATTTTTTGACTGTAATCTGATTATGGAAGAGAGTGTGTGTGTGAAAGAGAGAGAGAGAAATACAGATAATTCATTGTTGTAAATGAACCACTTCCACCACAGAAAGGACATTTTAGAATTTAAGAAATATATGCACATAAAATGCATGTAAGAATATTCTATTCACAAACACGTGTACACCTTCAAAGTTTGGTAACAAATGTTTAATAGTTTCTGTCATTCCATTAAGAAAGTTATTATTATAATCAAAATGTAAAGTTTTTTTACTTGTATAATTAAATTTGAAAAATGCCAATAAAACCATCAGATAAATGTGTAATTAGGACTGAACTTGCTTCAAATTATGTAGGCTAGTATCCTCTTCAGCATTAAGTTGCCTGAAGGTAGATTCAGATTTTGTAATCAAAAGAACAACTTAAATTTTGCAAAAGCTATATTTGTAATTTTAATAACTTACTGGACAGTTAACCCTACTGTTTATGATATTTTTTAATTCAGATTATTCAGATTTGATTTCATCACTGTTACTGATGTCAGAAATTTTTGTACATTAATAAAATCAGTTTGAGTGCTTTAATAGTCAGTTTTCATAAATGTGTACAGAAATGGTGAAATTAATTGGTTAATTCAGTTTACATTTATAGATTTTGAACTGAATTATAAGATCTTCAGAAACCTCTGAGAAAATTTAAACAGTAAGTTTGCAAATTAACTGTTTTCGAGGGCAGGTTAAGGATTTGAGAATATGTTGAAAACATCTTTGTTTAATTTTGAATATAAAAAAAATACAAGTAAAATGCACAAAAATTAAAATGGTAATTCGTCATTACAGATCCTTCATACAGATTTCAACATCCAAGGTCTTACAGTAGTATAAAACAATTGATGTTATTAATTTGTGAAACAAAACAGTCTTCTGTATGTACCATAAGATTGTATTTTGTAAAACAGTGTTATTTGAATTCAGGATACCTGCAGGCAGTTAAGACAACACATTAAACACTGTTAATGGTGTTTTTTAAGATCTATAATAGTAGTCAAAGCTGCTATAAAGATTTCTGATTCCGATACTTGTCAGTTCTCACCTTGCTTCTTGACATTTATTATTCTGCGTTGTATAAATTCCATTTAGTTTTGCTTGATGGCAGTTCTAAGTATTTGATATAGAAAGAAAACATCTGTTGATTATTTTGGCACCAAGTATTATCCACTAGTATTTCAAGTTAAATCTTTATTATTTAACCAGAATTTACATTTAAATGTGTTCAGCCAAGGATTTTAGTAGATTGTATATATTATGAAATAGCCATTAATATGAATATTATTGTCTCGTGTCTGGTTGCAATCTTGTTTTAACAGACAAAAATATATGATGCTGATGATATACCTTTATATGTTTATATTTTTGTCACACCAGTCATATTAAAAGTAGATTTTATGAATAATACGAATAATGTCTGCAAAATTCCATTTGGTCAGGTTACAAAACTAATGAATGAAAGTACTGTTGGGACAGAACAAGTCAGCATCTGTGAATATAAATAAGATATTAGACTGGGAAATCTGCCAGTTTAGTTACATTTTTTTTTTTTGTCTGGTTTTGTTTTTCTTTAATTCCTTGATTAAGTTCTGATGAACTTATCCCTGAATAACTACAGTTCTTCTGTTTTCACTCTTCATATCATAATGTAGATTGAAAAGCATATTTTCTCTGCAGTATTTAACCTTCAGTTTAGTCTGCTTTTCTTGTATGGTATGTTGGGAATGACCAGTTGTTACAATGAGAGAAAAAACTGACACTACATGTCATGAGTAATTAGTAGGTAATATTTGGTATGGTTTTTTTAAATATATTTAAATGCAGATATTAAAAAAAGAAAACAATGTTAGTCTCAACTGAAATTTTATTATTATTATTATTATTTATTTTTTATAGAACATAAATCAAAATGAATAATTATGGAATGAGACATTGCAAACAAAAATACTGTTTTGCTTTAAGAGTTATAGACATTTATGACTTGCATATTACACAATTTTATTTATATTTCACATGCACTGAATACATGTTAACATCAGTTTCAGTTAAAACATTGCATGCAGTTTGATTTAATTACTGTTTCATTTTTGGTTGTTTTGATTTACAGTTTAAAAATGACTGCATTTCAAAGTATTTTTTGTTATTACTAAATGTGTTAGTTTATTATTGTTAATGTTCTTTTTTCTTCAGTACAAATGTAGCATCCCTTTTTCAGTTAATTAAAGTCATGTTTTCTTTTCATTAATTTCTCTTAACAGCGAGTTCCTCCAATGATGCAGTTTTGTGTGACTGTAAGTGGTAACAGTATTTATTAATTTTGCATGGTAGCTTTTGTCTTTTCATAGATCCTGTTTGAAATAATTTGTGGACATAATTATATTACATCTGATTATTATTATTATTCTTTTTTTATTACAAAAATTCTATGCAGGTTGTTTTTCTTTAATTAGCTTTAATTGTCTGGTGTACTGCTGTGAAAATTGCACCCTTAATATTCAAAATATCTATGAATAGCTTCAGAAAAAAAGCATAATAAAGAAAGTTTTTAAAACTTAAAATTTAATAAGGTTTATAGAACACATTGATCCTGATATATGACTTTGAAAATATCTTTCAGAGGTCAGAACTTGCAAAATATTAAATGTTTACAATGTTTTTGCTTCGCTAGTGTGAATATCTTGTTAAATGCTTGCTAAATGGCTACACTGGGGACAAATGGTTTAAAAATGATTGTTTTGATATACTAAAAGTTAGCTATTTTTTTTTTTTTAAAAAGAGCAAAATATTCACTGGCTTACATATCTTGAATTTTGGGGGGTTTTTTGTTTACATATTTAGACACAAACTAAATTGTTGTGTACAGCTAATATTATATAATCAGTTATAATACAAATATTCAATCATGATATATTTTCTCTGGGAATGCTCATCCATTGACAAACCTGCCAGTGTTTGCTTTGGTGTATAGATTAAACATTTTTTTTTATTTCCCCACATTTTGATATATTGCTTTGTGAAGTTCTTAACACTGCTTTGAAGACTATAATGTACTCAGTGTTATGTTCAGTGTTTCAGACTTAAAAATGAAGGTTCACCAAATCTTGTGAAGCTGTACAGTTACCATGACAGTGACAGATTAGATTGCTTATCCTTGTTTATCACATTCTTTTGTTTGTGACGCATAACACAGATTTTAATAGTCCATGTTAGTTCACCTGCTAGATAATCCACATAATCATTAGCCTGGCTTGAATTGCAGATCATCAAAATAACTATATCTACTAATTTATTAAAACACTGAAAACACATAGTTGTAGTTTAGTTGTCACTGCTTTTATTGGTTTTATTTATTAATTTATATATATATATATATAAAGCTTTTATTATAGATATTTTTTAAAGTGCTATGTATCAATAATAATAATAATAATTATTATTATTATTATTATTATTATACCCTTCTTTTACCTGAGGCTCTGCTCCTGAAGTTTACTATGGTAAAGACTGTCTAGGTATATTGGTGGGTGTGTGTAAATTTAGTTTTTTACCCTTTGCTCATTGTAAATAGGTTATAGAATGCATGTGAGTATCATTTGTTAAATCCAAGGTAATGCCAGATATACTTCTGGGTTTCTTTAGGTTGTGAGACCAAGAATAGAAAATTGTCTTAGGTGTTACAAGCAGTTGGATTGCCTTTTCTTATGGCTCATTTTTTAAATGCAGAACTTACTGTTGTATATATAAATTAGTTACCTAAAAGGTTCCAGTTCGTACCAACAATGGTTATTAAATTAAACTGAAATATGTTGGTTTTTCTTTTAAAAGCTCTTATAATCCGAAATTGCCTTTAAAATATTGTAATATATTTTTTATATTTTTCTTTCTACCCATCCATTTTGTCTTCCTTTTTATTTTATTTATTATTTATAAAATAATAACCAAAAGAAATATTTTTCATTTACAGTATGTAGTTTTATAGTCACAAACATTTGACACACAATGATTTATGTAAATATACTCCAGGCAGAGAATTGTGTGATTGTTATCACAATGGAGTTCAAAAGTTGAGACACTTGCTATTTTTAGTTTATATACATTAGCATGGCTCATCTTGATAATAGTGTCTGTTAAAGTAAACTCTTAAATATCATCATTATTTTTAAAAATAAGTATACAATGTATTGATATGACCTGCATTACAACAATACATGTAATGATATTTAGTAGTTATTAATATGTATAATTCAGTGGATCCATATCTACAGATAAACCAAATTTTATTTTTATTGATTTGGTTTAAATGTTAATAGTGATTGATTATTTAGTTATTTGAAAGTTGATAGAAACAGTGATAGATAATTACTGAAGTTGAGACAGAGCTACAAAAGCAAATATTGATGTTTGAAGAACAAATTTCACTAATTCTGTTTTCAAAATATTTGTTTTAGAAAACATTTTGTTCTGAAGAACATATAGTTATTAGTAACATTTTATAGCTGCTATAAGTAAAATACTTTGTTTTAATTAAGTGTATCAAATGTTGTATTAACTGGCAGTGAAAACGACTATTTTTATGGCCATATACAGATGAATTTTATTACCTATTGGAAAAATGGATTTCTTTATTGAAGTGGGAGTAATCTTTTGAATTTCATTATAAAGTCAACAAACGTGTTTTTCTACACATTCAGTATGAAAGCCAAACAACCTCACTATAAATAAAATACACATAAACTGTTGAAAGTCAATACAAACAACATTCTTGTTGATAAAAAGACAACTGTCACTAGAGCTTCCTTTGTGCATACGATGCAGACACACACTGTGGACATGGTTTCATTATACAGCAATGTGTCTAAAAATATCTCGCCAGCCACAGCCTTGACAACTATTGATCTTGTGTTAGTCATAAATATATGCTAATGTTCCAGCTGTTTACTAAAGCACCTAACCAGCAGGGAGTGCTTCTGTTTGATCCAGCACTGCCATAATTTATATATTTGCATTATTCATTTAGTATTTTGAAACAGTTCTTCCCTCCCCTACCCATCCATAGTAGAAATTAACTTTGGCATGTGGTAGCAAATTTGGCATGCCTGGCAAGAAAAGGATCTGGTGTATGTTATTTTTATCTTGGGTGCATAGAGAATTGCACTTATGTTTATAGTGCCCCCCCACCCCCAAAAAAGATTTTTTAAAAAGACAAGTAATAAAAAAAAAAGAGAAAAACACTTTCTTAAGCAATCAGCACAAATACACAACAACAGTAAAAAAATTCTCCAATTTGTTTCATTTTTAACCATGCAACATCACCTGAACCTAATGAGGTGGATTTGAAAGCATGAAAATACTTTGCATTTAGTAGGCTTCTCTAATCTCAACTGATTACAGTGGCTTGCAGCAACTTGTACTATGGTGTGTGGGTTAAAGTCTAACATGCAGATCAACAGATTTGAAAGATTTAGGTATTTAGCATGCAGAAAGTTCTGGAAAACATTGAACACAGTACAGTCTATTATATTTTTTAACATTCCTATAGTCATGACATTTTATTTGCTAAATAATCTGTAGTTAACATCAGCATGTATTTCAAAATTGTTTTCCATTCTTAATCATTTGAGCTCTGTATGCATATTTCAGTTACAATATATTAAGTACATATCATTTTTTTAAATTGTTTTCTTTGCAAATTAGATACCCTGTGATTTTCCCTTTGTGGCTATTACAATTTTTATAGCAGAAATACTGTAAATTTTTGAATAATTAACATCTTGTAAATTTTAATTTGACTATTATTTATAAAACTGTAATGAAAGGATCTACTAACTTGTTTGCAGCATGCAAGTGCATATATACATATATATATATATATACACACACACACATGACTGCATGCTCACTGACCATTACAGGTTTATGGACTTGGCAACAACCAGTTTGTGGATTTGTGCACAAGGATAATTACTCACATTAATAATTTAACATTCAAGCTGAAAGATTATATCAGTTCTCATTTAATGTGAGCTGAGAATGAAAAATAGCACAACTTTAACATAAGCCACAATTTATCTCTTAAAATGGCTTGTATAACCATTTATTTCTTGATTATGATATAGTTTTTATTTCTACATTGAGGTTTTAATATTCCAAAAATAACTGCATCTTCCTCCTCTTTGGTTTAATGTTCATACACTATTAAAGACTATTGTACAACAACACAATGAAACTTTCTTTATGCATGATGATGATACTTGATAATATGAACAAAACTTAACCAATTCAGATATAAACATAGTCACAGAACTGAAATTCAGTTTAAACCGGGCATTATCAAACTTACTATTGTATTTAAAAAGTAATGTTAATGTTTTTTTTTTTGTTTTTTTTAAACAATTAAATTAAAATGTCCTAAATTTTATTGTTTAATTCTGTGATTTCAGTTCTGGAGCTTATCTATTGGAAAGATGTCAGAAAAACTGGAATGGTTTTTGGGAGCATGCTTTTCATTTTGTTGTCACTGGCATTCTGTTCACTGCTCAGTGTGCTTGCCTACCTATCCCTGGCCATGCTGACAGTCACCCTCAGTTTCCGAGTCTACAAAAACATCATGAGTGCCGTACAGAAAACCGGAGAGGGACATCCTTTCAAGTGAGCATTCACAGTCAGATAGGATGATGATTATCATCATTAATAATTTATTAATAATCTTTTTAAAGGGCAGATGTTCACTATAAATAGATTACTTCTTTAACTAAAACATCAACAAAATTAAAACTATTTTATTTAATAAAAAGACATTTTGTAAAATAAATTTACCTGTTCTGTTTATAAAACATAGAAAAATTTTCTTATGATATTATTGTCTTAAAGAGATTTAATTTATGCTTTTCAGAAAGTTTCTTGACATGGACATAGAGTTGCCTGAGGAGAAGGTGCAGAAAGCCCTCCAGAACATCCTCAAACGTGTTAACTGTGCTGCAAAGGAACTTAGGCGTCTTTTCCTTATTGAAGACCTTGTAGATTCAATCAAGGTATAAATTAATGCTGTGTTAATTTGCATTAGTGCAGTAATGTTTCATCTGTATAATTTGACAAATTAGGAAGAGACTGCTTAATTTATCATAAACTATTTAAATGTACACTTGTTTGTCTCTACTGTATCAATTAAGAATGTACAAAATTGATTTTTCCAAAAAATATTTGTTTATGAAAATACAGTAAATACAAATAGCTTAATTGTTGTGCATTTAAAAATGTTTATTTTATTCACTGTTTGTTTTGGGTTGTTTTTTTTCAGTTTGGCCTACTGTTGTGGGTTCTGACGTATGTTGGGTCTTGGTTCAATGGAATGACTCTAATTATTCTTGGTATGTCAAAAAAATTAAAATCCATTCAGATTTTAAAAATATAATTAAATTAATTTTTTCAAACGTTAATAGCATTTTGGTATCTCAATTACGAGATTCATAATAGTTTTTTTAAACTTGAAATTTTAAATTGCAGCATTCCGTGTTCTTAAGATAACTTCTTCAGAAAGATTACTTTTTTATTTTGTAGTGTTTACAGTGGTTTAAAATTAGTTCATTTATGCAAAATTACTGTATTAACATGCTTGTGATGTAGATAAATTTGCTAATATTTATCCATTTTAAAACTTCATTTTATTTTTTTATTTTTTCCCACAGGAGTGGTGTCTATTTTCACTTTACCTAAAGTGTACGAGACCTACAAGGTATGAATCTTCACAGTTGGAATATATAAATAAAGCAATATAAATAGACCAATGGTATTCAGTTTCAAAAAAAGGCGTTTTCCATTTCATGTTTTTGTAAATTCATTTTCATTTTCTTTTTCAGGAATAAATCATGTAGTTAAAAATTAATACATAACATACACTAACACAATTTGTCAAAATCATAGGAGAAAATAGTATTTAATAAAGATTACTCTCTCATATAATTGTAATTAACTGAAGTGACCTTCATCAGTGTCACCATTACGTTGAAGGCATTCCACATCTATTGCAAAAAGGCAATACACATATTTGAAAGAAACGTGGCAGAAAAATCTTTAATATACCTAATGCACTGTGCATTTATTTCATATAATTTGAGAAGGTATTTAGTGAAATGTTAACACAATTGTTATTAAAATATAACCGATTCCAGTAGTGATACCATGACATAGATCTGTGTTGCTATATGAAAAGTATGCATTAGTTGTGCAGGATCAAAGATGACAGTTAAAACAACTAAATGTAATAAAACATAATTTTACAACTAAGCACCAACAGTGTTTTATTCAAAGGGGATCAGGGATTTGAAGAAAACTAATGTTCACTTAAACCATTTAATGACCAGGGAATATAGCAACTGCAAGCAGAAATCTAGTAAATGAGGTATTGCTCGTTTGACAACATTGACAAATTGTCATTTTCTTCACGTGACGGAAATAAAACAGTAATTGTTATTTGATTTTGCCTAAAATTAAAATTCCTTTTAAAAATTGGTTTCCGATCCACACTGCTAGTTCTGTCTGTTTACTGCAATCGCAGAAAACCATTGGGTCTACATAAATCATTTTATATTACACTTAGGACACATATTAAATAAATCATTGGACAAGCTTCACATGTCATATTTCAATTATCACATATTTTATTCTTTGTAATATTTTCTTGTTAATGAATTGATTGTAGAATTTGTTGCTTTATCCAAACAAATATGGTCCAAATTATTGTGTATTTAATTCCTTATCTGTAATTCTGAACAGTTCATTTTTCCTATAAAATTAATTAAACACAAAAGCTTTTGTATATTGAATTGTTGAATATTGGCTCTACAGTAAATGTAGTATCACATGTCCACCCACATACACATGCTTCCATCGTAAGTTAATAGGAGTTTTTTGGTATTTTGTTTTTTTCCTACAAGATAAAACAGTTGCACATTAACAGTTTGATGAAATGGTTATTTTTCTGCTATTAATTGTTTTCCTTTTTTAAAAATATTATTCTAATAAATTAACTTTTGAATTTGCAGGTTCAGATTGACAACTATGTGGGAATGGCACAAATGCAGACCAACAAGGTTCTTGAACAGTAAGTGTTTTGTGTGATACAGAATTTTAATTACTTACTAATTATATATTACAATATTTTGATCAAAAAGTTCTTAAAAAGAGAAAACACAATTTCCAGTAATAATAATTGGAATTCAATGAATGGTGAGAAATGTAGTCCATTTATTATTACTGGTACAATTAAAGAGTTCTGATCTTAGCTTTATATTAAATAATTATTCATTTAATCAGTTACAAAAAAGAAATAATAATAATAAAACAGAATATTTTCTTTGAGAATATTTATTATACACTATTAATAAAAATTTCAAAAATTAAAGTATTTTATTATTAATAATATTTTATTTATTACATTTTTTCTTCCTTTTTTTTTTTTTAGGATTCAAACCAAGTTGCCCTTTCTGAAGAAAAAGGCCAAGACACAGTGAACATATTTTTCAGTTGCTACTATGTATTTTTAAATTTAGTTCTTTCATTTTTTTAATGATGATTATTATTTTAATTTTTTTTTTTTACACCAAGAGCTTGTGTGAATTGTCTTGCACAGACTGGTTCTTTTGATCTTGTATTGCCTTAACCGCACCTTTGATGGACTTTGACTGATGTGCAAACAGGATCTGCCAAGCCAAATGTCACTGGTTTGTTTCTGATCAATTACCTAATGTTTAGGTTTCACTTGTGAGAGAAGACTTCTGTCTTGCTTCATATTTCTGCAATTTAGTATACACAGGAATCTGATAATGCTTATTCCTTGTCTGTTAATGGATATAGTAAACATAAGAAGTATGCAAAAAAAAAAAAAAAAAATTATAAATTATTGCTTTTTTTTTCCATTTGTTTAAATAAAACCAGTTAAACTAATCCACAATTAATAAGGAGCTCATTTAGGTTATATATATTTGTAAAATAATTTGTACATTAAAAAATGCTTTGTGTATTTATTTTTTATTAGCTGATAATTTTCATATAGATATTTATAGAATTTGTGTTTTGTTTTACAGATGAACCTCATTTTCCTTTCATGTAATAATAATTACATTGTAGTTGTTCTCGACGATATTCTTTATTCATTTTCTTTCAACTAATAGTGTTTGTTTTAATGCAAGTTGGCCAATAACAAATAAATTATATGATAGTCTGGAACTGATCACCATGTTGGGAAAAAAAATAAAATAAAAAAATAAAAAAATACATACATTGCTTACAAATAATTTTAGTGGATGTTGTGAATTTGTAATAATATAATTAAAATCAATGTTTTGATATTTTCCAAGAAAATGTTTGTGAGATGTAATCATCTATATCAGTAGTTGCAACAGATGCTGAAATGTATGCTAAATTAGGTTATTTACCGATAGAAAAAGTAGAAAACAGTTTGCTTTTTGCGATGGCCACATCTGTTTTTACATTATTGTATTCATTCATTGTAGTTAACAGCAAATAAAATTTCTGTCCAGATTTCCACACACAGTGCACCATTTAGAACTACTGACATTTAAAATAAACCTGTCTTGAATGATAACCCTATAACAGTAAATAAAACCAGTGATCAAAAAGTAAAATTCTGTGAATTTGATTAAAATGGTTTGGAACATTAAAGAGAAAAAATACTTATTTTTAAAATTTTCTTTTGTAAATAAGTTACAAAAATGTTTGTATTCAGCTGTTTATAAATGTTAACATTTTATTACTTAAATTAGATTTGTAAATGAAAGTTTCAGAACTTAATTGTTTATAACTTTGATATTTTAAATGCTTAGTATGAAATTTTCCCAGCTTGTTGGCTTCAATATTAATAATGTTAAATTTATAAATGTTTTTTGATTTCTTAAACATGTTTGCTTGGAACAGCATTTTATAGATATACTAATGTCTCCTATATTTCTTCAAATTTTTTAATAAAGATATTAACCATCAACAGTTACTTTTTACAATAAGGATTGTGTTACATTTCACCGTAAATGTTATTTATTTCTTAGATTTTCCAAGCAGTCATTACATTTTTCATATGCTCTAACTGCCTTCAGCCCTAGGTGTACACTTCAAAATATAATGTATATATATACCGACTAGTAACTAATGCAACAGTTGATTGCTTTCTAGTCATACATTTCTTAACTTAGAGATCACATTATTGTTTTTTCTCGTTTTTAAATAGATTTCATTAAAAAAAATGTCCATTTGTGAATTTATTGAAAATAAATGTTTTATCTCCTATTTTAGTAAATTGTTACTTAATTCTTAAGGTATTGATTAAAAATTTATTAATATAATATTCATCTTCTCTACCAGTTTAAAATGACAATTATCAGAATAAAATGTGGCACATTGACATGTCTAGATATTTATTTTTGCTCAAAGATTTGTACATTTATCTGTAGTGTGCTTATCAAGGTATGTAACAACATCATAGTCTAGCAGCTTCATGTATTTTACCAAATATTAAATAAAGCAAGGATTGTCTTAACTCATTTTTGTTTGAATTGTGTAATGTATTGGATAATTTTCAACAAGATAATAAACAGTTTTTTGTGTCTTTATTATTATCTCTATGATTTTTTTTTGAAGCTATTAAAGTGTGCGAGATAATTTTAGATTTTGTTGTTTTATATAGATTTGTTTTTCTTTTTTTTTTGGCTTTATATTCTTGTGTGTTTACCATATTAATATTGTAAACAGCAGTTTCATAAATAATGTATAAAACACAACAAATGTTGGTCATAAAGGTATCTTCAGGAGCCCATATCTAAATAAAAGTTAGGTCTAATGCCAGCTGTGCTTTATTCATGATGTTGATTGCTCACCAGTAAATCTGTAACATCACTAATCAAAACTTTCACATCGCCATTCACCTGCTTAATGTATAATGTAACTAGTTCAGAAGTTGATCGTTTGTGTGTGCACTTTGGAATTTTGTGATCATTAAATCCGGTCTTGGATGCAATGGAAAATGGCATAAATTTAAAATTTTAAGAAAATGCTTTAATGTATTTTTTAATATTTAAAGCTAAATGTAACAGGTGTGCTTACGGTCAGGTCCCAGTCAAAATTTAGCTCCAGGTAACCAACATTTTTATTTTATCTCACTAGGGCAATGAAAAGCACACCAAAAATTATTCTGATTATGTAGACATTACTTATACCGACATTCTTGGTCAAATTACAATCCTGCAAAAGGATAATTTTGTCAGGCATCTAAAAATTTACCATAGAGTTAATGAAAACTGAATTCAGTATGCACTGGCTTAGTACTAAATAAAGATTTTTTTAATGTTTTTATGTACAGTTACTGACATCAATTCTCAAAATATACACACATTTTCATAGAAATAACAATTGATCAATAGGTTGCAAATGACGTAAATAAAACATGAAACAATCAATACAACTCCCATGGAATTTCCCATTTGTTGATGGTGGGGGTGATATTTTGGAGAAAAACAGACACAGATGCCTCGATTAAAGTTAAAATATGATAAAAATAATAAATAAATAAATAAATAAAAGATAAATAAATTAGATTACTCACAGTTACAATTGTAGTTAACCAATTTTTACTTAAAATGTTAGGTAAGACGTTATCTAATATTATTGTTTTTGTAATATGCCAGTTAGAAAGCAGAAAAAAAAAAGCATGCTTTGAAATTAATTGTATAATTTGTTGTTATGGTCGGAAAATAAAACGAGCGTTATTAATGCGATTACAACTTTGATCTCGACCAAAATTACAATCTCGAAGAATCACGTTTCGGACGAGAACAAGCTCTCTAATTTGTGAAAATAAAGTTGTGGTGTTTCAGTATCCGCATTCAGTCTGCCCTTGATTGAGTCAACGAAAGTTTTTTAAATGGCTTATTTTGAAAATGATGATGGATCGAGTTTATTTTGTTCATTGTCTCACGAACAACATAATGTCTTTCGTGATGAAAAGAAGAAGACAAGGGAACGTAGACACAGCTTAAATGGCATGTCTCAAGAGGCATCAAAACTGAAAAAGGTTCTTGTATTGTACACTGGTGGTACCATAGGGATGGTCCCGAACCTTAATGGAGGTATTTAATCAGTATTATTTTACAAATTACGGGTTATTAAAAGCAGTGAAACATCTAGTTTTATAATTGTTTAAACAGCTCCATCTGTTTAAAGACATAATACTATTTTTATCGTTTTTTAATTTTTACCAAAGTTATTCGATAAATATTTACAACTTGAACTTAGAGAACTTTATCGGTTATTCGGTTTATTTTTTAATATTTTTTAGTTAGTTGAAATATTGCATTGAATTTTGATATAATTCAGATTATGTGTCTGTATAGCTAAATGTTTAAGTTGGTCTATATAAATTATCGTTATGAAATGTCGGGTAATTTCAGTATTAACATTTATAAACAATATATGAATACGGTAGATGAAAAGTTGCACGTAATAAACTTGAGCCATTTAAGGAATGTAATACAGCAGATTTAAACATTAATCTTTTGTTCCCAGTTAAAACAACAAAACTAACTTAATAGAGAAGTATTAAATGAACCACATGTATTAGTGAAAATAAATAAGTCAATTAAAGAAAAATTAAACACTTTTATTAGGTTGGTAATATTATATAGAATCATTTAAATCAGTGGAATACCATCTATTGTTATTTAAAGTATGCAAAACAATTGTATTAAAAAAGAAAGAAAAAATCATATAAATAATAAACCTTTCTCTCTATTATTATTGTTAATTTTCATGATTTAGGCAGATTCTATTTTGTAATTAGATTTGATGAGTAGAAAATGTGCATCCCTCTGGATTTTAAAAATTACATGATGTATTCAGTGTCCTTTAATGCAATTCAAAATTTTGAAGGTCTTTGAAGGTCAAGATTGCAACATTCAATAACTTTCAGCATGATTAATGACCTATTTTAAAGTACTGAACTGTTCCGTTTCCAAAAAAATTGCAGAGAAACAAAGTGGCGACAGTCACTCACCTTTGACCAAAACTTTGAAGTATGATAATACTGATGTTAATGATTCCATGCAGAAAATATTTGGCTATTCATATATCCCACCAGTAATGAACAAAATCTTAGAGAAGGGGAATGAGAAAATAGTTTTTAATAACTGTAATTTGATACAGAACAACTCCTCTTATAATATATTCTAATTGTAATATATATCTACTCAAATTGATCATATTCATATTCAGACCAGTTTGATACGTCTGTCCTCACTGTGCCATATAATCATAACATAAACATGTTTTGAGTTAAATAAAACATCTATTTTTATTTTTATTTTTATTATTGTAATTGTCATATTTTAAAATTATTTCTGGTATATTTAAATAGTGTATGTTCCAGAGAAGAATGCTTTGGTTTCAAAACTGAAAACAATTCCTATATTCTATGATGAGGCATATGCAGAAGAACATTTTTCTGAGAATGAAAAGGCTGATCATCTTATTATACAGTAAGTTTAATTGCACCATTAAATTAATGTTTAAGTGGAATCCTGCAGACAGAAAGTCTAAAAATAGTTTCTAATAAAATTAACAGAATTTAATTCAATTTTTTATTTTATTTAGTTGACATTGCTTTTATTTTATTAAAATTTATTCATTTGTAAATTAATACACGAGAATATTTAAAAATGGGACAGTAATTCTTTCTTTTCTTTTCTTTTCCTTTTTTATGCCCTAATGCCAATAAAGAAAGTGAAAAAGTATTTTTAAAGAAGTGTTAGTGTCATAGCATTGCATTTAGGGTTTATTGCAGAATAAAACAAAGATTGTGTACAAGTAAGTATATGTACTGGTTACCATAGAGAATTGTTAGTTTTTAGTGGTAATGTTTTTTGATGCTGATTTTGCTGGGGTCTAACAGATATTAAGATTGTATTCTGGTAATATTAGATAAAGAAAAGGCACACAAAACTTTTCAAGCTACTATATTAAGAAACTTGGTAACTCAGCTGATGCTGAACTTGTTGCTGTTTTAACATTTTTTATCATCAAATTTTTATTTTGAACATGTCCTTACAATTTCATGCTTTTCTGGGAAAATTCTTTGTTGTTAATAATGTAAATACATGTCTGGCTTCATCTGCTGATAATATTTGTAACAAAGACTGAATGAGTATATTAATGTTAAATTTCAGGAATTCTTCCCATTCTGAGACATCTGTGGCAGGGTAATTACTGTGTGGATTTCCTACACATCTCTGAAAATTTATAATTATGGTGTACATTTTAAAGACATACTTTTATTAATTAAGATCAGTAATAGTAACTACTAAATTACAGTAATCAACATCCTTTAAGTGCTATTTAAATAAAGGTGTATAATGTTTAAATTGAACAAAGATACATTATCTAATAGTCTGCAATATATATTATACATTTCATTATTTTAGTAACTGGAATGTTTCTGATTTTTAATTTTTAAGTATTTAATGCTTTAATTAAATGAAAAGTAGGCAAATTATAACAAATATATTAATAACTGATATTAACTCATGAAGAGAAAAAAAACAAAAAAAACAACCCAGATAAATAACTAATGTGCTACCTTGATTAATAAATGCATTTTTTTTTTTTTTTTTTTTTTTTTTTTTTTTTTTAGGAAATTATTTTATTTATTTGTAAGGTTGCTGTCCCAAGCAGATTCATTTTACATTTTAGTTTGCTGTGCATTTAACTAATGTTATTGTGAGAAGCAGAGTTTTTGTCCGTATCTTTTATGAGTGCATTAATTTCACACAAGCAAAAAATGAAAACAAAAAATAAACTGAATTTTCAGATAAACTTACATTTCTTTAGTAAATGGAAATATCCATTAAAATGAAAAATAAGGTCACATATTTTAATTTATATATAGTAAACAGTAATTTCCATTTTCTAAAGAAACAGGTTTGTTTGAATAGTTTTTGAATAATTAATTTTTATTTAGATTGAGTGCAATCTATGTGTAGTACAATGCTATGTATTGCATGCTTGCAATCACATAACCCATTTGGACACAGTGTAAAATGGTGGTTAATAAAAAACAACGAAAATCAAACAGATTTTATAAGGCTATTCAGTTAGTATATTTTCATTTTAATTTATTACATTTTGGAAATAAAATATTTTATCATCAGTATCCAATATTTTGTTTTAGAAACATAAACTAACACAACTATATTAACTGAATTTATAAATTTATATACAGTGGACTCTGACTAAATTGGAATGATTTCAAATACTTGTACAATTATTAGAATACCAAATCCTGTCTCATCTGGATTTTAGATGCACATTCAGTTTAGAATTACATTTGTTCATTGTCCATATGCATGTTGAGAATTTTCCCCCAGAAATGATAAATGAAATAAAGTGTAAAACTTCCAGTAAAGCATTAAGTACTATTGAGAAATCATCACTTGTTAATAAATATTCATGTTAAATAATATTTTATTATAAATATATTGGTATTACTAGAACAATTTCTGATAATGAAATCAGTCTTTTCTGGCACACTATAAAATGCAGCATATTTTTGTCAGATCCAAGAGTCCCTGTATGTAAATCTTTATATATTTTTATTTTTGAAATAAAATTAAGATCTTGAGTGATCTTGTAATTTAATAAAAGCAATCTTAACACCCTGCATGCTTTATTAAAACTATTGAACAAGTCAAGTAACTGTGCTTTCTTTCAGTATATAATTATGTAATAGTATAAATATATTATTTAGACATCTTTTAACTGTTGTTTTTATTTTTTGATGTCTTTTATCAACTGTCCTTGTTCTTCTATTATTTTATTTTTATTTTTTTATATCATTAACTGCTATGAAAATTATTTTGTTAAATTAATAGTTTCTTTTATTCTCAGATATTAATTACCTTATTTCTTCTTTTTTTTTTTTTTTTTTTTTTCACCATTATGCTTTTCATAGTTATTTTAAAAAGTAAGTGTTGATGAGTTTTAACCAATCAAAACTACACTGCAAAGAAAATGGAAGTGAGTCTTCATTATGTTATTAACATTTGACTTAATTTTTCATTCAAGTAATGATACATTTTAAAACAATGATTTAGATTCAGATACCAGAGAAAACATCAAGCCAGGGACAATAGATATATATTTGTTGTGAATAATGTGGGATGTTTTGGCTACAGACACTTCTGCCCATCCAGTTTACTTTTGCTTACATGTATTTAGCCTCAAGAACCCTTCAGTGTGCATATACAAATATTATCACTTTGTTATTTCTTCATGATTGAATAATGTAAAGCTAAATTGGTGAAAAAAAAAAGTTTTCAAATGGCCTATTGTTTTGCCTATATAAAAAGCAGTAAAGGTAAAAAAATGATATTTAAAATTAATTTTTAAAAAAGCTTTCTTCCTATATTTTGAATCATAATAGAAAGTATTAGCTACATTTGATGTCTTTTGGTGTTTTTTTTTTTTTAAATTTCCATAATACATTTTTAAACCAAAAAATATTTTTCTTTATTTTTGTTGATACCAAAACATCCATTCTTTCCACCAGAGCAATGTAATAATAATTATTTTGATTGATTAAAATCATGTTGAAATGTCCAGGCTAAAACATCTGTCCACATCTGTAAGTAATATATACATATATACAATGGTGTAATACACAGCTTGTGTTGTTACATACTGTTACCAACAGTTATGTAATTCTGTTTAGGAATTACTGAAGAAACTGGCAGCATAAATGGAAGATTAGGCAAGTACACTGCCAATGCCACTCTCTTGTTCAGCTTTATTAACTTTTAGTATGCCAGCATTAGTCAAGTTAGTGCGGATTGGGTAGTCCTTACAACTAATGAAAAACAAATTAATACAGCAGTGGCAATGTTAAAAATAACTACCCAGTATTTCTAATTTTATATACAAAATTTTACATTGTATCCTCACATACTCCATAATTTTACAAACTGAAAAATTCTTTTAACAAATAATTTTAATCACTATTAATAAAATTGTTTCTTTCTTCAATAATTATTACAGTGACAGTTATATAGTATATTAATATGTGCAGGATGAAATTACTTCAGTAATATTCAGAAAATATAAATACTGTATTCTTTGTTGAAGCACATACAATATGTAAAAGAAATAATAATAAAAAAATAATAATAAAAAAAATTAAATTTAATGATTGTAAAATTGATGGCATTTTTGTTTTGATAACAGATGCTATAATCTTTAGGCTAATGGGGTTCTCAGGTGCATGAAAGGTCCACCAAGTTACTCTTAAAATTATTGTTTTATTTAAGCTGTAGAGAATGTGGCTAATGGTCTCATTTGTGAAGTGGCTGTCTGGTTACCAAATGTTTACCCTCACCTTTTTGTTATGCTGAATGATCTACATCTTCATAATGCTTTTAAAGAGTAACTTTAAGGATCTCCTGTACACAAGAACTCCCTTGTTCATGGACTATTTAATGCTATTTCATTTTGTTAGCCACACCACTCGTTAGGAATTAAACATTGACTGTTACCTCCTTTTTTTCTCTGTTTTTTTTTTTTTTTTTTTTTTTTTTTTCAATTTTTCATAACCTATAACATTTAACACTGACATGCTGTCTCCTTAACAACAGCTTTATCCATTACTAAATCCTTGAGATTTCATTCTCAGTTTGGATGGAAAAAGAAAAGAATAATATGAAAGCTGGACATTACTATTAATTACAATCAACTCATTACATACAAGGATCCAAGTGAGAGTATATCTAGTATGTTCTTCAGTCATTATTTGTACTTATTGAATTTTTTATTTCTTTTTTCTTTATGATGAAAACCAGGTCATGTGGAAATTTTTTGCAAAATGTTGGATTATACCCCTGACTCATATTATAAGTATCTATTCAAACTAAATGATATTGTTTTTAAACTGACATACAATACAAGGTCATATTTTATTTAGTGACCTAAATGTTTAAGAAATGAAGTTAATTTGGATTACTGAGATTAATCCAGAATTATCTTTCACTTAGTTTAATTTGGTAGAATATATTTTTCTATTTTTGATGGTGATTAAAAAATAAAAGTAAAACAAAAAAAAAAAAAAATTATATTATAAATTAGCAGTGAATAATAAAGACTGTGTGTTGTATAGTTACTCCTTTAGGATTTTAATAATTTAATAAATATGCTTCATGAAATAAAGAATATTTTTATATGGCAAGAAATCAAACATAAACAGTTTAAAACAAAAAAATTGATATTAAGAAAAAAATAATAAAAAAAATAATTTTTGATATATTATTTTATTGCTAAGTTTTGAAAAATTAATTAAAAAAAATTTCTCTATCAGTACAGAACTAAGTTCACAAAAAGAAAGCATTTTTTTTAACTTAACATATTTCCCTTACTGTCACTCTAATTAACCTTAAAACTAACTTATTCAAGGTAATATTTTTATTGAAATACTTCAGTATTACTAATTTATTTGTAGTGTGGAATATTTCATATTTAAAAGATTTACCATATGTTTTGAGATTATTTAACAGCATGTCTTTCATGATATTTCATCAAGTTTCTTACCATATAATAGTTATTATATGTTACTTTATATAGTAACTGACTAAAGATTTTTTTACCACTGCACTAAAATTCTGAAACCTTTCAATATTTTATTGATTTAGCCTCTATCATTTTGAATTAAGTTTCTACTGTATGGCAATATGGTCTACAAATAATCGGAAATTAGTTTTGTCACTAAATATTAATATTCTTGGGTGCTGGTTGATCTACAACTACTGTTGTATTCTGTATTAATGAAATATTTATAACACACACACAAAACTGTATTTTTATGTATGTTTGTGTGTGTGTGCGCATGTTCATATTCACAGACACAGATTATTGAACTAAATGTTTGATTTGTTTAGGGTTTTTAAAAATTAATATTTCTATGCAGTCTAGTGATTAAACACTTTTTATTTTAAATTATTGTTTATAAACACACATTTGTTTTCTCTGAATTTAACATTTTTCAGACACTGGTACACCATGATCACATTTTTCATGGACTTAATACCACTTCTTTTTTCTTTTTTATAATGCATATTTTCAAAATAATTTCTATCACCAAGCTTTCTTTGTTTAAATTTTGCCTTTAATAAAATTTTCTTTATAATCTGCTCAGTATAAATTTTCCAGTTTTGTTTTACCCTGCCAAACAACACTGCAAGGTAAGAATTTCATGTTGTGTTGTGGTTTCACTGTTTCTACTTTAATGACATCTCTTTCAGACATTCTTGCAAATCTCAAAGAGTGGTATATATTGTGGAGGAGTTTGATCCTCTTCTTGACTCATCCAATATGGATATAAAAGATTGGGCAGCAATAGCTACACGCATACATGCAAGTATATTTCATGTGACAAAATGTATTTTATTAGATGGTGCGATATACTTTATTATTTGTAATAATGTCTTCTTTTATTTTTTTTTTTTTTTTTATGATATCATATTTGAATTTTCATGATGTCATTTGTGTTGATGATGATATATTTCACAATGTTATTTATTTTGTTATGTTGTAAATGTGGTTGGAGATGGTAAATTTAATGGAATATATTTTATTGTCATTATAAGGGCTGGGTATTTTTTTTAATATTGCATAATTTATAAATGCCATATTTATTAGATACATGATATATTCAACTATAATAACATTTGTTTTTATTCTTTATTAAGATATAAAATAATATATGAATATACTTGCTATTATAATTCTCTTTTATCCAAAATAACTAATACAGTTTGAATTTTAGATAGCTGAAAAATAAATCTAGTTTTTATACCTTTTGCTTGTGTTTCATTGTAAAGATTTTTTTTTTTTTGACAACATTTAATGACCTTGTTTCTCTATTACCTGGGTCTAGAGATTTTCTGCCTATTAAATTAGTTAAATCAAACAAATAAATAACAGATTTTTTTTTTTTGATAAAATGATAAAGGCAATAGGTTTGTTTTATAGATAGTGATACCTTTGTTAAGTTTGTACAATATTTTATTTTTATTTAGTTAGGAAAATTAACACATTTCATGGTTTTGTTGTTTTTATCTAATATCCATATTGTCTTACACAGCCTTTGACAAGTTTTTTTTTTATCATTTACTTGTTAACTGTATTATTATTATTATTATTATTATTATTATTATTATTATTATTATTATTATTATTATTGATGTTATTATTTATTTAGGAAAGGTATGACTTGTATGATGGTTTTGTTGTTTTACATGGTACTGACACCATGGCCTACACAGCTTCTGCTCTGTCTTTCATGTGTGAAAATCTAGGAAAACCAATTGTTTGTACTGGCTCACAGGTAAATTATTAATGTACTGTTATTTATGTTGTCATTACCACAGCAAGTTAAAAGGGGAAAAAAATCCCTGTTCTGAATGAATGTTTGGCAATAGCAGAGAACAGAGAAAACATCAGCAGTCAAGAAGAAGAAGAAATTTAATAAACCAAATGAAATCTATAATAATTTTATAACATGTTATGACCGTAGATCTTGTTTTATAACTATTTCATCTTGAGTGAAACTGTTTCATTGCAAATGCCTTGCTTGAATACATTTTTGTATATTTGTAAATTATAATTTAAGCTGCAACACACACACACACACACACACACACACACACACACACACACAGAAAATTCCATGTATATGATTGGTAACTAGTCTTTGCTTATAGCAAATTCTAATCATTATTAATATCGTTAAATTTTGACAGATTCCTATTTTTGAAGCAAGAAGTGATGGTAGGGATAATTTCATTTCATCTCTTATTGTCGCAGGAAATTACAGTATTCCTGAGGTTAGTGTCTGTCTTTTAATCCTTTGATTTTTCTTTATGCCAAAACATTTAATTGCACAAATGAGATGATTTTTTTTCTTCTTTACTTGTGCCATCTAGAATCATCAGTCAAGAAAAAAATTAAGAGAAATGTTTGATAATCCTACTACAAGAGAATAATTAGACATTTTCTAAAATCATGTTAATTTTTATGATAAAACAATAACATTTTCAATAAGAATTGTATATGGATATACACCAAGCAGTTAGTGCATGCATGTGTAGTTAAAGTCTGTTCTGCTCTTTTATAGTGTTCATAATGTGGAAAATTTCTCTCTTTCTCTCTCTCTCTCTCTGTCTCTGTCTGTCTGTCTGTTTGTCTCCTATTCATTGATATGCAGGAATATATTGGTCTGGATTTCTTTTCCTCTTTTAGGTAATGATCTGCTTTGACAGGAAAGTTTTCCGAGGTAATCGTTGTATTAAACAAGATGCTACAAGATTTTCAGCTTTTTCTTCCCCAAACATGCTGCCTCTGGTTACTTTGGCAATTGACATACATGGTAAAGAGTAAATCATTATATTTTCTGTTTGACCTTTTACATGAGTTTTTATTTTGAGTCAGTATATAGAAAACTGGGATGTGTAAAATTCCTGAAACAGGCCCTAATACTTTTTCCCCTTAGAATAAAGTGATCTCGAACAAAACAAACCTAGGAAATCAATTTAGAATGTAGTAGAAATTTAATAAAACATCTTAAATACTCACTGGTCCTTATTTGAATGAGGTGTTTAAGCAAAACATTGAAAACTGTTTCTCAAGTACTGTCATTTTGTTTTTTGTTTATATTGGTTCAATCTCTATTTGATAGATAGCACCACATGCTCATTCAAACAATGACTGATGAGTATCTGAAATGTTTTATTAGATTTCTGTGGCATTGTAAATTGATTTTCTGCATTTCTTTTGTTAGATACCACTTTGTTTCATGGGAAAGACTGTTCAGTAATTCTGCATACTGCTTTAAACTGCAAGTTAAATTTGAGCTTGGAATATTTACATTTAAAATTTTCTGTTTGTACTTGTTCTGGGAGTATTTGATTCTTTCATTGTTTTATATATTTTTTTTATCCTATCAGTTGTGATGTGTCTTTTTTGTACTTTTTGTTTTTAAAATTTTATTTTAGTGGACTGGTCCAGTATATTTCGCAATCAGGAGGTTGAAAAGTTCAAAGTGCACACCTCTCTCTGTCCTAACGTTGCCCTGTTAAGACTGTTCCCAGGAATTACAACACAGACTGTGAGACACTAGTTTTAAACATTTATCTTGTAAATAAACATATTAATTAAATACATATCTGTGGTAGTACAGATAAACAGCCTGAAAATTTGTATCTTTACTTCGAAAGTTATTTAAGTTTTTATGCCACCTATCATTTTTCTTAAAGTATGACAAAATAATTCTACTGCAAAATGTTTGATAGCTGTCATTTTATCCATTAACAAGTGAAACATTTACCTGGCAGATGTACAAGAGACTTTGTATACAGTAAGATAATACACTAGAGCCTCTATCAACTGTCCCTTTGTTATTAATTACCAAAAAAGGTATTTTTTAATTATGTCCATTATATAATTTGCTTCTGCTGCATCAAGAAAATAAAATCTCCAAACATTTTGTTAAAGACTTATTCTTTATTGTTTAATTCATAATTATTGATGGTATTTTTACTCTAAATCTAATTTGTAACTTCTTTTTAAACGATAACATGCATATCAGTTTAACATGTCTGTTTGTTTGGCACATTTCATTCCTAGTTAAATTTGTTTTGTTTAATTTTATTTTTATTGCTGAATAGCACATTTGTAACATTGATTTCCTCTCCAGGTTCTTGCGTTCTGCCGGCCACCAATGCAGGGAATAGTAGTTCAGACTTATGGTGCAGGAAATGCCCCTGATAACAGGCCTGACCTGTTACAGGCTTTCAGAGAGGCCTGTAACTGGGGTGTGATCATAGTCAACATAACTCAGTGTGTTAGAGGCAGTGTTAGCACTTCGTATGCCACTGGGAAGGTGAGTGGACTGTCTTATGTAGAATGGCGAACATCAGGAAGTTATTTCATAGCATTTTAATTAAATGTTCTTTTTATTTCAATCTTTACTGTAACTGTATATCTCTGTATAGTTTTCAGTACTGCATCTGTATATATCCATTGTAGTCTGTACTGTGTTATAATGTATATATCGCCATTGTTTTCTATACTGTTGCTGTATATAAATGTGTTACTGTCTCTACAGTAGCTCTCTATCTCTGTACTGTGTATGTATGTTGCTCTTTGTTTTGGTTGCAGTTTGAAACTGTATGTTTAATTGTGTTTTTCAGGCACTTTATGATGCTGGTGTAATTCCTGGAAACGATATGACTCCAGAAGCAGCACTGGCCAAACTGACGTATGTACTTGGCAAAGATGAATGGAATCTGGCTAAGAAAAGAAAGGTGAAATATTTTTCACAAGAGGGAACTGGTGATCATGACAGAGTTTTCCCCAAATGGTCTATGACTCAAAGTCACTTGCTGGATGTGATGATTGATTAATAGAATAGTTACTGTTTGAAAAAAAAAAATAATAATAATAAAATGGGGATCATGTTAGCTCAACAGTATGAGAGAGTGATTGTTTCTGTTGAATCTATATATCATCTTCTTTTTTTCTTTTCTTTTTGGAAACAATACAGAGAAAGATGACATTAATTTGTACAGATAATATATGAGCATCATGAATAATAAGTTACTGTTGAATCTGCAAATCTTCATTAAATTAGTAGAAAAAAATAGATATTATTATAACAGTATTGTTAGTTTTTTTAACTGTATGTGTTTACATCCTGAATGTCGGTTTTATTTCTTTAGATGATGGGTCGCAATTTAAGAGGAGAAATGACTGCAGATGTACATGCAGAAATTTCGATTCTTGATTTTGAGCTGATAGAAAGTGTTGCCAAAACTCTCTGTCTCAGCAGTCGGGAGGTAAGATGCACCAGCATTTATAATATTGCAGTAGTCAGGTTGTGAAATACGGCAATGTTTGTAATATTATAGTAGGTGTTAAAAGATAGCAACATTTTAAAAAGCCAGGCTGTAAGACATTGCAACATTTAGGTAATGACGTATTTCTCCGAAGGTAAAACTTAACAACATTTGTTAAATATTTGAGTTGTTATGGGGCAAGAAATCACAGCATTTTGAGATAATGTGTTCATTTAGTTTGAGATAAAACTTTTTATTTATTTCTCACATTCTAGTCCGTTTCATAATTTATTTTATTTTTCCATATCCTGCTTATAGGAGATTGTAAAACTTCGAGATGCTCTTTATCCTAACTTGATGTGTGCTGCTGCAAAGACAGGGGACATTCCAGCACTGGAAAAACTGAGACAAACAGTCAGTTAACATTTTACTACATTTGCATTCTCTTTTTATGAATGTTCAACTTAGAAACATCTGTTTTTATTAATAAACCATATAGATAACCATTAAAGTATTAGTAATGTATTGTATTGAAAACAGTTCACTTAAATGTGCAAATGCTCTTCTAATTAGTTTGTAAAGACAATGTTGTGCTCATATTACTACATTTAGTTTTTGTTGGCTTCATTCAGTCTGTGTATTTGTTGTTTATGTAAGTAATATACTAAAATAATATGAAATTCTGTGTATTCTTTGATAACTTAGTCTGCAAAGAAATTTAATTTTTTTTCAAATTCTAATTAATATTAACAAGACAGAATTTAAGTGTATACTTATGCAGCATAATGTTTTTCCTTTATTTGTAAATATAATAATGTTCCATACCTTTCAGGTATTAATACCTTTTTTTTTGTAAATTTATTCAGTAATGATATGCTATAATTTGTCCAGGGAGGAAATTTGTCAGTTGGTAACCAAGATGGTCGCACACCATTACATGTTTCATGCAGATGCTGTCACCATCAGACAATTCAGTACCTGCTTCACCACGGAGCATCTGTGCACTGCAGAGATTATCAAGGTGACACACCTCTGATTGATTCTCTGAGCATGAAAGATCAAATTGCAGTCAAGATGCTTGTACAGGCTGGAGCTACCATTCCTTGGGCACCCATGAAAACAGCACTGGAACTCTGCAGGTACAGAGTGGAATTAACTCAAAAGAATTTTAAATAGTGGTTTTCCAAACTATTTTTAAGTTATCACACTATCACTATTTCCCATCTTTTTACTTTTAATTTCTTTTGTTTTGTTTTTTTGAAAATATCTCTGGAACTTTGAAGGTGTACACTGTCAGTAACAAAGACAAAAAATTTTAAAACAAAGGTTCACAAATTTTATATCACACTTAACTGTGTATCTTCACTTCCACTACCACCTTTTTTTTTTTTTTTCATTTTATTTTTATTTTTTTATTTTTTTTTGCAGCCATTCTGTAAAACTGCAAAGAATTTTGATTTGCAATGTCCACTGAGTTAGAGATAAAAGAAACTACAAATGAATTTTTGTATCACTCACTGAGAAATTCATTGTCTGCTCTGTAAACATGTTAAGACTGTATATTAATACCTTATCACAGTGCTGCCCAACCTTTTCTGAACATGGGCCGGATTTAAGAAAAAACGATGCCAGTGGGCTGGACTCACATTTCTAGCCTATCATTTTTTAATACAACTACTTGAAATGGTTTGAAAAAGTATTCAGAACTGAAAACATTGATTCTATTATTCTATTTATAGAAATTATCCATTATACAATTATAATTCATAACTCAATTTAAACATATGATACTATTTCTATTACTTCTTCACTGCTATCAAAAAATTATAGTCTCCAGACATTACATGAATACGAAATGACCATTACAAATTTTGATTTAGAACCTTACATTCTATAAAACAAATTTAACAATTGATCAAGATTAAAAAAACATTTGTTCAAATAAATGGCTTTGTATTTCAATAATAAAAATAACAGTAGTAAGCGTCTGCGTTAATGTTAAGGAATAAATTGAAGACCGACTAGCGGGCTGGACGTTGGGCAGCACTGCCGTATCAGTCTACTACAAAAATATGCTGTTTGTTCTTTTCTGTTGATCTTTTATAATAAAAATAATCAACATTCAGTACTACTGTAATCATTTTATACCATTAATGAATAAATGAATAGGGCACTGATTTTTCTGTTTAATTTAATTTTTAATTTTTTTTTCAGTGCTGTTATGCAAAATGATTTGGATTGTATTAAATGCTGGAAATGTGCTGGAGTTGATTTTAATGTTTGTGATCACAACAATAGAACAGCATTACATGTGGTAAGATGTCATTTCTTCTGCTGTTTGAGATTTGCTTAAAACTCTGTCTTGAAATTATGAAGTACATTCTGTACGAAAATTGATAATTCCTGTTATGAAAAGTAAAAAATTGTAAATTATTATTATAAATATATTATTTTGTTTTTGAATTAAAAATGTATCTGCATCAGTAATAATTATATGCAGTCTATATTATTCAGTAATTGGTATCTTCCTCCTTTTTTTTATGACATCTATCTGCTGAGTGACATATCATTTTAACTATGGTATTTTATTATTAAATTAAATTTGTATTTGCATGTATATATATGCAAAGAGAGAGAACGAAAACAACAACAACATGTAATTGGTTGGATTACATGTTTATTTTAGCGAGGTCTTGGCTCTATATTTATTGATTGATTCTCTAATAAATATAATATTCTGTTACTCAATACCTTAAAACCTCATCCATAGAAAGATAGGTAATCCTTTGTGTTGAGTCCTGTAACTTTTTATGTATTTGGTTATTAGAATGAATCAGATATACCTGATGATGTTCATGTTATTTTTAATATCAGGCAGAACAGGAAAAATTGTTTTGTTAATAAAAATGTACTGGGTTTATGAGAAATATATATATAACACTATTACTTGCTTCTAAATAAGTTATAATTATTTGTCTGTTAGAATTTTCTTTTAGCATATACAAAATTTGTCTCTATATCTGAGAGACATTTAGTTTTCAAGATTATTATTTTTATTTTTTTATTTTTTTATTTTTTCATAAAGTTTCAACTCTAAATTTAGAAAATACTCAAATATAATAAAGGCAATGATTAATTTGAACTAGAGTTAATAACAGTAATAAGAAATTAAATATAGTTGCATTATAGTTTGTTTCTGTGAAACAAACTTTGCTTTTATTTTCCATCATAGTTAATTTAATATATATATATATATATTTTTTTTTTTTTAAGGCTTCTTATCATAATGCTGTTGCTATTGTCAAATATCTTTTGAAGAATGGAGGTGATTTTGAAAAGGAAGACATCTTTGGCCATACTCCACACTCACATGCTGAGGAACTGGGACATACTGAAATTATACAAATATATCATGATCATTTAGAGCATGACACTTGAAAAACAGACTGTATGGTGTTCTAGTACAAAGAACTTTATTATTGAAACTTCTCAAAACCTCACTAAACTGGAAGTCTCCAGAAACCGAATGTTAGGTGCTCTGGCAAAAGGAGATGCTTGTGGCATGGGCCAGTAACGAGATAATCCTCTTTTAATAGATTAGGTCACTTTTTACTGATTTGTGATTTGTGCATAAAACCCTCAAATACATATTTATCTTTCACCCAAAGATGTGAAAATTACTAAACCATAGTATTGCAAAATTGCAAGTTTACCCCTTTGTTTTAATTGCACTGAGAAGCATGGGTAGACACCACATACCACACACCAGAATTTATGATTAACATCAAATGCTTGCAATACTTTTAAGTAATATTATATATAATTATTTAAAATACATGAGTGAAAAATCACAGCACATTTGTAGAATAAAGTTTTGCTCTGTCACCTTAAAATGCAATAAGATAATATTTTAAAATGCATCTGAAATTGAAACTTTAATGTAAATAGACAAAAATGTAAAAATTTTATTGAGTGAGGATAAAATTGGCAGATCAGTTGCTCTTTAAACAAAAGAAAAGCAAAAAAGAAAAACGGTGTTAAGGATACTAATAAATTCATGCTTGTATAAACTCTACATTGACTTGTTTTCTCAAAGACACATGGCTTACAGTTCCTAAAAAAACATGATTGCTAAGGGCTTTTTAAGATGAATAGACAGTCTCCGGTTGCCTAATTTAAATGGCTTTTTTCTTGTTTCTTTGCAATTGCAATAGTGAATACTGAAAGTTTTTATCCAATTTCCATATATTTGATTTTGTAGAAATGTATTTGTGTGCTCCATTAGAAAATATGCACATCTCAGTTTGTGTTTGTGGTACCAAGTGTCTCGTTTTGTCAGAATGCCTCAGAAATGGTCTTGTGATTTATCTAATGTAAAACCTTAGTAAACTAAATACCCTTCCAAACTGAAGTTTTTTCTTAGACTCAGATTGTTTGCTTTTGAGAAGTTTCACTGGTGTTTAAATGAACAGTATCTTTCAGAAATTATCTGAATGAAGATTCAGATTTTAAGTGAAAGAATTTTAAATTATTTACACACCACCTCAGTTTAAAACTTTATTTTAGAAATTAATATCTATTATTTGATATAAGTGTTCAGATTTCAGTATAAAAAATTTATATTATTTCTAAATGACATTATCTTTTAGAAATTAGTATCTGATTCAAATTACTAAGTGTTAGAATTCAGAACTGTCTCACTTCAGTGATCAACATCTTTTAGAAATTATTTGAATCTAATTAACTGTAATCTATATATGGAAGAAACATAATTTATGACAATCAGAATTAATGAAGAATTGGATTTAATTGGATTTTCACATAATGTGATATTAAGCTTTGAAAGGGATGCCCTTTTTATTGTTGTTATTTATTTTAAATAATATACATTTATGGATCACTTAATTATTGGTATAGATCAAATATTGATTCAAAACTTGCCGTTAATAAAGATTATTTATAAGTGTATAGCACAAAACTATATATCTATATCTATATATATATATATATATTTATTTTTTTTCTAATTCTGTATATTACAGTTTTGAATTCTTCACTCTTTTATTCTTAGCTTTAAATACATGTGTTTAAAATTGTTTTGTTTTTGTCAATGATGAAATCTTTCAGACTATTAGTCTTTGTCATACATATCATATAGTGATGGTGGATAAAGATTGTTATAAAACATTTATAAATAAAAGAAAAAAGAAAAAAAAGAAAGAAAAAAGGCTTTTATGGAACATATAGATTTTCATATCACCTTATGACGTGTGAAATAAATATACCGGTTATTATAACTGTTTTGAAGAATCTCATTTGTAATATCAAGTTTTTTTTATTTTTTATTTATTTTTTACTGCATATTAGTGAAAGTAATCTCTGGAACTTATATTATTGTTATACTGTGGTATTTGTTATACATGGAACAAAAATGTTGATTTTTCTGTTGTTTATTAAAAACATGTTTGTCTTATATTTTTGGTACATGAAAGGTACATTTCTCCTTTTGCAAAAAAAACACTTTATTTTATTTCATTGTTTACTGCTATTTTGTTTTCTTCCTAATATCAGTACATTTTAAAACATGTTTAACATTTCTGTCTTGATTTTTTTTTTTTTTTTTTTTTATTTTTTCTCATAAACATTTTATTTTGTACCAGTGATTCTAATATTCATTGCAAAGAAGTCCCCACACCTTATTTTTAAATACTTTGATGAAGCCATATGAAGAAATTTAATATGAATAAGCAACTGAACAATAACAAAAAAAAAATAATAATTTCATTGATATTCAGAACAGAAACTTTCTGGAGAGTTTTACTGTTTTTATTTATAAACTAAATGCTCGAAGAAAGAAAACAAATAACATTGATGATAATAATGATTAATTTGTAAAAGAAATAATTTTAGTATGAAATATTGGTGCATTATTATTTGTTATTTTTATAATTTATTCATTATTTAAGTAAATTTTCATTAATAACATTTTAAATTGGTGCAGAAATGAATAAATGTAACTGTCACATTCACTTATATATTTAAAGAGTGGACACATAGATACTATGGTGTAATATAGTAATATATATATATATATATATATATATATACACATTATTATTTGATTATATTACTATTATTATGTAATGGTATCTATTGTAGCACTATTTATTACCTGTTTACAAACCACCTTTGTACACAAATTTAATAACCACACTGATTAATTAGGTAATAAATTATAATTGATACACATCTTTTATTTAAAGTTATATAGAAAGCACAAATATCCAGATTTAGTTTACAATCAGATTTGATAAGAATGAATAAACCAGAGAATCCAAAAAATTAATATTTATAAAAAAAAAAAAAGTGTTCTGGTTGGACGTCAAATGCATTTGGCAATGTAAAGTTCGAGATATTTAGCATTTCTTGTCTCATTAGAATCAAGAAGGTTGATCAGAGTAGTATGTCATTACACATTGTTTTTAATTACTGTATTTGTTGCAGATATAAACTGAAAAGGTGATCAAGTAGTAAATTTATCATCAGGTAACATTTACATTACCTGAATATAAAATACTTTTATTTTTGTTCATTTCATCTCTATTGTCTTGAGCACAAATTGTCCTGAGAAATTAAGCATCGAATTAACAGTATATTTAGAAATGTTTGTGGTTACTTTACTTTCAATACATTTGTTAGTTTTCAGTTTATATTTATACTTAATGAAGACAATTTTACAAAATTTTGAGGATCAAAATATTGGTCATCATTTGTTTCCTGGTGTATTTGTTTTTTCAATGATTTGTATTTAGTTTGTATTTTTGCTAATGGTTTTTTTGTTTTAACATTTCTGAATAGGTAAAAGATATGTAAACTAAATATTGTGTGATTATTCTGTCTTTCAGTTTTACTGCATGTATGAATATTTTGTTGTAAAGCTAATGGTTTAATTCCTATCATGAAATTATAAATTAATTACTTGTGGCTTTGCTTTTACAAATTAGCTTCAAGGTGATTTTTTTTTTCATAATGAAAAGTAAAAATTTTTAGAATTAATTTTTTCGTTTTTCAGAGTGTACCTGTGGCAGTACAAATGAGTAGTCTGCAAGAAAATTCTTTATAAACTAAGTTAAAATTTTATTCTTTTGAGTAACTTTGAACATTTTTTTAATGCTGCCATTTTACTTCTTCAAACAAAGTTGTGACATGTTGTGGCAGATGGTATTTTTTTTATATTTTAAAGAAACTGAAACAAACTGATCCTCTCTGTATTCAGTGACAGTTAAAGATATATAATAGTATTTAGCTATTTTTAACTACTCACTATGTGGAAGTATGCAGAAAAGTATTTAGGCTATCTTTGTATTACCAAAGGTGCACTTTGAATAACAGTTTGAAGTACAATAGGAATTGTAATAATTCTTGTTTATATAAAGTAATATATGAAAATTTGTATTGTTCATTTGGAAATATTATGTGTTATTGGTAACATTTTAGTCAATGCAAAAACCATACAATTTGTGTACTGCAGTGCTTGTCAAATGCAGATTTTAAACTGTTAGATACTTATAAAACCAGAAATAAATTTTTATTCTAAGTTATCTGTTGTTGATTTAACTTGTTTTATTTTATTTATTTTTTAAATACTGTATCTGTATTTATCATAGATGGTTTAATGGATGTATACTCGATAAAAATTATGTTGGATTTCAGCTGTAACATAGAAAATGGAGCAGGATGATGATGTATGATAATTAATCACTAATTAAGAATGTATTGATATCTATTTAATAACAGAAGTTTGTTTCAATTAAAACAAGTGTAAAAAGAAAATCTGTTAACTACTGAATTCAAAACTCTTTTTATTAAAAGGTTAAGAACAACATTTTTTTTTCAGATAATAACAATGGATATACCATCTTAAACCAAATTTTTGTAAAGAAAACAATTTTTGTCTTTCTTTTACATCAGTACACTAAATGTGAGAAAACACACTAAAAACTAGAAACATTTCAATTCTTGTCTAAAAAGAAAATCTGATAACTATTGTATTCAAAACATTGTTATTAAAAGGTAACAGCAACATCTGAAACATTATTTGAGATAATAGCATAATGAATATGCTATCATAAACTCAATACTGTTTAAAGAAACCAAATTTAAAAAAATAAATTGTAAAAAAATATTATTCTTTTACAACAGTAAGGTGAGAAAGCACTTACACTAAAAACTAGAAACATTTCAAATGTCTAAAAACATTATTATTCAAAGGTCAAGAACACATTCAAAACATTTTTATTTGAGATATTTGTTGCCAAATTCTTGTCTAAAATGAAAATCTGTTAACTACTGAATTCAAAACTTTTTTTTATTAAAAGGTTAAGAACAACATTAAAAACATTTTTCAGATAATAACACAACGGATATGCTATCCTAAACCAAATTTGTATAAAGAAACCAATATTTTTTCCTTTCTTAGTTAAAACAAACATTTGTAATGTCCTGGTTGTAGTAACTAATGCATGCTGGGATATGGGAGTTAGATGCAGAAGTCAGTCAAGCAGTTTTTCCAGATCTAAAGATGTAGGTCTTCTGCTGTTGCTGTAAATACAGTTTTATTAAAAAAGTAAGTTCTCTTGCAGAAATAACACAAAAATATCAGAAAAAAAAAAAAAGTAAACAAAAATTACTTGTATTACTATATATTTAATATGTTAATATTTTTAATAGTTTAATATTTTTCTCTTTTTATCGACATTTCATAAGTTAATATTTTAAAAATTCCTGGAAACATTCATTTCTGTCATTTGACTACATACTTAGTTTTTTTCAGTTGTAGACACAGATCTGTTGTCTTCACCTGTATGTGACACAACTGAGCAAGCTTTATAAACTGAAATAAACAACAGTATTAAAAATGTAAATTCAATCTTGTAAATAAATTGCACAAATGTTTAATAATTTATTCACTCTATAAAATAATATTTATATATTAAAACATTTAAAAGTAATAGTATTTATAATTGTTTTAATGTCTAAGTTAAAAGCTATAAATATACACATACATGTCGCAGTATTTGAAAATATTTGGTTATACAAATATGAGGTTCTATATAACTTAATTATGCACCTCTTCTCTCAGAATTAAATTCAGTACATCAGAAATCCATTTCTAATTAACCATCTTAAAAATGTATTATTTACATTTATTACAAAAAATGTAAAAAAATAAATAAAGTAAAAAAACAAAAATACTTTACTAAAGTATATTATTATCAATATCTACCTCTTAAAATAGACTCTTGTACAGTCATTATGTATTAAATTGAACACATTTTAAAAATATACTTTTACAGAAAGCTTCTACTGGATATATTATTTTGTTGTTATAATACATACATAAGGTTTGTGGCTGTTACGACAGTTTATACAAATACTGTTGACAGAAATATCCATAAACTTGTTTATGTGCTTGCAGATGTTGGACAGTATAACAGCTGTTGGTAATTGTGTTTTCTGAAATCAAAATAAAATAAAATATAATTCTAGAGTAACTACTAAATTGTATTTATTATAAATGTATCTGATTTAAATTAAAAAATTAGATAACAAATGGCATAATGGATATAAAATAAATGAAGTTCTAAATATTATTTCTGCACAGTTATGTACAATGTCTGGTGGTCAGCACTCTCTTTACAGCAAACATATCAAACTTTTAAAACTGAATTAAAGACATTTAAATTTTAAAAACAATTTGTCTTTGTATCTAAAATTAGAAATTGAATGAATATTACTAATATATAGAGAAAGAGAGACATATAGATATACAGAGAATGAAAATATAACAATTAAGAAAAATCCATGGAATATTATATTTGTATATACTACCTAAAGGTACACTATATTAGTTACCTACCTTTACAGTGCAAAGTTTTTTTTTCATTTGTCTGCGTGGATCATCTGTTGAGTCATGGTTACCACTCATTTTCTGCTGCATTTCTATATTATGCCAATAAACTGTTCTCATGTAACGTTTTTTTATTGGCAAGTCTCTGTACAATATATGTTTCCTTTGTTCTTTCAGTTTGTCAGCAGAGTCTTGTGATCCTGAAGCTATGTTTACATCATCTGTTTCATTTTGTTTTAAACCAGACAAACTAGTAAGATCCTCTAATAAGCTTGTGTTCAAAGTACTAGTTGCTGGTATAAGAATACATTTCTTTTGTTTATTCAAAAATCTTTCCATGTATCTTTTCAGTGGTGGTCTGGGCTCTGTATATTTAAATTTCTTTGATGGGCTTATAGATGAAGTCTCTGAATCTGATAGTAGATCATCTGCTGATGCTGGCTGTGGACCTGTTTCACTGTGTAGGGAATTCAGATCATCTGATTTGCTGTTATTAGCTGACCTGTAAGCTTTTCTGCATCCTTTTTTGATGGAGTACTTCTCATCCATCAACTCCAAATTTCTTTTCATTCCTGAGTGTGCAGATGTCTTCAGTACAAGGTTCAAATCTTCTACTGACAACAAATATGGCAGAGTAGCTGAGATAAATGGATTTTCTGTAAATGATGGTGGATCACGAATGGATGAAAGAAGAGGTGGCACTGGGAAGGAACCAGTGGTTAAAGCATCAGGTTGAGATGAAGACAGAGTTGATGTGACATCACTAGTATTAAAGGAATGAATATGTGGAGGCTGATCATAGGAAGACACATCAGGATACATTACAGGTGGTGGATTTAGAAGATGGCTGTTTGGAAGAACATCTTTTTGCACTGAAGGAAAAGATGTTTCAAACAATGTATCTTCCTCCATTAATGGTTTGTAAGTAGGCATCAATGGTGAACTCTGATACTTGTTACACTGTGGGTGAGATAAAGTCTCCACCATCTCAGATCTAAAGTAGAAATATCTCATGGGGAGTGGTAATGTCACAGGAACAGTTTCTACAAAAACTGGCCAACAATGCATTGAATTACTGTGAGTTACTGGATCAATCATTACTGAGTTACCATTTGTGACTGAATCAATCATCCAATTATTATATCCAACTTGGCCAAACATTGTTGAGTTATTGTATGTGACTGGATCAATAATTACAGAGTTACTGTTAGTAGCTGGATCAATCATTGTTGAGTAACTGTTTGGGTATGCATTCGTATATGAGTTATTGTATCCTAATGGAACGACTAAAGAGTTACCACTTGTGACTGGACCAAACATTACTGAGTTATTGTATCCAAATGGATCAAATTCTGCTGAGCTACTGTTTGTGACTGGATCAATCATTTCTGAGTTACTGTATCCAAACGGATTAACTGGATGAATTACTGCCGAGTTATTCTGGTTAACTGAGTGAATCACTGGTGGCACTGAATGTGAGGAAGAGGTACCTTGTGATAAGAAATAGTCATTTGTATCAGGGAATGGGTTTGTGACACTATAAGTCTGTGATATAAGGTCTTGATGTAACTGAGATGTCTGTGTTGAAAAAACTGTGGAACCCACTGCTAGCTGTGAAGAGGATACAAACCATTCATTTATAACATGATCCTCACTGTCAGTGGATGATCTATGTCTGGACTGATTTGCCATATTGTTTGGAAAATCACATTTCTTGTACTTACTTTCTGGATTCATGTCTGAAAGTGCTTGTCCTTGAATTATGATATGATGCTGTTCTTTCTGATTTATCATAGAGTCAGAGATATCGCATTCATTGATGGTATCTTCAAATATTCCAGTCTGTTTTTGCTCTGAAGCATTAGGGTTTTTGTTTGAAGACATATTTAAACTTGAAGATATTCCAGCACAAATATTTTGGCTATTTGGCTGTTTGTCAGAAAATCCAGTGCTGCTGTTGATATTATTTCTAGAAAGATCATATTTCTGACTAGTAATGTTATGATGTGGATCAACAGTTGTTAAAAACTTGTGAACAGAATCACAATCTTCAGTGCTCTGATCTCCTTTATAAACAAACACTGGTTGAGTGGAGTTATTTTCATTTATTTTCACTGACTTTTTCTTGAAAATGCCTTTGAAAAGATTACTTTTGAAGCAACCTGGTATTTTGTTTTCTTTACTGTCAGTGGAATTTATTTCTGTTGACTGTTTTTTATCTTTCTCAGACTTCTTGTGATTGCAGATTTTCTGTAGTAATGTATCCAATGAAAATTTTAATTTTTTAGGTTTTAAACGAACAGTTTGATGGGTTGTCATATTCTCCAGTCCAACTGAATTATTTGTACTAACATCAGCAACATCATTCTGAATCTCTTTCATTTTTGAAATGAATTCTCTTCTTCTTTCTGTTTTATGAAATACAGATCTTGGTACATTTAAGCATTCCTTTCTGACCTTGGATTCATCTTTATTGTAAAATATTTTTAAATCTCTTTTTTTTTCACTTTCAGCCATGTTTTCATTTTTTTGTTTTTCAAGAGATCTTTTATTTTGTTTCTTTTGCTCTGCAGAAATGAAGTAAGACTTACGAGTACTTCCTGCACCACTCTTTTTGGTGTCTGTTCTGTGTTTTATACTCTTTTGTTGTTTTTCTATTTTTCTCGCTTTCCCATTATTACATTGTACTCTTCTTTTCTCATTAAGAGATGAAGAAATCACAGTTTTATCAGATGCTTTCAATTTTATTTCAATGGTAGAATTAATTCCAGCTTTTTTTGGTAATGGATTCATATCCAGTCTGTCTTCCTTTATGCTTTGTTGAAGTAAACTGGCAATAACTGAGCATTTGTTTTGTTTTGAATCTAGCCTGGCTTTGCTGTTCCACAAATCTGGTTTATGCATGTCATCTGCAGAATCATTTTCTTCTGTATTTGTGCAACTTTTCAATCTCTCAGTGCTTTTATTTGACACAGAAAGATCCAGTTTTTCAGGAACAGAAATACTGACATTAGTATTGTAATTTTCACCAACACCAGGCAAAGTAAGTAATGAGTCATGATATTTTTCAGGAATATGAGGTTCACTCATAGATAAAGTTTGTGACTTGATATTTAAATTCAGCTTTTCAATAATTCTATTAGCTAGTGAGTGGGGGAGGATTTGGCTTCTGTCTACCAAACTGAAATCTGCCATCACCTGTGAAATATTATAGAATATTTTTATGTCATCTGCACTGACTGTTTCTCCAGCAGGATCTGGTTTACTGACAGAAGTATTTTTCAAATCAATCTCTGCATCAAGTAGTTTTATGACATTCTTCACGATGGATTGAGACAACATGCTGCTGTTACTTACAAAACTAAAATCTGCCTTTTGCTGATCATTAGCATTAGATTCGCTTTGCTTGATATCATCAACACTTTTATCTGTTTCATCAGAACAAATAAAAGCTTTATTACAATTTTCTGAAATAACTTCTGCATTCAGAACATTCTGAGGATTTTCCTTTACAGCCATAATTTCTGAAACATTTCTGTTGTCATCTGTCATGTTTACAGATGCAGCAGCAGCACCATCATCAACACTTTGGTCAAGCTCTGTACTAACATTATGTTTTAACATGGCAGAACAAACAACATCTGGTCTTCCAAACAATGTTCTGTCAACTGGTTGTTCATAAGATTTCATGGGAATTTCATCTTGTAATAAAAGTAAAACAGTCTGCTTAGTATGCATCATGTTTTCAGAACTTCTGTCAAAATTAGACTTCATTGTAACATCGTCATTGTTACCACTGTTCATATTTGATAAACATCTGTTCTCAGCGACTGAACTTGTGTCACTTGGTATTTGCTTATCTGATGTCACCACTGCTGATGGCTGCTTGTTTGATGTCAGTTTTCTAAAAGATATTGTTTGTTGCTTGTTTGATGTTACTGCTGTACAAATTATTGCTGGTTGCCTATTTAACATTAATCCTGCTGAAGATGAAGTTTTTTGCTTATTGAATGTTAATCCTGCAGGAGATAAAACTGGTTGCTTATTTAACGTTAATCCTACAGAAGATATAATTGGTTGCTCATCAGAAAAAGTGTGTTTTATATCTGAGAAAGAATATAATCCTTCAAAAGCCATTTGTTCAGAAATTATTGGTGTCTTTTCATTCAGTGAAGATGTTAATACTTCTGAAGATATCAGGCTACTGGAAGGTTTTGACTGAGTTTTTGCTACTGCTAAATGAAACTTCGGTTTAAGGTTTTGAATCTGATCACTAGACTTCTTAAAGAATGGCAGAATTCCTGATATTTGATGATAATCTTGTGTAACTGAAGCATCATTTGTTTTAATCTGGTTGGTTCCATGTATTTCATTTAGTTCTGTTTTTGGTAAGATGTTTGGTGATACCCAGCTGTGAACACTGAAACTGTCATCATCTTTCAACAATTGTGTTCTGAGATCTTTAACGTTTTCATCATTTTCTGTGACAATGTTTTGATTACTAAGATCTGTAAATAAATTAGATTATTACATAAACAATGAAAAATTTAATGAGATTATGATTTTTTTTTCATTATGTTAAATTAAAAGGACAGAATTATAATATTCAATTATAAATTATATGGACACATATACAAACACACATCAACACACACACACACAATTTTACCTGAAGCATGTTGTAAGAGCAGTGTTTGCACATCACTGTTAATGTCATCAAACTCCTTCTGAATAATTTCCCAGTCATCTTTGCATTCAGTTCTACTAAAGGCATTATCAGCAGTACTCATTGCTGATAGCATTGTCTATCAAAAAGATATTGTCAGCTTAGTTTCTGAGAAATAAAGACTGAAAACAATCCCAATAATTGGCATTTGTTAATCATGTTTAAACAACCAAAACATAAATTACATTTCAACAAAATATCTTAGAATTAAAGCTTACTTAACTATCACATTTGAATTAACTACTGGTTTTTGGTGCAGAGGATTTTATAACTTTACAAAATAATATTATATAAGCAATACTTGAATAAACTTTTAAATTAGAAATTAATATTAGTGATCCTAATATGATCAAATCTCCATGTTCCAGTATTTGGGTATCAATACCTAGTATATACTAGTAGTAACAGATTACCATTTGTGCCTATATTTAAATTTTTATTTTCATTTTTATTTGATTTTGATGATTGGAATCACAGCTACCATGAAATATTTGGCCTTTGACACAGTAATATCCAATTTCAAAAGAGCTTAGAGCAAAATGATTCTGAGAAAATGTTTTGTATGTTTTGTATGTTATGAATTTCAATAATTTAGAAAAAAATCTACCTGAGAAATGTTCTTTAAAGAACAAAAATAGAAAAAACAACACTTGCCACCTTTAGTTGAAATTCAACCCTTAGTGTTTATTCCACCTTCAAGGACTTATTTCAAAACGATGTGAAATAATTTGTTTGTCTCTTGACATAACGAAACACACTAGAACCATATCAATAAATAATTTTTATATTAAAATTTTGATTATATCTTGCTGTCAGTAAAGTACCATTTTATTATAGCCTATGCTTGAATGAAGTTAATATATTCATGAATTTTCTTTCTTATTTCAAAATATATGTAAAAGATGACAAATACTGTCTGATTTCGTTCAAATGAACAACAGTTTAAGAACATATGACATAATTAGGTCTACCCAACTAACTCAGGAAACTGACATGGTTGCCCATTTGACTAAGTCAAACAAAACACAATGTCACAAAAACTTGATAGTCAATAACTTTAAATTAAGAATCATTTCAAGTCTAATAATATATGATAAATTTAAATCTATGTAAGTACAATAAGGCAATGAGTAATCATTTAAAAATGAGCAACATGAAAACCTGATTTTTTTTTAATTACTTGTTTTCTCTCTTATCTTTTATTGCTGTTAATGATTAAAACCTGAAATTATAGCTATTTTATGATAATATTTGGAGAATTATCTATAGACAGGAAACTGTACAGTAAATCATCATCTTTCTCTGTTACTATGGTCCATCCCAAAATAATCAAAATTATTATACTGCAAAATTATTTAGTTTTATTATTATTTTTTTTAATTATTACGTGTTTATATTTTCTGGATTTATAATTTTATTTGTTTCGTTTTTTTTTTTTCATCATATTAAACTAGGCAAATTCATAATTTACAGTTATTTTTTTAGGGTCAAGTTTTGAATAAAAAGTAATTTTTAATCACTTTTTATCGTTTTTAAAATTACTGAAATATCTGTTAATACGATTTTTTTTAATTTAGAAGTATTTCAGAATAGCTATTAAGATAATTTCACATTTTAACGTAATAATTTCTAAACCTATACGCACCTCCCACGCTCCATCGTGACACACACACCTTAATATATTAAAAAAAAAACTTCTTCCGTTTCATTATTTATTTGTTTAATAATGTGGATAAACTTTCTCCTAAATTAAAATATTTTATAGAAATGTTAAATAATTACAATATTGATTTTTTGTTTGTTTGTTGTTGTTTTGTTTGTGATTTGTATTTTATTTTATTTTATTCTATTAATTTATTTTATTTTATTTTATTGTTAATAATTAAAAAATAACTGCGGTCTTTAGTTGTTTTTAATTGTTTCCCTTCTTTTTATTTCTTTCTTCTCTCTTATTATTATTATTATTATTATTATTATTATTATTGAAATGTAATTTTAAAATTTCATAACCATAAAAGTTCATCCAAACATCTCTAAGAAATACAAAATTTTAACTACAACCACAAGATTATTACTTTTATTACACTTGTATGTATGTATGTGAAAATTTCACTTTATTGTTGTTGTTTTTTTAATTTTTAATGACGTTTTTTAAAATAATATTAAATCTTTACGTCCTCTCTTCTTCTTCTTCTTATTATTATTTTTTGTGGGGGGTTTTTTTTTCAGCACATTTAAGCCCTTCAAATTCAGATAATATTAGTCAACATATTCAGTCATCAAAGTGTACATTAATGTCATCTTGGAAATTTAGAATACAAGTTACATATCTTTATTAGCTCAGTTAATTTATAACTATTATATTACTATTATGGAATTATGAATATTTATTGTTACATTTACGCCACTTGATTCTAAAATAGCGATTGAGATAGAAAGACGAATTAAGTAATTCATGATATAGGTGGAAAATATCATATTGTTTCCTAAAATTGTGCGGGTGTTAAACCAAACGAAACACCAGACGACGCAGTGATAATGTAAATGACGTGAGTAAAAGGACAACGTTAGTCTGCTTTTTCGTCGGTTTATTATGTCATATTCACACTTTATTATCCTTAAAGATCCTGAAACAAACTTTCATATAACAGAAAGTGTATGAAATAAATTATTAATGTTATCTGTGCCAATTGTCTGTGCTGTTTCCATAAACTGAATTTCAGAACGATGTTTTATTTTTAAAATCTCCAGTTGGAATGTATCTGATTTCACAGAATGGAAAATTATTTGTTACATCCTAAATTTAGACTTTTACCATTTATAACGTATTTAGTTATGTTACTCAGAATTTAATAAATAAATAAATAAATAAATAAATAAATATAATAATAATAATAATAATAATAATAATTATTATTATTATTATTATTATTATTATTATTATTATTTCTTGACAACATGAAAAACAAAATATTTTATCACTGTATTCGGGAATTTTAATCTAATTACTCTACAACTTTCCTCCATTATAATAATTTATTAACCGCCTTTTCTTTTTTTCTTTAAAACAAAAATATTAATAAATTTAAAAATAAGTTACTAATAAAAATAAAATAATTAAAAACACATAAACAAAACAAAACGAAAGAGAGATTTAAAATTAATTAAAATTCAAATCCAAATATCAAGCAGAAATTAAAAAGTAAAGAAGAAATAAAAATATACATTCTTTCTGTTAGACTCTATAAGTATGCATGACATTATTTACCTGTGTCTATGTAGTCACATCTCTCTTCAGGACGATTACGACTTTCTTATTTGGTTATTACTAACTAATTAAAAAAAAAGAAAAAGAGAACGACCCTACAAAGATCTGATCAGCGATGTCTGACGCCGAAACAAGTGTGATAATGGGCGGGATTAATTTTGTCAAAGGGCAGACTGCGTTGCAGTTCAAGCTGGTAGAAGTTTGTGTATAAATCAAAAGAAGAATTAAGATTTATTGCAGATAAACAGATTCATACTGAACTAGCCATTCTCATTTCATAATAATGAATCAAAATCATTTTATTTTATAACTGTTTTGTTTTAAATTTTTATATATTTAAGCAATGCTTAAAATTCGTAAATAAATAATTGAAAAAAAAATTATTTAAATAAATAAATAAATTAACAAACAACAAAAATCATTTTAAAATTTGTGTAATGTTGGTTTTGAAATGAAAAAGAGTCACAGAAATTACATGAAACAAAACAAAATAAAACGTGAAAATGTTGCAATGAACTTTAACAGCTTACGATCTTTTGAACTGCTTTGGATAATGTTATCAGCAAAGGTGTTTGTGTATCAGACGTCACTCATCGTGGAAATCTCCGACACGAGACCAAAAGACGTAATACCACCTTCAGTTAGCTGGTAGTCTTTCTGACAGGCGCCATTTGAAGTTTTTTACATTTCATTCTCTTTGACAGTTTGTATTAAATGGTGTGTATTGTTTGACTGAGATATTACAATAACAACAAACCCGCAAATAAAACAGTAAATAAATATAAATATAAATATAATTATTATGAGCTGTCTTTCATATGTATAACAGATTATGACTTTCATAATTATTTAGTTTAGTGTCATATTTAAATAATTTCATCTATAAAGAAAATGAATTAAACAAATTAATTATTACTATGAACTTTTTTAAAATCTCAGGCGTAACTTACATGCAAAAAGTTATTTATTCCAGCTGAAAATAGTTAGTTTGACAATCATAATAATAATAATAATAATAAAATTTAAAAAAGCGTTGATTAGAAGGGCTTAGGAACTTAGGTTTTCACGAGAGCAGAGCTGTCCTTATTGTGATTAATATCTTGTGAATGGAAGATTTTGCACAGGTACAAGACCATTTATTTGGCAAACATGGAATCAGTAATGGAATCTAGGAAAAAAGACAGAAAAAAAAAACAACAGGAAAAAAGTAACAATTTTAATTAAGAAATATATTAGCAACGTGAGATAGATTAAACACATTTTGTCAGTATTTTTTTAATATTTTTGATTTTAATGTTGGTGGTTTATCTAGCATCGAGTTGCGTATTTTTGCGATCTTAACTAAAGCATGGTTGTGTGGTTGAACTGCTTCTGGGTGCTCTCGATAGGTCTGTTATCACAGAACCTTGAAAATTACAACTAGATCCCTAGACGCATTTCCACCACACCTTTGTTTTGCGAGTTGCATGTTTGGTATACATGAACCCCTCATAACAGATTTTGTTACCACCCTTATTGCTATGAATAACTTCCATATTAAACATACTTCTGACACTAGAGCCAACTGGAGAATATATAGCAAAACACATTTTAACCTGGGACATTTTATAAATCATTTACAATAGGAAACCCTTTGTTTAAATATATTCTAATGAATAAGCTAGACCCGGGCATCACCACTGCACAAAATATGAAGATTCTTTCTTTAATCTAGCCTAAATGACCAAATCAATAAGCTTAACTATTAGCCCATGCATACTCTGGTGCCACATTCAGTACTCTAGAAACACATACATTTTGGTATATAAAAATTGTGACTTTTTTCCCTATACTAAACTGTGACTTTTTTCTGTGACTTTTTTTTACCCAGCCACCCGGTAAGTGACCCAGGTTTCCGGACGACAGCTTAATATGATTATAATTAAAATTAAATCAACTGTATTTAACAAAAAAATTAAGTAGACTTCAAAAGCCGGTTTTCAAACGTAACTGTAAACCTACCTCCCTCCCCCCAAAAAAGAGATTTACCCCTACTGCATTAAATAAATTAAGTAAACTGTCCAACATCTTTATTTATATCTGTATATTACGGATTATGACTTCTGCATTTCTGAGAAAAAAATATCAAATAATAAAATTCTAACTTTTTGTGTCTGTATTTGTTATGTAAGAGAGGCGGCATTAAATAAATTAAGTAAACTCAACAAGGGAAATAATATTACGGATTATACTTCTGTTTCTGAGAAAAAATATCAAATAACTCGTATACTGTTGCTATGGATTGGTTCAAAACGCCTTGTCTGTTTTAGAAAGAATAATAAAATATGGCAAAGATAGAAGTAATCCAAGATTCTGTAAGTATTTTTGTTACTGAATAAATAGTTTGTGGGTGAATACGTTTATCAGAAAATTCTTGTGATTTTACATATGTATAATGTTAAAACAGCAAAGATATATAATATTTTCTTGTGTTACCGTTGTCCTGTATATTTCGTCCGTATTTCTTTTATCGCTTGTGCAATTGTATCCACAATAATGATCCTTCTTTTATAGGCACATATTTTGTCTTGTTTATGAATCAGTAAACAATGCTGATATATTGATTTGGATCCAGTTTATTCATGTATATATGTGAGATAAAAATTTGACAACAATAATAAGAAAAACAATTAATTTCCTATTCATTTATGTAATATTATTACATTTATATGTGTATATGTGTTTGTGAGTGTGTGTGTGGGCGTGTGCGTGCGTGCGCGTGCCTGCGTGTATCTGCGTATATGTGTGTGTATGTGGTGCTAGTAGTACCAGTGGTGCAAGTACAAAATCCCAATGAACAGAACTACAGCAGACAAAAACGCAATTGTTGATTTTATAAATTTTTTATTATACAAATAATACTGACTTAACTTATAATAAGTCATACAAAAAATCCTACCCTACCTGTGAAATTATACTGCAAGAAAGTATTGACTGTTTTCATTAAAAAAAATGTTGTCATAAATTAAACTCATTGGGGCTTTGAGCTTGATCTGTGTGTGTGTTATGGGACCTATTTCTAAAATAATGATAATACATCCAGCAACAACATAAATTTAATAACTAACAACCAAAACAATGTAAATGGTAGAAATATAGTTGTAGGTAATGCCATAATTATATATCTCAAAATGCAGATCATATAAACTTTATTTTAGAATGAGTTAGTTGTATACCTGAAATCTCACCTTATATAATCAGAAAGAAATTCATATTTCAAAAGAAAGTTATCAACCTGAAAACTGAAAGTTAGTACTGTTAGCTATATAAATTATTTTTCTTTGTTAGGTACAAAATTCTGATTAAATATATGTTACACTTTAAATGAAAAATACAAAAACAAAAATCAGAAGAATTTGCTGTGAATTATTTATTTATTTATTTTTATTTTTATATAATATTAAAATAAGTAGTCAGTAATTATAATTATATTTTGTTTGTAAAAACAACAATAATAAAAACAATAGCAGCAACAACAACAATAATAATAACCAACATTTGAAATGAGTACTATATATATTTATTACATAACAATTTACAGAAAGACAGGAAAATATATGTATGTATGTATGTATAACCAAGTTCAAATAGAATTAAACACAACAACAACCAAATAAGAAAAAAAAAGAAAAAGTGATGATGCATGATTATTTAAATTAAAACAACAACAATATTTTAATTGTTTATATTTTGACTATTTTTTATCAGTTTTCTGTACCCACAACTGGTAGATGGACATGGAAAGACGAACCTCCCAGTCTGGAATTTATAAGGTATTTTACATAATTTTCCTGATTTGTAATTTATATTGTCTAAATAATTTGAAACCTAATACCTATTAAACTGTAAAAAGAAAGAAAGAAAAATAAATTTTAGTAAATAAGGTGCAGATAACTCTAATTTTTATGCCTAGCAGTGTGTGTTTGCATGTCTGCATGCTTGTACATGTAAGAAAGAGAATGAGATTCAGATAGGCTTATTATTGGTAATATATAAAGAATAAAAGCCAGGATAAGTGTCTTTGCTGAATAAAATGACTTATGCAACATATTAAAACATTAATTGTTTTGTTCTTAGCAATAATCCAGCAGCAGATAAGCAAGAAAAACGAAGAAAGGCAAAAGGTGAACATGGCAAAGGTCGATCAGATAGGTAATATAATAAAAAGAAAAATATCTTTATTAATCTAGAAAATTATTTTATTTTTGTCACTCAGATCATTATTAAAAGTAAGATCATTTTTAAATTGTCATTTTTCTGACTACAATTGTAATTTTGGTTTCTGACTAACAATATTCACTGTATTTATCATTCTTATTCCCATTCTCATTAATTTTATCATTGAAATCACTATCACCCTCTTGTCAACTCACCACTGTTACCATCTTCATCACCATTTTATCATCCCAACTGTCATCAGAATGACCTCTTCTGTCCTCCTCTTAGATATTTATTAAATTTAAAATTTAATGTTTGTGTATCACCTTATAGAAGTAATACAGTAAAGATAAACATTTAAATGCATTATTTTAAGTATCATTTTATACACATAATCTGTTAAGGCAATCCTTTATGTTTTTAATCTGTTTAGGTCCTTGGAGTGAGATAAACAACAAAATATGCACATGTGCACACACACACACACACACACACATGCACATGCACACGCACACACACACACACACGCACACGCACACACACACGCACACGCACACACACACACACACACACACACACACACATGCACACACACACACACACACACACACACACACACACACACACACACACACACACACACACACACACACACACACACACACACACAGAGACACTGAAAAACAGAGAGTGATGATTTATATGCATTTTCTAATAATTATCATCAAAACCATCCTTCAATCAAGTGAAAACACATTAAAAATTTTAAAAAGTTGCAATTGTGTGTGTGTTGTTGTTGTTGATTAATTTATAGTTATGTCAAAATTATAACATGGCTACATGAGTAAAAATATCTAGAAATGTTTATTACAACTCAGAGTACACACCTTTAATATTAACAGCCTAAAACCAAAAGCAGATAAACTTGAAAGACGAGGAAGGTCAAAACGTGAACAAGGCAAAGAGCAATCTGATAGGTAAAATAAAGATCTACAGTCATCAGGAGAACATTAACCTTTTTCTTTCTATCCCTCAGATTTTTCATTTGTCATTTTTCAATATTTAATTTTCGTTTGTAGGTATCAGATATTTATCACCATCATTATTATCCTTGTCATTATCATCATCAAGTCAGCAAAGGAAGATTATCATCAGTGCAATTATTATCTCATCAAATCCACTTTCATCATCATCATCATCATCATATATAATCTTTCATCATCATCATAACTTGCACTGTTATCTTCCTCCTTCACCCCTTTCACTATTGTGAACCTTTTCCCTGTGACAATATTACGATTATCATCATCACCATATCATTGTCATCATCATTCCACCATAATTATCATCATCATCATCATAATCCCACCATGATTGTGGTCATCATGATCATCAGCATTATCAAAATCATCATTGTGAGTTTAATATGGACTGTGGTTATAGAATATAGTTTTTCACAAACATATTTATTTTAACATTTCTGTTTGTCAGGGCGGCATCCAGTACAGCTAGATCTCTTGCCATGGCAAGAGGACATGGCCAGACCCTAAGAACTCACAAAACTCATGTTTCAAGGAAAGAGACAGCTGACCATCCTATTGTTACTCTACTTGATATTAAATGTTAGTAAGATTTTAGTTTTCATATATTTTATGTATTTGCTTGTTAGAATTGGTGTTAGGATTGCTGTTACATTTATGTATGTAATTAATTCTGTAATCTTAAACAAAAATAGATTTGATTTTATATATTTATATATACACATACTTAACTTAGAAATAAACTGTTCCTGTACCAAAATGGACAGAAACTGACATTAATACAAAATTCTCTACTTAAAAAATAACAAATATTTTATATTATTTTCCTTACATTCTTTACTAATGTTGTCTATGTAGCCCATATAATATGTATAGGTCTGTCTCTCTGTCTGTCTTATCTTTCTGTCACTCTGTTGGCCTATCTACCTACTTAACTGTCTATCTGTCTTACTGTCTCTGTTTTTCCCAATAATCACAAATATATACTTAGTTGCAGTTTTTATTTAAATCCATGGATGAAAAAGAAATTAAGGAAATGTTCTGTTTAACTTGTATCATCACATTTTTTTGTTTCATCACTATTGCAGTGGTTGCTCACGAAATGATGTCAGAAGTAACACCACAACTGATTCCAGAAACATTTCTCAATCTTTTCATGTTAGTACATTTTATTATTGATACAGTCTTAGATATTATCATAGATTGTTGTATAAAACTGATAGTTGTAATGTGGACTTAATCCTTTGAACTGAAGCCACTTTAAAATTAAAAGAAAACTCAAAGAAATAAGACAGAACTGCTTGGAAATAATATTTTTTTTTTATATAATTTTTTTTTTAATAATAGTAAACTAATTTAATACACTAGATAGTGAGTTTATGGTAGAATGGGAAACACATCTGTGATCACAGATTGGCTTACACATTGTTATAACTGCATTTCTCTGAGATTTTTCAGGACTGAGCAGTTTGATGAATTTCTCCTTTACCTTCTGAGTTATTTCAATTGCTTTTTTGAGAAAATGAATCAAGAAAATAAGAAAAATCCTATGTATATGTAAGTACATATATATGATAACAATATTAAAAAAAAAAGAAGAAACAAAATTAGGAATTTCTATTGCATGTTTTAATTTTCACCGTAAAATTAAAGAAGGACATTTATTTGATTGTTTATTTATCTTTGAATATTGAATATTGTTTTGTTTATTTTATAATGTTATAAACATTTAAGAAAAAGTAATATTAACAAAGGTGATTAAAAAATATATATTTTCTGAAAATTGCTGAAACCAAAATCTGAAAATATATCAATGTTCTGTTTCTGATAAAAAAATCAAATCAGATATACTAGTTTATGATAAATAAGAACGTACAATAAATGTTTGAAGATTTAGATTTTTTTTTTTTTTGAAATGTTAAGAACTGATGAATTATTAACTATTTTTATTATTATTATTATAAAACATAGTGTCCATGGTATTTTCATTAATAGCTTTTCAATTTAAACACACACACACACACACACACACACACACACAGTCCATATATATACCCACATACTCATACTTTAACATTCACATGCATGTACACATACATACACACACATACATATACACATACAATCATTAGCCAAAAAACATTTCTGTCTTCATGTGTCATTTTCATTTGTTCAAAAGTTGTGCATATTTAGATAAGTTACTATTTGAATATGTTTGTTTTTTCAGAGAGCCTAGTCTGTCAGAAAAGAAAGCGTATGCTGATGTGTGTGCTCGTATTCAAGTAGCGCAGAGTCTGCTTGGACAGTATTACTGTGTGCTGGTACTCGGCTTAGGGTTAGAGGATTACCATCACATGGGTTGTGGAAAGTCAGTATCATTTACTGTTAGTACATGGCAAAGAAATACTGATGTAATAAATTGATACTGAAATGAAAAGATTTTGGTATCAGATCAGGGGTCTGCAAAATTGTTAGACCATCAATCTCTTGATCACTCACTAACCCACAAACATGGAAAATAAATAAATAAATATTATCAGTAATACATTTCTCTAATTAAAGGTAAATAAACTTTGATAATTTCCAGAAATATTAAAAAGCAAAAGATCATATCAGTCACCAGTTTCTTATACCAGTGCAGTGATACCATAATTGACTCCAGTTTTTATTGACCACTTAGACATTTATTGAACCATATGATAATCCCATCGAACCTCATGGGTGAATATCAATTACTTTGCTGACCCCTCTATTAAATAGACTTTGTTATTGAATTTTTGTAATAAAATGTAAAGTTTTAGGCATTAATAGATTCAGGGTTTTTTTTTTTTTTTTTTTTAAAAAAAAATATTACCATACTAATTTTAAAAATAATTTATTTCAGAATAATAATTTTTAATTATATTTTTTTTATATACAAATTTTACTGATTAAATTTTTAAATCTTCATATATCTTTTTTATTTACCATAATAATATACATTGTTTCACTTAAAAAGAAAAATTGATGGATTTATTATTTTCTGTTTCAGATCAAGAGTGTCCTCCACTCACAAAGATAAAAGTATGTTTGAGGTGAGTAATTGTTTGATAGCAGAAGAGAAAAAAACTGAAATTGATATGTTCATCTCTTCAGTCTAATCTCAGATGTGAAAATGTACTTTATTGCTTGAGAAGCTTCCAAATTTAAAAACTTTAGGTTAATAACATACAGTATAATTCAAAAGGATAAATTTCAGAGGAACTCTGCAGATTGCTCCCCAAAACAAAACAACAATGAAAATTTCATTGGACAGTGGCATAAATGTTTGCCAAATCTGAGGCACTATGATCAAATAGTGTGAGCATGCAGAAACTTGAATTTAACTAGTTGTCTGTTCTCTTATAATCCTATTTTCTCTACAACATTAAGACAGTGTAAAAACATTATCATACCATGAAACTTTGCTATTGAAAGCAGTCTGAATATGCATAGGCCTAAAGAAAATTGAAACAGATATGTGTCAAAATGCTATGTTGTAAGTCTGAATAATGTAATAGTTATTATATTTATTTTGTTTTATCTTGTAGGCATTTTATACATTTTGTACCTTTGTTGTTTGGATCACTTTTAGAAGAAAGGATTTTGAAGTCATCAGAAAAGAAATTGGGAGGTAAAGCACATACACATATATGCAAATACATATATACATATACAGACACACATATATATACATATACAGAAACATTCATATATACTATGTGCACACATACACAATCAAACTGAAATTATGGCTTGAACACAAATAAGAACACACACACTAATATGTAACTTATTACTTAATCAACAATTCTGGAAGTATAATAAAAACCAGCATGTACTGTCAAATTTCTTCTCATATATATAGAGGACACTGTTGCACATAGATAGTCATAGTAAAAATCCAATGCACACACACATGAACACACACTCACACACCATACACAAAAAAACAGCCATGCAGTGTCAAACATTACATATATAATACATCCAAACCATATGATGGTATCAAATCACATAACAGTACAAAATGAATTAAACAAAAGAAATTATAATGAATTAATAATAAAGATATCTCTGTCAACATCCAGTCTTCTTGATTTCAGTCTGTTTTGTGTAGAGTTTATTTACTTTTGCTCTACATATTGATAATTAAATCTGTTTATATTCGTAGAATGCTCAGATCAGACACATTCAACCCAGCCATCCGAGTAAAATTTGCTCCTGAAGGTGAGATAGTATCAAAATTAAATCTGGTATCAGTCATTTTCAGGTAGAACATTAGTATACTGATAATGATTATTTGTGATATTATTATGATAATAACTGTTATGTGGTGCGTGCTATTTTAATTTCCTTACGGAATCCTTAAATACAAAAACTTTAGGGGTCCATTATCCAAATAATAACCCTTTGAACACAAATGATTAAAGTTTTAACAAAATAAAAAATCCTGATATCCCCAAATGATTAATATTTTTAGCATTACATGTTGTTTAGATATTTAACCAGTCAACTCAGTAGAGACTGTAAATAGATATTGCAAATTTGAGTTGTTTTGCCTGATGACCTCAGGTTATGTATTTTTGTTTAGCAGCTTGGGGTTTATATGGTTAAAGTCACTATTCAATGATTATTTATGCATTAAATGTAATTTGTGTTAGGCTAAAGTGCATACTTGCACTCAGGGGCCTCTGAAGATGTATATGCTTTTCCTCTTGGGTAATATGGTTCTTATTTCATTGGTTGCTTGACTGATGTTTTATGTCTTGAATTCTTTCAATGTAGTCTTAAATGTAAATAGCTTATTTCATGTGTCTGCAGTGATTCTTCCTGAGATAAAAGATGATCACAGAAGACTGTTAAAACCTGATGAACAAAAGAGCACAGCTGTACCGGAGAAGAAACTAACACCAGCAGAATATAGGCGACTTCATCCGTGAGTGAAATTATTCCATCACAGCGTTTATCATATTTTATATTTTAGTTTGTAATATATTGATAAAAAATGCAAATGAAAGATGCCTTACTGCTACTTAAAGCAAAAAAGGCCAGTTATATAATGGTAATGAATTTTCTGTCTAATTATCCCATGGTTGTTAACCTGCATAATACAACACAACCATAGATTTAAATATTATTTAGTGTATCATTAAATGAAACATTTTTTCTGCTTCTTGTATAGTATTAATAAGTAAAATAGGTTTCTGTAAATACCAGTACTGATAAATATGTTTTTATTTAGCTTACAAATGAAGAAATGCTGGAGTTTAGTCACAGAATCATAGACAGAAAAAAACTTGCAGACTAAGATGTTAATATTGAAGTATAATAATAAATATATTATATATATCACTACTGAATTCAAACTTTTGTGTCTATGTGCTGAGTTATAATGGCAAATAATAAATGATTTTCTTTTTCTTTTTGTTTAGGAGGAGACCAGCAATAAAGGCTATTATTAAGTAAACATAATTTTGTTTATATATTTCAAAATTAAATTTTTCATTAACAGAGTTAAAAACATAAAAGTGTGTATTAATTTTATAATTACTTTAAAAAATATATATATTAGATATATCTTAGCATTTGGGGGTCATAGCATTATGGAAAATTAAATGGGAAATTATAATAAAATGAATGAAATTGATGTTAGCAGTGTTTCTCTGGATATTAATAGCCTGTAGAATATATTTATATCCAGTTTGACTTGAAATGTAGATTGAAATGTTTAAATAGGCTTAATGATGTTAAATAAACCTATATTAATTTGTAACAACATGTAATGTAGAAGAAGCTTATGTTTAATATGGTATCAAGAAGAATAAATGTGTAGTATGTCACAGAATGTAGAATAAGCTTATGTTTAATGTGGCATAATGTATATTTATGAAGGCAGAAATCTGTATTAAATAATGTTTAATAGGATATGAAATATAGAATAAAGTTATGTTTTATAAGGCATGAAATTTAGAATAGACTTGCATTTAATATGGCCTGAAATGTAAAAGAAACTAATGTTTTATTTAACCTAACTTGAACAAACTTGGGATTTTGGAAGGTATTTTTAATTAATTGTGAATATTATAAATACACTGTATTTTAGGTGAAATTTGAACCTGATATTTATTTTTGTTTGTTAATGTTCTAGTCAGAGGTCACCTGCTGTTATTTCCATTCTTCCATCCCCTAAAGAAGAAGCTCAGTGGCTTTTTAAGAAGAATGAGCCAAAGCCATCCAGGTATGTTCTGTTAATAATAAACTAGAATACTTATTTCCCAGATTAATTCCATAAACAGAACTGAAATAATTATTCAAAATAATTATAATTAGTTTATTTTCTTCAGTATATAATTATGATTAATTTTTTTTTTAATAACAATAACAAATTTGTAATCAAGAATTATTATAGAAGTATAAATTATTATGTAAATCTGCAGTGTTTTCCTTTTTTTTATTTTATTAATGGTTATATGTCAGTTAAGTGTTCTTAATAATGTACATTTTTGCATTTAATTTCTATTTTTATAAATATCTGAAGTCATCAAATTTGTATTGTCATGTGTTAAAATTCTGTTTTGTTGAAACACAGTTATTGTTTTTTATTTCAAAATGTTTTTTAATCAATGGTTTTATATGAAATTCTTCAGTTATTTTCATTTTTTGCCAGTTACATGCATTTTCACATGCCGTATTATCACTATTAGTGTTGATTATTTTGTTTTAACAAGTTCCAATGCCCTGACTAAAGCTCTACTGGATTGCAATATTAAAGAAAATGAAGAAATGGAAGATAAGATCAGAAGGCAGTTGACCATTGTTCCAAAGAAATATAAGTGAGAATTATTCTGAATGTAACAAAGGTATCAGACCATTTATCTGGCAAGCTTGTGATTGGATTTTTGAATATTTCTGTTTTCTTGACCAATCCTTACTATATATTTAAAATAAAATAAACAATGAAAAAGAATGAAACTGTATTTAATAGACAGAAAGTTTCCTGATAATTCCAAATAAATGGTCTGTTACCTTCAGTGTTAAAATTCAGTATATATCTGAAAAAAAAAAAAAATACAACCCCCCCCAAAACATGCCCAAAAGACAGTTATAAATTAAAATATTTAAGATAAATATCATTTTATTTTAAAACATATGGTATTTGAATAATGATGAGAAAGTTGAATTGATCTTAGGACTATGATCTAACAACATTAGATCTGTTAAATGTATCTTTCCATAACCAGGACAACAAGTAATGAAAACTGATAAGCCAGCTGTTGATCTTGGTCCAGAATAAGAGTGATAAATGTACATAATTTATGGTATTTGTTTTGTTAATATGTATAAAAGAGAAATTATTTTATTGTTTTAAAAATGAAGTCTGCCAAATTTGTTGTCAGAAAACTATTAATTACTATTCTTTTGATTTTGATTTTTAACATTATTATTATTATTATTATTATTATTATTATTATTATTATTATTTTTTATTATTTTCAATTTTCAATGTTCATTATTATTTTCCTTAGGTGTACAAGGATATTGTAATGATTAGTTTCAATACTAATTTCATAACTCCTAAATAATGTTGCATTTAAAACCTGTCAATTTACTGATATATTCTTTTTGTCATTATTAAAAACAGCTTTACAGTTATTTCATAATGAACTTACAATTCTTATAGAGACATAACATACAACTTAACAAGATATCATATTGACTAAAATGTCTGATATTATTTACTGTTTGTACCATTCCAACTTGTACTACACAAAATATTGAATTTTTACCAAATGTATGTTACTTGTGTTGTGCCAGTGTTTCTTTAAAGGTAAATTATTTTGTTTGTATTCTTTTAAATAGGTATTATTATTATTATTATTATTATTATTATTATTATTATTATTATTATTATTTTATTTATTATTTTTTTATTTTTTTTTTTTTTCTCTCCAGAGTTGGTATTTTGGGTGAACCATATAATTTGTTTAACAGCATGACTTTGACTCCAGTTGGAACAGAAAATGAAGAAGAAGAAGCAGAAGGCAATAGTGAAGAGAAAGAGTGAGTTTTAAATAAATGAAAATACATTTTATTATGTCAAATAGATATTTTGATGATGATAACATAAGAAAAGCCACTGTTACTACTTCTTAGACTATGTTAGTCATCTAGCAGCAAGGGCTCTTTTATGTCTTTATTCCAGCAGATAAGAAAGCTTATACTACATCCGTTGTTAAGTCAGTCATTAGGCTGCAGTTTGAATGGGAAAATCATGCACTTGGTACTGTATTATGCTTAATTTAAAATAATGTTTACTGTTTATTTTTGATTCAAGGATAAATGTTCCACTTTTACCTGGAACTGAAAATGGTGAAAAGGTAGCATTAAGAATAATTATGTTATTAACTGCTTAATATTAAATTGATTTAGATTAATAAATTAATGTTTAGTAAATTTTATGATGTTTTCTACAAGTCTTTTAAATATTTTCTATAATGAATTTTTATTGATATTGAAAATGTATTTGTGCATGTACCTTTGTAAACATTTGTTAACAGTATGAATATAATATAAAGAAACAGAATTAATAATAATAATAATAATAATATAATTAAAAAAAAACACCAATGGATTAATACAAATTTGATACCAGTTTCTGTTTTTGCTGAATTATAAACAAATTTCAGTACCATCATTGTTTATCATGAAATGTAATGCAAACACTTTTCAAGTAACATTTTATTTTTTTGTTTATTATTTTACAGTTTAAAAAAAAAAAAAAATTTGTTTCTTTACTGTTTTCAGAATGGGAGAAGAATCCACTGGTGACAAAAGCCTCAACACAGGTATCATTAATTACCTTTTGGTTTAATCTTTATCAAAATATAAAAAAGTAAAAAAATAAATAAAAAAAAGCAACAACTTTTTCATCTTTACATACTACATTATCAACACATTTGCCCATGTTATATCTAGACAAGATTTTAAATTTCAGTATTTTTTCTTCTGACATCTGTTACTGATATTTACATGTACATAATACCGTTACTGAAGAATCAGATGTATTGGTTATTTTATCCAGCTGGATTTGTTTTTATTTTTGTGTGGCAGCTTTATATAATATGCAGGGTATGTTGTTTTTGCTGAATCATAAGATCCCACAAAAATGAGCAAATTCAACACATTTGGTACATAATTTTAGTAATTCAGCTTCATTCCATAATTTATGTTTCATAAACATCACATCTTAATGGACCTTTTTGGTGGAGTTGACACAAATTTGTGTTCTGTTTGTGTTCCAAACACAATATCTTCTAAATATTAGTTTTATGACATGCAAAATATGTTTTATTTACATCCATCAATGAACTGGATGTTTTTGCAACTATGTTCTCAGAGAAAGCCTTGATGCTTGCTATGACAATGCCCAGCCACAATGGTTTATGTTAGTTGTGGGTACTGATATGATGGATGTTAATACAGATTGTAAAACAATTGTAATTTTTGTCCCTGTGATGTAGGAACACTTTTGCTTGGCCCCATAGGTATTCCTACAATACTGGTACTGCTGTATACTGAAAGTGTACAAAATTCATGTTTTAATATCATTAACCTAGTAATGTTTTATACACTGCTTAATCTGGCCCTGGATTTAGCTGTCCTTTCTTGGATGTACACTCAATAGTAGTTTGGTTTGAGAAAGAAAGAAAAACAAAGAATAAATTATTATTATTATTATTGTAATAAAAAGACAATGTTTTTAATTTTAAGATCGTGGTATGAGCAGACAACAGACAGGAATTTCCACTGCTACAACAGAAGCCATGTCTGATGATGATGTCAGATAAACACAGGAAAACAGTATTGGAAGTGCACATCCTTATTTGTCACTGACTGACCTTGTTTTGTTCTGTTTTTGTGGGGATTTTTGCAATGTAATCCAGCATATGTCTGAAATAATTATTAGCTTAAAAAGCCTGCAGAAAATATATGTGAATAAAATGTCTAAAGATATTGGTATTTAATAACAAACCCCACCCCATAAACCCACCCCCAAAAAAGAAAAAAAAAAAAAAAAAAAAAAAAGAAAAAGAAAAGTTAATTTGTCAGAATTGTTTTAGTTAATTATCTGCATTTACTTTCTCTATTTTGCCATTTTGGTAATGTGTTATATTATTACAGGTTCAGCTGTGGATTCTTAACATATTTAGGAAATGGATGATTTTGTCTCTTCTGTTGTTACAATGTAATGTAATGCATTTATACAATTGTAGTTTGTCAGAAATAATCAGAATATTGTAAAACTCTCATCATAACATATACTGGAAGTCTGATTTTTTTTGTTTTTTTATTATTTTCTTAAAATGTTTGAAGAAATTTGTACATGCTATTGAAATTTTCTTAAAATAGTTTTTTTTAACTTTTTAAGCTCAAGTTCATTTTAACAATCAACATATACCGTAAAGACAGATACATATATCTATATATAAACTTATAATTATTTTTTATTGTGAGTAACATTAATTTTAATTCTTCTTTCTCTTACTTACAAAAAGATAAGAGAAATAGTTGGAACTGAAATTCAAGAACAGCTGTATCAAACTGTTATTTCAATTAATCTTTATGAAAGTGTTTTGTTATTTCAAGAAAAGCTGTATCAGATTATTTTGTCATAACTGTTACTGTATATTATATCTCATTAAAGTGAAATGTTTTAATTTCTACTGAATTTGGTTTTGTGTAACATGTTCTGATAAAATAAACTGAACTTGTGAATTTTATAAATTTTATAAATGCTGTTTAATTTTCGATGTTGCGTCATTTCATTTTCAAATATTAGTTTTAGTAGTTTTAACTGATTTAACATAGATGCTGCTAAAATGTATCTATGACTTGCACTTCTTATATCCATTGTCATTTTTAATTCTTAAAATTTAAGAAAACTATGTCAGATTACAACTTTTTTTTGCCTTCTTTTCAATATTGAAGTCTATATTCTGTTTCAATAAAACATTTGATAAACAATGATAATTTTCGTGTGTTATTGATGTTATCCAGTTATAATTTACACCTCAAATTTTACTGATCTTATTACATTTAAGTACAATTATATATCCAGAAATTTTTATTTTTTATTTTTTTTATTTGAGCGTGTCACAATAATCTTTTCACTGACCTGGGGATCATTTCCAAGAGCATGTCAAGGTATGCTATGATTAGTGTTTTTCGAATGTGCAAGATTATCATACGCTATCACAGTTGTGTATGGCACGCCAATATCCAGTGTGAATACTGTAGAAAGGCTGCCAATGAGCACTTTCTATCTCATCCTGGTACTGACATGTATAATAAATTCGGGCAATAAGAATGAAAAATGTAGAGGTGCAAATCATCAGTTGTTCCCTCTTCTACTACCTTTGAAATTGTCTCATCTGAATCATTCTTCCATACATGCCAATTCACTTTTTTTAATATGTCATTCTTGGCCACGCAAACTTTTCTGTGTATTCAGTTTAATCAATTGTCTAGGGGTGCATGGAAATGATATTCCCCTTTGCATAATGAAATACTTAAAAATTTTTTTGGCTTTTGTCCCTTGAGCCATGGAATTGCCCAATTAACTTACAAATGTGTGTGGCTGTGTGCGTGAGTGTGTGTGTGTGTGAAAACAAATTATGAAAATAAATGTTTATTGAACACATAATTATATGTAATAATCTTATACAAATAATTAAAATAACATAAAGTCCACTTAATTATAAATGCTTTTATTATAATTTACTGAACTCTAGTGAACTTTGATATATTCAACTATTTGTATTATTTGTGTTAGATTGATGATTTCATATCGAGAAGTATTAATTACTACATATTTTTGTTTAATCAGTCATAAATACAGGCACAAATTTTAACTGACTAGCACTGATTTAATCATCATCAATAATGTTCCACAGGAAGTCATCTGCAAATCTCAGAATTTGTCTAATGGTAAGCAAGGCGGCCACATTGACATTTTCTTCCAACTCCGTCTCTTTTTCATAATTCTTCATGGGAAGGATGTGTGCTCGGGGTAACCCAATTAGCTGTGATGTTTTGTCAACCAGGTCGGCAATGCTCTGGCTGCAGTACATTTCTAGCAAATTCTCTTCCACTTCTTGACAAACCTTATCAACTTTTGTGAGAAGGACCACTTGGGGAATGCCTCATTAAACAAAAACAATTATACTGATAAGAAATTTAAATTAACAAAAAAAAAAAAAAAAAAAAAGAATATTTTTTTTTTTTTCATAATATGTGTATATATATATATATATAAAACTATAGCTCTGAAATTGCCAGGTTATTTCATTATATAGGTAACAGTGTCACGAAATTTATTGCTGTTTTTTATTTTGTATATTTGACATATCTTCTGAATCTAATGAAGAACTTACATTATTTTAATTGGATATGATGAAACAATAACAACAACAGTATATTTCAAATTGTGTGAAATACCTCTTTGGTTAGCCTTTTCTTGTACTGCTTTAACTTCGGAGAGAATCTTTTCCGGAAAAACATCAACCGAACATCCATCGATAACAAATGCAATTACATGAATTTTATCTTGAATAGTTGGATTTTTCCTGTAGCTTGCGGTTTCTGGGCCAATAGCCATCGACGGATTAAACTGAAAATAATATATCATGTTAAGAAATGGTTACTGTTGCTAAAAAAAAAAAAAAAAAAAAAAAAAAAAAAAAAAAAAAAAAATAAAAGAAAGAAAAAAGAAAACGCATGAATTTGGAAAAGTTTTTGGATGGCTTTCGCTTTAATAGTTCAGTACTGTTGTTAGTGCGCGCTGCTGTTGAAGGAAAAATAAAAACAAACGAAAGCTGAATTGGTAAATCCGGGATAGCCAACGTACGCACACACCCACCCACACACAAACACATAGAAACACGAAAACAAAAATTATAATTATTTTTAAATACCAACCTGATATCGATCAGGAACATGTCCATCTAAGATTGCCACTACATCAGCCAAATTCATCCCATGATCCTCTTCAAGGCCACGAGTATCACACAGACGAAATTTGAGTGGAAACTTGGTCTCCGTGGATCGAATCTTGTACCTTCGAAACTTAAAAAAAAAAAAAAAAAAAAAACAATGGAGAAGAAGAAGAAAAATCACAAACATGAAACTAAAAACTGAAATCAAGATTATGTAAAAATAAAACAGAATAGGTGAGTATTGAGTGAAATGTTAAGCACCCCCTCTAAACCCACAGCTGTAATAATAATAATAATAATAATAATAATAATAATAATTTTATTATTAGATGATAAAAGGAAACAAACAAAAATAGAAAATAATATTACCACAGTAGTCAAACTATGTTCGGCACTGCCACTGCAGGCTTGGCCAGTCACATGACCTCGGAATATCGAGTTCATAGTATTGAAGTAACTCGATTTGCCAGAACCTACAGATCCAATGAGCAAGATGTTCACATAGGTTACACTAGAACCTTCCAATGGACAATAATTTTCTATTTCTGCTTGCAGATCCTATTAATAATAATAATAATAATAATAATAATAATAATAATAATAATTTTAATTTTAATAAATGATAGCCAACTTGTTACACTTTTTCATTAACGGTGAGATTGCTTTGATCAACTTTGCGTGTATATGCGTGCGTGCATGCATGCGAATGTGTGAAATGACAACACATTACAAAAATGTTACAATACTTAAAAAAAAAATTCACCTAGTCAAGGAATGCTTATTAGAAAAAATAAAATACATAAAACATTACCTATTTGTAAGATAAACATTAAAAACATTAAACTAAACATTGATCATCATAAGTGATAACTGCAATTAACTGTTTGTAAAAGAGAAAGATTTATAGTGCTCATATAAAGCTATGTGTATTTAAAAGTATATAATATCATCATAATTTCATAAAGTTTATGAGAATAAAAAATTATCTTCATCTTTAATACATTAAAACAGAAAAGCCTGCAATATACTTAAATCGACAGTCATTAAAAATGTATTGTACTGAAAATGTGAACGAAAATGACCCCGATGATGAAAAGCTAATCACAAACTTGTAAGTAAGTGAAATTCTGAATTGATCTTAGTTCTAGAGATGATACAAATAATTTATAATATGTTATGTGTGATATTTCATGAAGATGTATTCTTGTCCACTATTGTTATTTACACTGACACCTTGTTAAACCACAAACCCGATAAGAAGGACAGAAACGGATTTGTCACAAAGGATTATCTGATACTTTTCGTGTAATTATTATCTGTATATATATTTCAGGAAGTAAGTTTTTACTTACTTTTTTTTTTTTTGTATTTTTATTACTTTTTAAATATTAGGTATAAAATCTTAGTTTATTTCGATTTATTGTTTTACATTGCTTACAAACGCCTTATATATATATATATATATATATGGCATGAATGAAACAATAATACATTTCACCTTTGCACTAAGTCGAGGAAGTGTCCGCCAAGGTTTTCCTGGAAAAAACAAACAAAAAAAGCACACACACACACACACATACACACACACATATATATTTCAAAAAAGAAAGAAAGAAATAAAATTAAGTGATTAGATTGGTGTCAGTAATAAAACAAAGAACAGTAGTACTTTAAAAACAACTACAGACATTATTTCGCAGATAAGTAAATAAAACTGAATAGGTAAATTAGTAAGAAAGTAATAATGCTTGTTCTAATATCTGGTCTGTCTGTTCAATATGGTTTCATTTTTACTCTTCATTGTTTATTTTATATTGAAACGTGGAACACCTCCAATCCCAAGTTTGCTGGGCAAATGGCTTGGCATCTGTACTTCTCGATATACATACATAGACTCTCAGTACATACCAGTAACTTTGGAAACATCTTTCTCTGTAACATTTTCAACGGTTTCAGGGGGTGCCGATTTTGTATCCTCAGCCATATTTTTCTTTTTACCGTATGTGAAGTTCAGCTGTAACTGAATAAACAAATAACAAATATACAAAAGTTTCTGATTTGTTGTGTTTTGTTTTGTATTACCAAAATAATGACGCATATCTATTTTTAGAATAAAGTAAGAAAACAAAACAGATAATGATGCATTATGTTATTAACTAGAAAGTAAATTATTAGGTACACAGAGTAAAAGAAGTAATTCTGTTATTTGAAAAATACATGTACTATTCTCGGAATACCACGAATATTGATAAAAGTGACATAATCCGCCATTAAACTCAAGAACAGTAAAATACAAATAAATATTTCCGCATACCTTGGAAAGTTCTGTTTGAAATTGGCGATCACATTATAAAACACATTTAAAATAGACAACAGCAAACATTTATAGTTACCTCTCTTACTATATAATGTTTCGGATATGTATTAATAGTTGTATTAATTCAAGCTAGAGTAAAAATGTTTATAGACTGACAAAACTAACCCACTGATTTCGATGTTTCTTGCTATTATAGCTGGAAATACTATTAGAAGACTAACACGGACTTCCCAGAAAATGGTCACGTGGACGTGGTTATGTAATCTCTATAAATAGCCTGATCATTGTCTTCAATGTGTGCAAAAGAAGTGAATAATAATAATAATAATAATAATAATAATAATAATAATAAATTATGCTACTAGTTCTCAATATTTGTGTAACTATATTATTATATATGTTGTAATAGAATAGTCTTAACAGTAATCGATGTTTTGTATACGATTTGTTGTTTGATATATAGTTTATATTACGTTAATTCTATTATTATTACGTGACGTTAGTATGCAGCAGTTTAATTACGAGACGTTATTATATCAGGTATTAATTTGTATTTTTTTTATTATTATTATTATAATATATATATATATATATTGGGGGATTAGTTTGGGAGAATAATGATGCATATATATATTTTTAAAATACAGTTAAAAATTAGTTTGGGAGAATAATTATGATTATCTATTTTTAAAATACAAGTTTAAAATACAAAAATGATTACAGTTTAGGAGAAACTTCACTCACAGTTCTGTACTTTTAAAATACAAAATGATTACTGCCTGTTTGTAAAGGCTAGACCCCCTTTCCCCCCTCTCTGGTCACCCATCCCTGATCCCAGTTCTGATCATAGGCTCTTTATAAATTGGACGTCGATCATGTTCTCCATACCTGTAAGTGCTAGAGGGCATTAATAACTCTCTCTCTCTCTCTCTCTCTCTCTCTCTCTCTCTCTCTCTCTCTCTCTCTCTCTCTCTCTCTCTCTCTATATATATATGTTATAGTGTTAGGGGTAGGGTTTTATATATAATTATAATTATACGAGGATCTTGTGCTGCGGTGTCCTTAAACAAACATACATAGTCAAAAAACTATTGTGTCTCACACTATGAATTTGATATAAGATATTAATTACGCGATGTTTTATGTAACGTATTACTTATGTACCGTGCGTTATTATCACTATCATCTTATCAAACGCTGATTTAAGGATTGTAAAATGTATAATATTTAGTCTCTTTTTTAAAGCAGTAGAAGAATGATAAATATAGCATCCAGACTGCTGTTAGTCTTGCTCCACTGACATTTTACATCAACGTCCTGATCTTCGAACCGTGTAATATAGTTGTTATTTATGAACTCGGACAATAATGTTAGAGCGCGTGGGCACTCACACACCCACATACACACACACACACACACACACACAAGCACACAAACACAGAGAAACACACAATAAATTACATATACATTCACGTTTATACATAATACTTTGCGTACGTTCGTATACAGAGCAAACATGAAAAAACAAACAAACAAAAAAAAACAAAAAAAAAAACAAACAGCGACACATATTAAGAGAAAGAAATAGTTTATTTTCACACAGAGATCTAAAGTTTCTCGTGTACGTAACTAACAAAGTTAAGATGGCAGTACTGGAGTATTAAACAAAATATTTTATCATCTTATAACAGAACTGTAGAAAGGTGACAGGTAAATTCTGACTAAAGTGATTTGTATTTAAACACAAGAATGTTCTTACATTTCTAGTACAGAGAAACTTGTCAAAACCAAATACTGTCGGTACTGAGGTAAAAGTTTGGTTTAGAGGGGTGTTCGGTTTAATGAGGATTTTTCATTTAGCTTCTTGATTAATCACGAGACCCTTGAAATCGTTTAATTTTGATTTAGTTTAGTTAGGGGTCTGTTTTAAATAGCTTTAAAGCTACAGATTCTTACATTTGCACAACATTCACAATAATCTCATAGTTAAGAGAACGGGGGTGGGTAAAAACATTTCTAGTTTAGTCATGAAAACGGGCATGGTCTTGTAAGTAGGAAAGCCTCGATTCAGTTAAGCCTTACAACCAGTCTTTTTTCCCTTTCTCATTAACTCCCCAAACCGAATCGCCATTCCAGAACCCCCCTCAAAAACCCCACCCACCTTGAATAGTAATAAAGGTATAAGTAAGAATAATATTATTTTTATTTTTAAAAGGATTAGGGTAAAGAATACGCTTTGCCCTTGTAACATCCTAGAAGGATTTCAGAACCATACCTGTCTAAGTTATAGAAAGCATAAACTAATGAATTATGAATTACAAAACACAAACATAAATAACAAGAACTATGTTTATACATGTATATGTAACTAACATTGTTTTTCACACAATAGTTTTTTTTTTTCTATTTATAATAAAATAAACAACATCATATACATCAATTTTGATATATATTGTCAAAATATTTGTCAAATATACTTTTTTGAAAGTCAAATTGATTTATATATTAACAAATACAATAAATAAATAAATAATAAATAAATAAATAATAAAAAATCCCAATTAAACCAAAACAATAAATAAATAAAAAGAAAAAGAAAATAAAAAAAAAAAAAAATAAACATAAAAAAATTAATAATAATAAAAAATTGATCTATTCCAAAAGTCAGTATCATTCATTAATGTGTTTTAAAGAAACTTTTAAGGCAGTTTTATAATTATTATTATGTTTTTTGTTTTTTTTGTTTTTTAAAATATTTTTAATTATTTTTAACGATATGTATATGACATATACATATAAATTAAAAAAAAAAAAAAAAAAAAAAAAAAAAAAAAAAAAAAACAAAAAAACATTCTTCGTGTACCTAGATAAGCAAATAATAATTTATTATTCGCAAGAACAGACATATCCGGCGTGCGTGAGTAATCTAAAACTGTGGCTGGTGCTTAACATTTCGTGGATGGAACAAAAAATTCGATATTCAGTTTTGTTTCTAGATTACATGGTTATGTGACAGAATTTGTCAATTTCCATAAGTAGGTAACATACAAACATGTAGTTTATATATATATATATTTTTGATATGTTTCCTGATGTAAGCATAACCCTAGTGTCTATACATCCACTGTTATTGATTTAGAAAAAAAAAAAAAAAAAAAAAAAAAAAAAACAAGAAAAATAGAAAATAATGACTTAAAATATTGTAATTGGTTTGGGATCTCTGCTATTTCAGTAGCAGTTTTTTTTTTTTTTTTTGTGTATAAGAAATGGTAGCACTAATCACAACAACAGTACACATTGTCATAACTATGAGCATAACGCAGTATATATATTTTTTTTAAATTGTTACTTTCGAGGATTACGTCTGCACACTGCAAAAATAAATAAGAAGTAGAAAATTATATTCAATAATAAGGTTAAAACTTTCAAAACCATTTCACTCTTTTAAATTTCGAAACAGATAAAAATTCAGAGCTTTTGACATTTATAAACTATATTTAAAATACTGCGGAAAATTATAAATTATATAAATCAAATAATTTTTTTTTTTTTTTTTTTTTTTTTTTTTTTTCAAGTCAGATTACCCGCTTGACCCTGTAAAGCCTAATATATATATATATTTTATTTCGAAGACAAAACAATCAACAGTAATATATAATCTGCCCTTAAATATCGAGAAACTTCCCTGAGACAAGTAGTTTTATAAAGCAATAACACCGTTTCTCACTGAAATTTTTCAATATCATTTTGTCTATTTACATTTTACAACGACATAATTTGCAGATATACTATCATATGGATATATTTTTAAAGTAAACAATTTGATTGCACTGTATCAGTTGTTATATGATAATTAAAGAAATGAACTTAAAAAGCATATACAGGCGGAAGTAATTTAGACATAAATCATTGTTATATCTAAATTACAGAAGTATTTTCGTTTCTCTCAAGTTTTCAGTGAAATTTGTATATAATTATTACAACCCGTAGTAAAATGATTTCGTTTCCAATGGGTCAAATGGAATTTGTTTTTGGGGGTGGGTGGGTAAGAAACAAAAGCTCACCTCTTTTAAATACTTAAAATTTTCAAAAATAATCATCATAATGATAATAATAATAATACCAGTATTGAAGTAGTTTGTTGAATTTAGTAAAGTTTATTTTGTTAGTAATATGTTTCGTAAGAAATAGGTGGAGCTGTGAAAGCGGCCAGACGATTACGTTCAGAAATAGGTCGTCTCGTGACCTGTCGTAACATTCCGTTGATGGACGGTGGCCGATTATCAGTCGGGTTCACTCCATTACGGGCTTTGTGTGTGTGTGTGTGTGTGTGTGTGTGTGTGTGTGTGAGTGCTACATATATATATATAATATATATATTAAATACATATTGATACATATTACAAAAACAATAGTTCTAATGGAGTTCATTGTTTCAAAGTAATTTCTGTGTTTGATGGTAGTTCAAATTATTGTGTTTAGGAAAAATACAAAACAAAAGACATCCAGAAGTCCTCCAAAAGAGAAGTAAGTAAATAGATAAAAATCAAAAAAAACAAACAAACATAAAAAAAAAACTTAGTAATAAAACTGGTGGTATTAGTAGTAGGAACAAAATTAATAATAATAATAATAATTGTAAGAGTATTGGTATTTTGTTTTAAGAGAAGTTTACATGCTTATTAGTTACAAATTTTGAAATATTGACATAGGAAATTAAAACGTAAATCTGAATGACCAAGAAAAGAAACACAAAAAGGAACAAGAGGAAAAAAAAAAAATAATAATAATAAAAGTATATTATAATAAAAAAAACACCCCTCCCACAAACTACCCCCCCAAAAACCGCAACCCCCTAAGCAAACAGAAACATCAACGTACAAATGTTTGAGCAAATATCGCATATAAAATGTTATTTTCTTCTTCTTCTGTTAGAATCACCAACCAACCCCTAAAAATGTATAAATTAAAAAAAGAAAAGAAATATAGGCCTACATATCAGATCCCAAACTATTTATTCTGTTTCATTAAAATTAAAATTAAAATAATAAAATACAAATTAAAAAAATGAAATAAAAAAAATAAAAATAAATAAATGAAAAAAAAAAAAAACAAACACAATAAAATAATAAACAATAATTTTCAGCTTGTGCTTTTACAAAGAAACAATCACAATAACATTAATGTCTGATTCAGTGTAATGTTTTTTGGTGTTTTTTTTTTAGAGTATAACTGTGAAAATATATGGTTTATAAAAAAAAAAAAAAAAAAAAAATTATATACAGTTAAAACACAAAACTGAAACGACTCCATTGTGATGACAGAAGGTGTTGGTACAAACAGTAATGGAATTAGAGATTCATTATTATGTAATATATATATACATATACATATACATATGCATATACATACATATATGCATTTAAAGGGAAAACAGTAATAGATATAATCCTATAATTCTAATTAAACATAGCACTTCGCAGTAAAAACATAACAATATAAAGTCATTTTTACATACTGAATATAATTTATGTTTAAAATTCGGACATGCATTCAGTATTTCCAAAACGTCTTAAGATATTGTGCACAAAGAAAAAAAATATTGCAGGTAAATACTTGATTTATGACTGATGATAAATTCATGAGAAATGAATCTGATGAAGGGCTGAAAAGGCCGACCTGCAGCATAAGAACATCGCAGGAAATACATCATTTGTATTTGTTCTCAGTGTAATCATAATAATGTAGTTTCGTATAATTTGATTAATATTTTCTGAGCTTATGATTGTAGATGTATTATATATGTATGTATGTATGTATGTATGTGCGAAGGTAATGTATGTTTGTATGTACGCATTACGCACATATGTACGTCAATATCGATATAAAGATAGTTTAATATCAAAGTTAAAATACAAACACTTTCTTACTTAAAGTTAATGGAAATTAAACTTCCCAACAGTTGTATTCTGGTTCAGAATATTTGCTGAATTTCAGGTCTGAACAAACATAATTCAGTCAATCACTTGAGGAGTAATCACATCTACTAAATATCCAAACCTAATCCCTGTTACCTTGTAGTAGGATGTGCCGGGACTCAAACTCGGATCCTATCAGTTTAAAGACCATCTGACTACTAAACAAATGTTGTTGAATCGGTGAATAAAGACAAAAGTTTAACAATGACGATATGGCTGACATGACGAATCAACAGGTCTTACACACGAGATATCCACAGACAATGAATTGGAAAAGTGAATCATTTGAATGCGCATAGAATGTCTATGAACTATGATTACGACAATGTTTTGACAACGAATCAGCTGAATAACATGGTACAACCCATGGCCTATAAAAACAACAACAATGAACAGATATAGAATAGTATACTGAAATGAAAAAATGAATGGGAACATTAATGTTGGTCTTTGAAAACACCATGGACCAATCAACTGGATACGTACAGAATGACTATGACCCGACGTGATGAATCACTGACGCAGCATATGGAATGACTGTGAAAACGATAATGAAATGAAATGACTAAACTATTAAATGTACACGGAATGACTATAAACACAACAATGAACTAAAATGACGGAATTACAATGGTCTGAGGAAACACGACGGACCAACAAGTGTATCAGTTGGATACGAATTTACTACGTAAAAAGACATGACGAACGAGAATGGAACGAAAACAACAGTGAAATAATGTCATGATTATGAATATGACGGACGTATTGCTAGTAGAATACTGAACAAAAACATACATATATATTTCTTTTAAAGATACATCCTCCAAATGTATATACAGGTAATGTTACCAATTAACTTATTGAAGAAAAAAAAAAAAAAAAAAAAAAAAAAAAAAAAAAAAAAAAAGAAGAAGAAATGAAATGAAAGGCTTTTAAATAATTAATTTATCCTCATGTGTTAGGATTGCTTCCCTTCCATGTCAAGAAAGACATTTTATCTTCCATTTCTTAGATGTTGATGATAAAGGTAAAAATATATATATGCTTTTTTGAGATATATTATCTAAACGTATATACAAGACATGATAACAGCTGTTGTTTAAAGCATGTAGGAATTTTAAATAATAAAAATTTTCCCGAATGCTCTTGTTAAAATATTATCATTTCTCTTCCATTTCGAGACTGATTTTTTGTTTTTGTTTCGTTTTTAATTGATATTGTTTGAACCATTTGGAGGAAAAAAACAACATAAAAACCTTCCAATAATAATAATAATAATAATAATAATAATAATAATAATAATAATAATAATAAATAAATAAATAAATAAATAAATAAATAAATAAAAGTAGCCTATATATCAAATTTAATACTTAATAAATTACTGGGATTTTAAAAACAAATTTGATATTAAAACACAATTTTGTTTTCCTGTGTGCATATTAAATAAGACTACTGAATAAGAAATAAATTAAATAAAACTACTGTATTCATAATCTAAATGAATTTCTACTTATATCCATTTGTAGATCTTGTTTATTTATACAAGACATTATTATTATTATTTAATTTTTTTTTTTTTTTACCTATGTGAACATCATTACAGCAATATGTTGATATGGAATCAGTTGGTATTTGTTACACTGTTGAAGAGTTTGAAGTAAAAACAAAAACGAATTAGTTTTTCTTGAGAGGAGAGCAAAATGCTCCATATTAAAGGTAACACATTTTAGAATTAATTTCTTGGTTCGTAAGAACGGTAATCTTCTTCATTTTTATCAACTGCAGCACCTAGCAGTAGAACGGTTATCTTTTTGAACCATAGTTTTTCTGGAAACCTGTTTATTATGGCAACAGCTCATTGCTAGTTAAAATACAGGAAACACATTTTAGAATAAATCTTCCTTTACATTTTTTTTCTTCACTTCTTTTAACTGTAGTATCTTGTAATATAGATAATATGTGTTTTAAAGTACATTTTCTTTCTTTCTTTCTTTTACTTTTTTGTTTTGTTTTTGTTTCTAGAAATTTGTGATGTTGGTAAACACTATTTACTCTTCATTGTAACAATGCTAGGAACACATATTAGTTTTTTCTTGACATTCGAAAGAATGGTAAAATTTAAAAAAAAAAAAAAAAAGTATTTGTTCTTCTTTATATCAAATGAAGAGGACGTGTTTTAAAGACAAATTTTTTCTGCAAATTTGTGATGTTGGTAAACGCTTTTTGTTCTGTATTAGTTATAATACAAAGAACACATTTTACAGTTACTGTATTTTTTCTTCTTCTTCTTGAGATTCATTACGCTGTATGTCAGTTGCAGTATCTTACACAGTAGAGAGAACATCTCTGGTCCAGGGAATTGTAGAGATAATCGTCGGCAAACCTCAGCATCTGTCTCAAACCCAGCAGAGCAGGAATATCCACGCTTTGATCCAAATCCATTTCTTTCTCATAGTTCTTAACCGGAAGTACGTGTGCTCGTGGCAAGCCGACCAGCTGCGCCACCTGGTCCACAAGTTCGCCGACTGTAGGACTGTGGAAAACCTGGGACAGATTGTTCTCCACCAGCTGGCACACCTTGTCCACTTTTGTGAGAAGGACAACTTGAGGAATACCTGAACACAAAGAAAAACTTTCACAATTTATCATCATACACACATACATACACCCATACACACACACATATATATATTCATGCATATACGTTCATAGTTAATTAAAATGTATAAAACTACAGTTGTTATTAATCACTGGTTTGCTATTTTAGACACCGATTTTGGCGGCTAAGCACACTAAACATACAAGTGACGCTGCTTATAGGCAGATCAAATACTTTCACGGTAAAATGTTGTTTTATTAATTTCTTTATCGTCCATTAAAAATCAGTTCGTGAACTGCAAAACATTCATTACACCTTGGAGACTACAATCATTTTATAATTATGATGCAAAAGTTCTTTTAATATGTTTAACAACAACATCCTGAAACAAGCCTGTGTCTTAAGCACTATTATTATAATGCAATATATATTATATACATGATATTTGTAAGAGATATCAACCTATTTTATACTGTTTGTAGCTCGCCAAAATGTTTAAGCTGGGAATGTTTTGTACTGAGGGTGTCAGAAAATCGGTGTTATACTAGTAGTTAATTATTACTACCTAAAAATATAAATAATTCATCTTGTCATGCATATACAGATGTATAGATCAACCGAAATTAATATACCATGTACATAAATAATGAAATTATAACTGGGAACGTTAAATAACTGTAAAGTTTACCTCTCTGATTGGCTCTGAGTTGTACAGATTTGATGTTCTGTAGTATTTTTTCGGGGAACACATCGACTGTACACCCGTCTATGACAAAGGCGATGCAGTGGATCTTGTCTTCTAGCGTAGGATTTTTCTTGTAACCAGCTGTATCAGGGGATATGGGCACTGCTGGGTTGAACTGAAAGCAGAAGAGAAGAGCATTTTCTTAAAAACACCAAGAAGAAGAATATGTATAGTTTTCTGTTCACTAATTCTCTCTCTCTTTCTCTCTCTCTCTCTCTCTCTCTCTCTCTCTCTCTCTCTCTCTCTCTCTCTCTCTCTCTAACACGCACGCGCGCGCACACACACACACACACACACACACACACACACACACACACACACACTGAAATATCTCATTTATCCACAGTAGGTTGTTAAGGACTGTATAAGCCATACTTCGAAACTGACCAAAAAGAAAAAGAAAAGATTCAGTTTCTAGATTAGGCTGATATATGCCTGTGTTTAATACATTTTATACATGAAAATAGTGCACGTTGGTAGGCATTTTTACAATAAGTGTTCCACATGAAAAAAGCAAATATCTAACTTTCTCCAAAACATTTATTTCGCCATTAGTTTAGTTTTCAAGTTAGGAGAGAATCCATGTTGAGGGCAAAAGGACACAACAACCTTTATAAGCAGTTTTTCATTAGTCTCGTTTCATCAGCCTGCCATTCTCGTGTAAACGTCCAGTTTGATCGAGACATGATTTTATCAGTAATGGCTCCCTAAACTCGTCTGGCCGCATAGTTCGTTAAATGTTACTGTCACTGCCGTCCAAAAGTGTGAGTACAGCCTCGTTGAACAAATTGAACTTGACCAGGTCAGTTATCAAGTGAGTGTAAGATTGAGTGTAAGTGTTTTAAGTAATTTTACCAAATAAAGAAAATTGATGATTTATTTAACGACAAGATAATAGAAACGAAAGACAAAGTTGTGTATTTTTATAAAAGGTGCCCTTATGTACGGAAACCCAAACTGGCTTTTGTAGAGATTCGACAGATTTCAAACATAATTATTTTAAAAATTATGATATTAAGATATATTTCAAGGTCCTCAATGATTCCGGAGTTGTGGTAATTAGAACAAAAAAAAAAAAAAAAAAAAAAAAAAAAAAATAATAATAATAATAATAATAAAATAATAATAATAAATAAAATAATAATAATAATAAAAAAAAAAAAATAAAAACAGTTTTAATTAGTTTTGAATAAATAGTTTAATATGTGACTTTCAATACCTGATATCTGTCAGGTAAATGTCCATCCAAGACGGCAACCAGGTCACTCGTATCCATTCCCTGACCTTCTTCAAGGCCCCGTGTGTCGCACAGTCGAAATTTCAATGGATGACCGTTCTCTGATGATCGCACCTTGTACATGCGATACTGAAATTACAAGAATGTTTGGAGAATCAGCATGTTTAAATAAATAAATTATAAGTAAATGTATGAATATAAGAGCACAAACTTATTGCTGCTAAAAATAATCTAATCAGCAAACAACTATTAGACCTTTAAACAGGATTAAGACTGTGCAGAAAGAAAATAAATTAATCTCTAACGCCAGTTTAAATAGATTCTGGTTTAATTGATGTTCATGGTAAAGACACTACCCTGTACAAAAGAGGCTATACATGTTAATAATATGCAAGTCTCAGAAATAAGTAATAACTAAAATAAGCATTCATTATAAAAAATATATTTACTGCAGATCAATTCAATTGCCATATCTGTAATACGTTGACCACGTCATAAATAATTAAAACAAATGGTTTATTTTAAAGACTTCGGCGGTCAGAAAAATGTAAAAAATATATATACAATTTTGTCAGTTTTATTTTTTCGTTTTCATACAGAAACTTCTGTCTGTTAACATGAATTAGGAAGCACTTACCGTTAAGGTTAATGTGATTAAAGCTCAGGGCATGTATTAGCATTCAAGTACATGTATTTGCCGATGGACTGGAAAATCAATCACTTATTTCTATTACTCATTAGATCGACTCAGAAAAGAACGCTGCATTCTAAATCGCTTCCATTTAAGGCAAATTGGACATGCGGCCTAACACTCCAGATAGAAGGAAAAGAAAAGAAAAGAAAAGAAATTACCATAGTTGTGAGGCTGTGCTCCGAACTTCCGCTACAGGCCTGACTAGTCACGTGACCTCTGAAGATTGAGTTGATGCTGTTGAAGTAGCTGGATTTCCCAGCACCCACAGCGCCGATGAGCAGGATGTTGACGTGGTTTACTTTAAGACCGGGAAGAGGTGCGTAAGCATCAATGTCCTTCTTCAGCTCCTGTACAAATTGTTAAACATTATCAACGAAAAGATTACAGTCAGTACTAACATTATTAAATGTCAACCTCTTTCCCTTCACAGTTCCCCAAAACAACAAAACAGCACCTATAAAATTTAATTTATCAAGAAGGAAACTCGGAATTAATTAAATTTATGTACAGCATCTTAAACGCAGAGAGAGAGAGAGAGAGAGAGAGAGAGAGAGAGAGAGAGAGAGAGAGAGAGAGAGAGAGAGAGAGAGAGAGAGAGAGAGAGAGAGAGAGAACAGAATCAGTTTTATGCTAATTAAAAAAAATATATATATATAAAAAGAAAAGAAAAGAAAAATAAAAGAGAAAAAAAAATAGTCTTGTTTTTTGTTGTTGTTACTGCTTAAATATGCTTGATTTTTAATAATAACTTTAACAATTCAGAAACAATGTGTCCCGTTCCCTTTAACTCGTACAAAAGGATAGACGGTGTTTGTTTAAAAACGCAGTTCTTATGTTTTTCATTATTTGTACATTTTCTCCGTGTTACATGATCACATGTATTAAGTTAATAATGGCAGCTTGGTTTTCTATAACTGTTGTGGAGATGAGGTTCTGTTAATAAGACAGTTACATAACTGTTTAAAATAGTCTCATGCTTTTATTAATATACCTATACAACGTGAGGGATTAATTTCCCCTGAGGTAAGTGTTACATAAAAAAATTGAAAAAAAGGATAAAGAGATTTTCCTGTTATTACTGACCTCGTGTTGTATAATTGTAGTCTTGGTTTTCGTTCCATCATTAACAAAATTAATAATCATTTTACATATTGTTGATGTGGTCGTTTTTGTCATATTTCCGCTGGTGTTGCTGCTGCAGTTATTATTACTATTGTTATATTAACTTTATTATGATTATTTATTATTGTTTGATATCGTTATTTTTATTATTTCTGTTGCTGTTTTATTTATATTAATTTCATTATTAATTACTATTGTTGACGTTTTATTTAAAAAAATGTCTTCCCCCCAAAAAAAAAAAGTAAAATAAAGGTTGAATAATGTAGTCACATAAGAAACGTTGATATAATTACTTTAAAATAAAAATTAATACGAAATTAAACATACTTCGACATATTTCGGCATTTGTTCACATTAAATTTAATTTAAAAAATAATATCCAAAATCAGTTGATATTTTTTTCATGTATTTAATATTTTTTTTGATTTTAAACATTTTTTAACAGAAAATTAGTCTAAAACTAAATAACTGTGTGAAGTCTTGGACTAATTTGATGTTCTTTCTGTCTGCATGTAAAATAAATATACACGCAACATATTTCTGGATTAACAAGAAAAGCAGACAGAAAACGCATATGACTCTAGCTTTAAGCTGTACAATGTATCTGAATCAGAAAAAAAAAAAAAAAAAAAAAAAAAAATACTAGTACCAGAAGTATGCTAAAGAACCCGCTTTAAGAATAATTGAAAAAAATAAAAAATAAAATAAAAAATTATATACTGACGTATTACTAACTTACATGAACGGTTATTACATGTCAGCACATTTTGTATAATGATGATAGAAAGGAGAAACCTGTTAACGCAAATCCAACAGCTACTTATCGATTAGCAGCACGCCATCTTTTATTTAACTGCCTTCCCATAGATGTGAAAACAGTTTCCCATAGAATGGGAGATTACTCAGTGAGTGAAGCACTGATGTCCGAGTTAATTAAACAGCTCGAGGCTGGAAATACAGAAATCTAGATTTATCTCGGAGAGCTTCTAAAAGGATCATGGAAGTATATCATGATGAACCTTTAAGGTATGTCTAGATAACAGTGAAACAAAGGTTATTAAAATAAATCTATTTTCTGATACCAAGAGTTACAGATAACAATATCATACTCCAAGGCAACAAAGATTTCCATTAAATAACCGTCTCTAATTTAGATCAGTAAAATATACTGCTAAAGCAACGTTTTGAAAAGTATTAACGGTATATTTTATTGAAATAGCTTCTTACATAAATATATAATTAAAAAAAAAGGATGGCCATAGTAGGCCAGTCTTAAACTGAATTTAATGTAGAATTAATAATCCAAAAGCTTTTGTTTCTGTTTAAAAATATTTGCGTGTGATGTAGTTCGTTTCCAAAATGAATTTTTATTACTCTTTGACTTTTTGATACAGTACCGAATGTTTTGCAGCGAGTCAATGCATTAGCGTCTAAAAGATACATTACCTCTTACCCTAAATATATAAACTTAGGTGACTACTCTGTCCAACGTCTCCAACATACCCAACACTGTTCTGGTTAGACAAAGCAGTGTCCAGACTAAAAACATTTACCTTAAAGCTTTCGCATTTAAAAGCAAGAAAATACCAGTGAATGAAATAAATTAATTTTCCTAGGCCATAAAGAAAATAAATGTGTAAAACTTTGGAGACCATATTCATCACATTTATTTGACTTAAAAAAAACCATTAACATTTTTTCTCTCATTTATATGCAAAGAAAAAAAAAAAAAAAAAAAAAAAAGAAGAAATTCTCATGCTTCCATATCGTAGGAAGGCTGTTAAAGGTTTGTAAGCCGCTTCGTCTTCAAGGCGCAGTTTAATTAGATACGATCACGCTAATTTTTGTATTCCACCAGATGACGTGAACTGATCTAAGGACCCCAGATAAGCATAGTGCGTGACTAGAAGCGTTTTTAGCGTTCTATCACATCCCGTTTTAAGCCGGAACTGTCCGACATATTTTATAATACAGTCAAACTGGATATTCAGCCGAAATTTGTGCCTACCGAGTTACTGGTGTTAAAAATAGATTTAATTTGTTAAAAGTATTGAACGGAAACCCGCAGGTCTGAACGTTAGCGAAAAAGAAAACTTAATAAAATGGTTCCGTGATTATTTTGAAATCGTTTTTTGTTTTTTTCTCTTATTTTCTTCTTCATTTTCTTTACCATACTGTTCAATCCTGCATGTTTTTATTTAAAATTGATTTTTGTTATTTTAATTAAATAAAAATACATTTTCTCACTGGAATAGTAAATAATTAATTATTGTTCGTAAGCTTTATATGTAGTTTACGTAGCACTGACCGTATGAAAATTATTGTCTCTTTATGAGATGGACGTTAAGCCAAAAATATGTTAATCACTATGTGATGAGGTACAGAACACCTTTAAGTCTCAATAGCGATGACATTAAGAACAATTGTGGTGGTCTCTATAGCGTTCATATTAATAATAGTTATTTTGGTCTTTAATGTTATAAAGCTAACAACAATTGTTTTGGTATTCATAGCAATGACGTTAAGACCAGATATACTGAAATCTTTCCTGATGATTTTAATAACCATTCAGGACTGCATGTGATGACGTTAAGAACAATTATTTTGATTTCCTTGATGGTGACGTTAAGAACGATATTCGTCTTTCTGTACTGATGACCTCGAGAAGAATGATTCTGCGAGCTAATGCACCAAGAACAAAGCAAATATTTCTTACAGAGCAGCCTCGGTACAAACTGCACGAAATCCGAGCAAGAAATGACGAGTAAAACAGAGAAAACTAAATTGAATTGAGGAATAATGAATCGAATCTGATTCTGCATCGCGGTGCTAATGCTGTATTTGTCGCTGATGGCGGGTTATCTGTAGAAATCCCTAGGGAAGACATGCAATCCCGATGTTTTCATGCTAATCACCGAATACAGCTGAACAGAGCGTTAATGTGGCTGTAAGCGTTTTCATGACCCAAGTAAACCCATTTAACTTGACTGATACTTGAACCCAGTTAACGCACCAAGCTAAACAAAGGGCTTTCAAGACTGCCCGAAGTGACCAAGTGTACCGATTTAATTAATTATCCATTTTTTTTCAAAGCATTTTTAAATTTGGTTGTTTATTTTATGGATTACTATCTGTGTGTGTGTGTGTGTGTGTGTGTGTGTGTGTGTGTGAGAGAGAGAGAGAGAGAGAGAGAGAGAGAGAGAGAGAGAGAGAGAGAGAGAGTCTATGTATGTATTTGTATGTATGTATGTATGAAATTTGATAATTTTACTTCACAATTCTATAATCTAGCTTCGACAGTTAGGAGATTAGGAGATTTTTTCAATTTACTAGATAGAAATAAGATTTCTATATTCTTAAGACTTACAATGCATTATTCTTATATTTTAACCCTGGATCTCGCAGCAGCCTACAAATCATATGTTGTAAATACTTAAATATCCATTAAAAATTAAATTTTATATAGCTGTGTATATAACCACTATCCACCTTCCGCAGACTAAAAATTAAAATGTATGGCTAACTACATAACAATCTTCTGCCAATAAATTAAAAATAGTAACTAATTACAGGCTCTAGTCTACGTATCAAAAAGTTCCAAGAAACTACATACCTATATACAAGCTCCCCCCCCACTGCCTTCAAATTAAATGTTGTGACAGAATCTACTTTGAAAGACGTGCTCAAATACCTTTGTGCTGGTCTCCGGTAACTTTCTCCATGGTTCGTCCGGAATTGTCTTGCCATCTGAATAAGAAAATGAAATTATGAGACAGTATTTGATTGACAATTTCCACTTCAGTGCGGTTACTGTCTGTCTGAGTGGACGGACGTTTGATTAGCGAGGTGAAACTAAGACAGGAAGTACACTATGTGCAATTACATTTCACGACAGGAAAGATGGCGCGTTCGGCCTGCAGTACTCTGCATGACGACATAAACAAATTCTAACGAAGGGGAAATGGCACGACTGGCGTGTGGTAAATATGACATAAACAAATTGCAGTACAAAAATCTTTTTCTTTCGCCATACACATACACGTACACGTAAACACGCACGCACACACACACACACACACACACACACACACACACAACATACACATGCACACTCAAACACATCTCCCTTTGTTTGTCTCGTTCTTTCTCTGTACAGTTATCTCATGCTTAACATTTATTCATGAAATAAAAACGAAAAACCCTCCGAAAAAAACTAAAACAACCTCCCCCTCCAAAAAAGATAAAAATAATAAAATTAAAATTAAAATAAAAAAATAAAGTTATAATAATAATAAAAAAGTAAAATAACAACAACAACAACAACAACAACAAAAAACAACAAAAAAACAACCAAAAACAGTTCAAGTAATTAATTGTAAAAGATTAAATGATGAAGGAAAAAAAACAGAAAAAGAAAGTGGCACGGACCGTTATGAACAACTTATTTTCATTTTCTTTTCTTTTCTTTACAAGTGTCTTGATGAATCATAAAATTAGTTCAAACAAACCAAAGTTTCAAAAGTGGAATATCCACATGTCTCAGCTTGATTCACGGAACATATATAACTGTCATTCCAGTTGATTTTGAGATAAAAATAAGCAGGTGAGTAGTTAGAGTATGTAATATTCTGATGTAATTATCACTCAGTAAATCAGGATAGGAATTTTCAAACCCGTGGTTGGTGCTATCCTGACTGACAACAGCTAATCAGTCTCTCAGTGCAGAAACTCTACAATTATTTCTGCAGTTCCAGTCAAATCAATCCATCTCGATTACTCACTGCGGTCTCTTGTATTTAAGCCACCAAATTAATCTTGACCAACAATCACTCAATGTCCAGTGCGTTGACAAATACCGTTATTGATCAGTTTGGTAATGATGTGGGTTTTTTTTAGTCTGCATATCCAGTTCCAACCGTTATTCAAACAGACAGTATTTGCACCAGCTCTGTGTAGTGGGTAAACGTATTAACTGCGAAGCAGAGGACACAGTGTTTGTACTGATTGAATGGCGTGTCTGAATATCAGCAGTGTGTACTGGAAAACGAGGTTGACTCTGATGTTAAAATACTGTCGCTTTCAATGAAATACATGTGACGGTTTCACACAAAAATGTACTTAAAAGGACAGGTGAAAGAATAATAATAATAATAATTTTAACAAAACAAGCAATAACCCCTGCTCCTATTACTACCAGCAACAACAGATTACTACTGTTAGTAAAACTAATAGAAATGAAAAATAAAAACCATAAAAAAAACAACGACAAAAAATGTAATAAAATGTACTAAAACAAAAATAATAATAATAAAGAAATTAAATAAATGTAAGAAGAAAGTAAACGTAACACACTGGATATTAAATTATTACGTATCTTTGAGTTTGTATATTAATTTCGCATTGTTAAATTTAACTTCACATTTCTTATAAGGAATACTGAAAAATAAATTATGTTGTTACGAGAATTCATAAATTAGGAATGGAACATATAACTGTCAAGATGAAAGGGGATAATTATGAAGAAAATAAATTTATTAGTGGAAAAAACCTCCCTAAAAAAACTCATTCAGTTTTGAAAACCCCCACAAAAAACCCGTTATTAACTGTCTTTGCCAGTGTACAACGAGTCATTAAATCAGTTATGTAATATTCCGACTTCTAACTAATCGTACAAATACAAATAACCACAACGTTTATTTGATATGACAATATTTATGTGCAGTGTCTTTGCCATCAAAGCTGTGTGGTCAAACATCCTTATTCAATCCGTCTCGCTTAAGAAACCGATAGCGTAGTGAATCTGTCATTTGTATGCAGCTTGGTTCAATTTGAAACGTAATCTAATATACCTAACATCGATCAGACGCGGTACTGCTTTAATAAGTGAAGTAGATAGGCGGTTTTATTACCAGCCATCTCTCTAGATTAATTTTTCGGATAAACTAATAAGATACAAATGGATACATGTTGCTCAATGTGATTTGTAAAACAGTGTCCAGTGCTAGGCTCAGTTAGAACGTTTAGGTGTAGGTATTAGGAGAATTTTGCATGGCTTTTATCATATACCCGTACAAGCACGCCTATCTTGGACATCACCTTTAACTTCGCCAATACAAATAATTCTGTTCAAGACAGGGAAGTTCAGTGAAAAGAAAACAAAAACAGAAAAAGATCTTCGAAGAATATTGCTATAAGACTATTCATAGCAATGAAACTAGAGACAATGTCAATCTTTATAGTAACCGTGGGCTTCGCTATGCCGTACAGTCTGTTTAAACACAGAAAACATTTCACTTTGTTATCTAAGATAGCCCACATAAAAAATGATTGCTGCTACTTCTAATAATAAAAAAAGCTTGCTACAGGTTTGTATATGAATGCCATTTTAACATCAGAAGGTGCTACTACAAAGGTGTAATCATCTAATATTAAACCTCCGCTCACATATTACTAATAATAACGTCCTTCCAAAGTGTTCTATTCTCTCGTATTCATAACCAAGCATCTGTGTAAAAATAAAACGTATTTATAGAACGTGTTTATAAAAATAAGGATATGCAAGAAAGGCCGCACTGATTGGAAACCCTGAGTGTTCTTTAGCCTGGAGATCACAGCGGATCTGGAATGATGGTATTTTTATACTTTGAAGAGAGCAAAAGCGTCCACTCAAGGAAAAGATCGATGAACCTTTTGCACATCTTTGTCAAAGATAATTTTAGAATTGCCGCCCGACATTACACTCACCTCCTGATCATTGCCGGGATGAAGAAGAAGAAGAAGAAGCAGTACTATAAATAATAATAACAATTATAATAATAATAAAAAGAAGCAGACGGAGAAAATGCAGGTATGCTATTGTCGAAAATTCCAAACGGCCATCAGTATAGAAAGCATAATATTGGCATAGAGACTGACCAATGTCTGCAATTTTTTTGGATTATTTAACATTATATATATATATATATATATATATATATGTATGGTAACCAACACACACACAAACAAAATTCAACAAAAAGACAATAACGTAACTAAATAAGAACACACAGAGACGTATTCACAAATCTACAAAGTAAATGACAGACACAAACAACAACAACATTTATTTTTGGTTTTTAAATCAGACATAACGTAGTAGTATGCTGGTAAAGGCAACTGCATAAGTACGTCACCGATAGATAAGTGAAGGCAAGTACTGATTACATAATTACATACTGAAGGAATTAACGGAATGCTTTTTAAGTCAAGAAAATCTTCTTACTATGAAGGATTTTATTTCAGAACGTGAATATAAGGCAGGTCGAGATGTTATTATAACTATAATTAATCCGATCAAATCAGATATCCTACAGCTTAAATCTTGAATTCTAAAAGGATTTTTAATGGAATACAAGTCATATAATCATTAGATGAATGCATATCTGGTGCACATGTCTGGTTAAGAAAGAATGACTCGTAGTCTTAGTAGAAATAAAAATGAAAACAGACTCTTCTTTCACACAGGTAGATTACGAAGCCTGACATGGGTTGGAATAGTGTTGCTATTCTAATAATATAATAATTTTAAAAAAAGAAAAGAAAAGAAAAAAAAAAGACCAGAACAGCAACAACAAGAAAAAGAAATGAATAATAATAAATAATAATAATAATAATAATAATAATAATAATAATAATAATAATAAAATAAATCCATGACCATACTAATATCAATAAATGATGAGAAACGTTGATGTCTAAACATAAATATGGCTAATGGATGTATATTTTATAGCATGGAGAAAATACGATAGCAGAAACGACTGCTGAAATTTATCACATTTTTATAGTTTTATTAATTAACGTAATATATTATTTACTCATGTTGAGTAATAATGTGGTTTTATGATCAATAAACTAAATTGTTGCGAACCCGTTTAGCATCCGATTTAAGTTTTAACTTCAAGTGTAGGAAATTAAGAAAAAATCAGATATTTGCAGCATACATAGAAGATTAATAATAATTATAATAAAGACAAATATAAACCAAAAAAAAACAAAATAAAAAAAACCCTCTCTCTCTCTCTCTCTCTCTCTCTCTCTCTCTCTCTCTCTCTCTCTCTCTCTCTCTCTCTCTCTCTCTCTCTCTCTCTCAATACAAATCTGTTTCTCAATGTGTCTCTTTGGGTTCTTCTCTCTCTTTATCTTTGTTCTCTCTGTTTTCCTCTCTCTGACTTTCTTCACCTCTCTGTCTCTCTCTCTATTATGTGTGAAAACGAATCTTTGTACAGAACAAAGACACTTGTATGAGCACGCTGTGACAACAATAGGTTGAGAAGACACAGACTAGAACTATACAATATTTAATTGTGCTTACATCCAACTCGTTCAAGTACGCATGTTGTGGGCACAATCACAGGTTTTACGTCGGAGACTGTTTCTAAAGCGAGAAGAAGGGGGAAAGGATGAGTAAATACCATGTCAAAATGTAACAGTGATTTATTTAACAAAATACTGCTGTAACTACACCATGAGAGAGAGAGAGAGAGAGAGAGAGAGAGAGAGAGAGAGAGAGAGAGAGAGAGAGAGAGAGAGAGAGAGAGAGTGGGAGAGGCAAAGATAACAGTTTGATAACAGTTAAACTAAATAATCCTGATGCTGTTGTTGCTGTTGGTATAATTATTTTAGAAAAGAAAATCAAATGTGGTTGGATGATTTTAATATATATTTACAATCAATTGAAAAATGTATTAGTAATTTTCTCTTGTTAACAAATTTCAAGTTACAAAAACAATTATTACATTATTTTATTATATTACGTCCTAGCCCAAGTAGCCTCTGGGGGAGAACTGCTCAGACGGATATTTGGATAGATATCTGGGATTTTTTTTTTTTGGCTAAAAGCTGTCACATGTTAATCAGCTGACCATTACGTCACTATTTAGGTCGATTCAAATCCTCCGAAGATTTCCGAGTCGGTGATTTTATGAAAGGGGTCTTAGGTTTCTTCCTTGTAGCGCGTGTATGTACAACTAAATGATACTCTTTACTGTACCAGCGAACTCGAAAATGACCGAGCTAAAGTAATGTAAATCCAAAATTATTGTTAAGTGAGCAAACTAGCCGGAATCAGCGATGTCCGTCTGAGCTGTTCTACGCTAGAGGATACTGAGGCTAATTAAATCCAATCTTTTCGGCTAATGGTTGTTTACGCATAACGTCACGATTCAGTCTTAATATTATCATGTTAAAGATTTGATTCGGGATTTGGTTATGCCGATAAAGAGCGGTGACTTGCGCAGGTCATCAACCATTTAATGTCATCAGTGCAACAGACGTGCAGTGGCTTTACTTATAATTATTACACAGTAAAATATAACGTTGAACAATGGGTAAGGCTTAAAATAAAAGAAAGAAGAAGAAGAAAAATAAATAATAATAAAAAATCAACAATATATATATATATATAACAAAATTAATAAAATAATAAAAAAAACTTCTTCGCCGAAGTTTTATGAATGCTTTAGTATATTTTTCTTTTTATTTAATTTAATATTTTCTTGGCTCATTCTGTGTTGTTTTGATGAACATGAAAAATGTTTGAACGTTGAATTTCTTTTTCTTTCTTTCTTTTTTTTTTTTTTTTTTTTTTTAAAGTAAAAAAAGAAATTAACGATTTTAATAATATTATTTGACAAATTAATGTCAGCTAACGCAACAGTTCTTCTGAAGAGGTCGTAAAGAGCTTGGAAATAAGATTAAAACACTTAACTTCTTTTTTAAAATGAGTGGTTTTAGACAGATATTGATCAATTCAGTTTTTCTATGCGAGAAATGACAGTTATAGAGTTTGCATTAACAAGAATTAGTACTAATATGTGGATGTATGTATGCGCTTGTTAGTTCGTTAGTGCATGTGTGTCTGTGTGAGTGTATGTATGTATGTATGCATCCATCGAGACAAGACAGCACATACCATTTCATTTAATATTTAATAAACTGATTTAATAACAAGTAAAAAGATCAAATTAGTCACGAAAGGCAACTTAAGTAATAATTAAAAATAGAACTAATAACAACTTACGATAAAGACTCGTTCTAATGTAATTTCATGAGAAAATAACGGGATTTATGTAACAAATTTAAAAAAACAGAGCCTTTTTGACGCCTACTTTCGATCTTTTTATTTTTTAAATTTCTTCCCTGAATAATATTGTCATATTAAAAACAAATTAGATTAAATCTGAAGCAGCAAGTCTTTATCGTTAACTTATTTATTTATTTATTATTATTTTTTTTTGTTTTGTTCTAATGACTGTAGTCTGATAAAGAAGAAAAAATTAGAAATGAAATAAATATTTTGATCGTGATTAGAAACCTTAAAAAAAAAAAAAAAAAAAAAAAAGAAGGAAGGAAAAAATGTTGCATGATCTGATTTTTTATAAACTTTTTCAATGTCAGTATTGGCATCAACCATAAAACACACACACACACACACACACACACACACACACACACACACACACACACACACACACATACACACACACACATACACACATCCGCACACACTAAACAAAACCAAAAAATAAAACAAGCACAAAAACACAACTGTAGACTTCCTATACTTCATTAACATACGTAATGTATACTAGACCTATCGCCCGAGTTAAAAATGAGTACCTGTCACTCTGTAAACTTCAATTTCTGTGAACTGTAGGTTATCTCCCGTGATCGTCGTGGCTGTCTCACCCTGCATATTGAAGCTGTCGCCGAACGCCGTCACGGCACCCACTTGGTAATACTGACCGGACTTTGGATACGGGCCGGTGCCGAAACAAATCAAGTCATGGCCGGCTCCAAAAATGGGTCCGTACGAGCCATTGCAACATATAGCGTACGTGGGCTTAGTTGTCTGAAATAATTTAGGTTCATAGTTTCCCTTGTAGTACAATCTGAACAGAAACGCGTGAGGGTCATTGACGTATCCCGCTGTCGTGTTCCAGTTGGCTGATGTATAACCACCGAATACACAGTTTGCCGTGTTGTAGAGAACCACTAGTGTTGGTCCCTTGTTGTCACACTTTTTGTGAAAGGATTGGGCACTGCAGCCGTCACGTGACGCCTGGTAGATCAGTTCCAATCCTTTGTTTCCACCAATCCATTTCGACAGCTGCTTTTTGTCCCCAGCTTTCAAGGATTTCGCCATTGTGGCGTTGATTTTTACTTTGTCACGATTTTCCACTTTTTTGTTTCGTTTTCCTGCAAAAAAAGGAAGATAAATAAATAAAACCTGAAATCCCTGTAGACCTAAAACGACACGTTTTGTAATTACCAAATTAATCCTGATGGAGAGGTAAGCTGCCGCTGGCTACTAAATATTTTAAATACCTATTTGGACGGTACGAAACCTAGAGTGAAATAAAAAAACCTTTTACAGTTGGTATACTGTTCCAGTATTAATGCTTATATAGATGCGAGGATCGTTTTTAGAAACTGCTATTTTTTAATCTATTCAGAAACCAAGAACACATTTTTCTGCTTCTCTACTGCAAGTAAAAAAAAGAATAATAATAATAAAAAAGGTAGGAAAATAAGGTAAAAAAAATGTTTATTAAAAGTAATTTTCTTAAATGTTATCTTTCCGCTAAAAAAGTTGCTGAGTGAAGCGTTGCGAAGTGTTAATTTACAGTTTCGTTCTCTGTTTTTCTCTTGCACGAAGACTAGATCCGAATTAATCATGGAATAATGTTTTACACATTCGTGTTATGAATGCTAATTTCCATATAACTAGCTGATCAGCGTTCTTTGCTGGGGTTTTAAAACTTTTATACTGTTTTCAGCATTCAGGTCTTCAGCAACTACTCTCTTCTCCAAGATGAAAAAATACGAAGAACCTTTTTTTTTTTATAAAACCCATATCGTTCAGCAGATACAAAAACATATATAAATTAATAATAATAATAATAATAATAATAATAAGAAGAAGAAGAAGAAGAAGAAGAAGAAGAAGAAGAAGAATAGTAACGATGATGATGATAAAAATACGAGGGGATGGTTTAGATGAGGTCGAAATATACAAATATTTTTAAAATTCAGAAATCATGTGTTAAATAACAGTAATATGTGAGTGTTAAATTTTTCTTTCGTTTTCAGTTGTATGTATGAGTCAGCATGCATTTATCAGAGGACGAGAAAGCGACATTTCGATGTAATATTATTCAGTCATTTGTCAAACTCTGTAAAGTGCTAGATGTCACTTCGGCTGTAAGACTGTGTTCCAAACTGTCAATAATAAGCTTTTAACTTTTAGAAAATCTCAGATCCGGATTTCAGGAAAGTGAAAGCATCATCATTCTGCCGTCTATTAGTTTCAAGATAAATTAATTTCAGAAAAAAAAAAAAAAAAAAAAAAAAAAAAAAAAAAAAAACGAAAAAAAAAAGAAAAAGAATAACAACAATTCTCACCCCAAAATCCAACAAATCAACAAACTATAACATCTCTCCCCCAAAACCCCCCCACGCAAATAGACAAATAAAAAAACACAAAAACACTATAAAACAACCACTGAGACAGAAAAAGTGCGCCAGTAAAAATAGGAATGTTACGGACGCAGATTAGAATCGTTCTCTGCAGTAATTTAATCTGTTACCTAATAACAGTCATTTTCGGAATTTCAGTAATCAGTGGATGAAATGAAACTTTGTCTGTTAGTACCATTATTACCAGGATTCATACAAGAGCTTTACAAGTTTCCAAACCATAACAACGTCCGTACATGACAACGTTTTCTTCGAAAATCACTTTAGATTAATAAAGAGTTATTAACGAATCCACGGTTTATATTTTCAATGCAACGAGAAGGACAGTCTGCTGTGATATTGTTCTTTACCAGTGACAGTAATCTTCACCTACTGCAGCATTGTCCTAGTCTTTGTTACACCACATCTTCAAACGATTTTCCCAAATCGATTTAGATAATTCGTTTTAAGGTTCACACGTTTGTTTTCCGTGTGATTTAGATAAAATGTTTTTAGTGAAACCGCTTTAAGACATTAGTGTGAACAGGGCGCGTGAAGATCACTTAATTCTGTAAACAAAGACGAGAATGTTGATGATGGCTAGTTACTTTTTTCTTCACGTCTTCTTTATTTTTTTTTTTTCTTTTCGTTCTATCTTTGTATATTTTCGTTCTTTTTTTTTTGGAACATTTTTTTTTTTTTTTTTTTTTTTTTTTCTTTCCATATTTCTCATTTTATCTTCATCTATAAACCAAAAAAACATTTTTTTTTTTTTTTTTTTTTTTATAATACAAGTTTCATAATTACATAAGGAATTTTATGAAACACTTTCCTTTCTAATATTGTCGCCTGCTTCGAATAATAAGATAAAATTAGTTTAACTTTTACAGCCACTTCAGTGACGCCATGTTAATGAAAAACGCACTCCAAGGACATAAATTACTTGCGCGCTATAGACGATCTCGTCCTAGAACTTTGTGTTTGTTCTTTTTAATTTAACTTTTATACAACTCAAAGTTCAAACGCATCAGAGAATGGAGTGGGTGGACATTAACTGAGAAAGAGAGAGAAAAAATAATACAGAGGAAAAAAGGCTTTTTGGAAAAATTGTTACTAATCGTTTTTAAATTAAATTCTTTTTTTATTCCTTTATTATTTTTCTATTATTTCTTTAAAATATTTATTTATTTATTTATTTATTATTTTTTTTTTTTACTGCATTTTTTTGGTTGGGAAGGAGAGGAATAAGTATTAAATGTTGTCGGTAATTTAATAAAATAAAATAGAATATTTATCCTTCGTTTTATATGTATGTAAATGTCTCTGTGTTTGTGTCTATCTATCTGTATATCTATCTATATCCATCTATCTACATACATATATATATATATATATATATATATAGAGAGAGAGAGAGAGAGAGAGAGAGAAATAGTTGTTTACAAGTCAAAATACATAAATAGACGCTCTTAACAACACTTATGCCTCATGGCACTGATATCAGCGACTAGACAACCTTGGGGATTTAGTTCTGAAATGTCACAGTGCTAAACTGATAAAATATGGAATAGGATGTCGTATACGTGTTCATATAACATCAGAATGTGATGAAGTGAATTATTAAATATTTTTATTTGTTTTTGTTTCAGCAAAGAAAACGAGCGTTATCAGTCTCGTTTATATAAATGGTAAATGAAACGTAAGCGTTCAGACTGATTCAGGTCATATTAAAATAATTTATTTTAATATTCATTTTAATACCTGTGGCGTTGTATTAAGATGCACACTCAAGTTTCATAATCGTTATTACTTCCAACGATATTTTTTTTTTCAGATTTAAAACAATAACACATTAGTACTCATTCCAAAATTAAATTATCCTCCATGCAGCAATAAAATTCCACTAGGGACAATAAACTGAAATCTGAAGTTATTGCAAAGATGTCAGCATATGAACAATAATTCTACTACTGTACAAGATCATGCCCTGCAACACGAAAGAGAATTACCGAGATAGCTGGAGACAAGAACTCGCGCTGGTATCGTATTTATTGGTAAATAAAAGAAAACCATTTCTCATTTGCTTCTAACAAAGGAACGATAACGTTATGTGAAGACAGCTGAAGGTTGCGATCGATCATCTGGACACGGCAGCATTTGAAGGCAAAGACTGGACAACACGGCCAGAGAAAGTGCACGGAACAAAGCATATCAGAGTGGAAATTTCGGCTAAATGACTTATTAATATTTATAGCTGGTAATAACAAATATGATCAAAACATGCCAAAGATGGACGAGTATTCAAATGTGTAACGAGATTCCTGCTCTCATTTTGAGAAGAAAATGGAAAAGGAGGGAGAATGAATTGTTTTAATTTAACAGCGCACTGAAAATATTTTAAAGTTCTGGTGTATGGTGTCATACACAGGGTTAAAGATTTTGCAGATAATGAGGAAATTACGTAGTTTTTTGTTTTGTTTTGGAGTAGCAATAAAGGACATTTTACATGCACCTTCCCAAAAACAGGAAAAAGTATCCATGGTATTTAACAAACCAGTTGCCTCTGATAGGAACGCGAAATAGATAAATGGGCGCATTTAACAGGATTGATCCTGCGACAAACTCATTCTTTAGCCATGTACATAGTCACTGAGCTACATCCAGTTTAAAAAGTACTGAGCTCCCCAAATAGTATATAATTATTACTCATAAACTTTATTTCTTGGAAGTATATTGTTGCGTTTCTTCATCTGTTTTATTTCATTAAATTAATGTTCAAATAAGAAATAATTGTAAAAATTATTAAAGTCATCCATGTTGCAATTTGTCAGTGATGACTTTAGTGTCAAAATGGGCGAATATTTGAAACATTTCCGTGGTGCCACTTTCCTTTGATAACCTAAACACGTGCTTATTATGATTAATGGCTAATCCAGCCCTTAGTTTTGCGAATTTTGTTTCAAAATATATTTTTAAAAACAATACATTAAACTTAATACGTTTTCTTTAAGTTTGTTAACCTTTTGTGTCAGTTTCCTGGGTAGTCATGTTACACTGGTGCTGGATGTTACTAGCGGGACATTATCTTAGAGAAAATAAAGATAACTTCGGATTAAGCTTGTGTTTGTGTGTGTGTGTGTGTGTGTTTATTCAAAATAAATAAATATACTTTGGAGTGTTCTTAATTTTCAGATATGTAAAACATTTGGCTCTTTAAGTATACCATTAAAACATATTTATTGATTTCTCAATCAGTGACTGTTGGATTTAATAATTCTTGCATCTGTGTAGGAAACCAGCTCTATTTTACTACTAGCAGCAAGGGATCTTTTCAATACACCTTCCTATAAACAGTATAGAACATATTGCCTTTTAATAACAAGTCGTAAGGGACAGAGATAAAGGTTAAAACCACATGTTAACCACAGTTATAAACAAGTTCTGCTTACTGTGTTTGCGAGTACAATTTGTAAAACGTACTATGATACAAGTGCAGGTAACACGTCTAATGGATTTAGGAAGCTACTTAAAGTCTTGATTAACTGAAAATGATTAAGGTAAGGACACTGGAAACCATAAAATATATAATAAATGAGTTGGAAATGCTTCCTACACAATAACGTATATCTAACAATTAAGCAGTTGCTAAGTTCACGGAAAATCCCAGTATCTGATAAATATAAGACCTGAAGTACTCGAGTATTTACTACCATTTTTTTTTGCTAGTCCAGTTAGTTATCTCCACCTATTCAAACTTGCATGAGGTATTGTTACTGATTATTTAGCAGGAAATCTTTTAGGTGCACTTTCCCAGAGGAAAGAGCGTAACAGAGACTTTGAAAAACGTAAAATGTTTGCTAAGATAGCACTTCCTTCTGAACGAGTTCCACGTTCAACCTTTCATGCAGCAGTCCAAGAAGAATCAGCCGGGAACAGCAAAGGGGGTAAACGATTACCATACATGTATATTAAAAATCTAAATGAGCAAACATCATACATAATTATTTCATAAAATTAAAACAGCTTTGTGAACGGTTAGTACACATTCAGCATTGTAATATAAAACATGCAGGGAATTATTTAGCAGTTCTTCTAGCATGTTTTAAACGCAGAGTACGCGTTCAGTCTGTTTTGCAGCAATGCTGCACGCCGACATCCTAATGAAATGCATTCACATCACCGCAGGAGCTGATGAAATCGTGAACGTGCCGGAAATAGGAGGAAATAACAGAGGCGCACGACTGCCAGCTAATACCAGCGTTATGCCACGCACAAACGAATGTAACACAAGCAGTTTCGCCAGCTCACTTTTCTCCTGTCTGTGTGGTACCGCTGCTTTAACTTGATTATGTTGTTTTAGCTTTAGTTCTGTTGCCATGATAAAATCTTTGTTTTTATTAATTTAATTTCGTACGACAGGAAAACGTTTTTAATAAAAATCGATAAAAAAGAGTAAATGATAATAATAATAATAATAATAATAAAAAAATACTGACAGAGAGTCTTAAACAGCAGTGAATATGACAATGGTTGGGTCTGTGATTGAGACTATGATGTCGGTGATGACCACTTTGTTGGCAACATCCATGTCTGTGGTGTACACATCAGCAGCTTCCATCATCTCAAACATAGCCGCCTGTGTTTAGCTAATCCGCTTCCATGAGTTCGTATAATATGTCAGTTTAACAAGTTCACGTCATATGAAAAGAATAATGTTGCAGATGTGCGCTTCTTAATCTATTTTCCACCAAACACGTAATCATTTCGTTGGACAGAAAATGTAATTAGGAAAAAAAAAAAAAAAAAAAAAGTAGTAGCCTATTTTTATTTTTTCCTTTGCCTAAGAACTAACAGAATATAAATATTATACATTTATGTCTTTTGAAAATATTGGAAATTTATAAATACAAATGCTTCTCTCGTGGTCAGCTCTATATTGGATGTTCAAGAGGAGTTGGAAATGAAAAACGTATACCCTGCTTCTTTCCAATATATTTTATAGCTTTTATTGTTTACTCTAATAAACTGTTTATTCATTAAAATTCGTTTTAAAATTATTTTAAGCCTTTAGTTGTATGGAACGAAGGAATGCAGCTTTCAGGTTGTATATGTAGAAGGATAACTATCTGTGACATTAGAAAACAATACTGGTCATGTTTATGTGAGCTCTGTGCTAGTCGGGAGTTCGCTCCTGGCAACATTTGTCCAAAACTTGAGAAACCTTTATGGAGACCCCAAGGATTCGGTAATAAAAGTAACTTTAACTTTTTACCTTTTTTTTTTTTTTTTTTTTTTTTGCCTTTTTAAATTTATATTATGCTGATCGTAGAAAGTGTAAGTACCGGGAGAAATTTTTGTTTTTACTAATATTTTATAAATAGTATGAAAGGCGGTATAAAAAAAAAAAATATATATATACACACACACACAAACATACACACATACAGATAAATGGGGAACAAGACAAATAAATAAATAGATAGATAGATAGATAGATAGATAGATAGATAAATAGAGAAAGAGTTACAGATGCCTGCATATTATTTCAGAGCGACAGTAGATTTTAAATGACGTAATTCAGTTGATAAACAATGTTAAAACTAGATTCAGTAAAAAGCAAAAATATCTGAAAACGAAGACATTCTTAAGGCAATGAAAATAGTAAGTTAAGTCTAAGCTTTATTTTCACATATACGTATGTTTTAGATTTATCTGAAAAGAGCCTTCCAAAAGTTTGAGAACATATTGTGAAAAAAAAAAAAAAAACTATATGATTTCTTGATTTCTGACAGTGATTTCGTCTTACTTTTCAATGATTTTATGTTGTAATCACTTGTTTTTAGCCACCATATTATCAGTTTTAATTGTATGCCCGTTTTCTGTTATTACTTTTTAATTTCTTGATTAAACAACAGGTGTAGAAATGATGCCAAATGTATTGTTATGAAAAGGTCAAACTTATCTCCTTGTTTGTTCATATATTACAATCGTGAATTTCAAAGAGAAAATTATTATCTATTAATTCATTTTAAATCTCGACAAAGCTTTGTCGCAGTTATTCTTTCTTCTTAAAACACCTACTTCTCTTTATCATTTATTTTCTTGTGTGAAAAAAAAAGAAAAAAAGCTCTCTAACACCAATAACTATTATCAGCTTTTAATAAAAACACCTTTTGAAGTTGTATTTTTCTGGAAGTATAAAGAAATATAAAGAAAAAAAAAATCTTGTGTCGCCATGATAGCTTTTTCAAGACGCCGGAGGTACCAAAGTTTACCATCTTTACTCTGTTTTATGTTTCGCATCTTCCAGGAACCAATCAATATTTTGCAAGAGACTGTGGACGTAAATATGTCCCTGTTGCCTATTGATTTTACTGCCAGCATGTCTGACAGGAGAGAGAGCGCTAAATTCAATACAGATTTATTTAGGTTATTCTAAGGCTTATACCAAGCATGAGTATCATTTAACCGGTTTCGTGTTTGTATGTTTGGGACTCAAGGCAAATTTAACTCGTTAAAACAGCACTGGTATATATTTTTTTTTATTAATATTATTATTTTTTATATTGTCGAAGATGGTTGCATATGTTTTGAATAATGAAATGTTTTTATTACTAAATTTTGTTATTTGTTTTTGTTAATAATAATAATAATAATAACAACAACAATAACAATATTAATATTAAATTATTATAATTAGTAATATTAGTGAATAGCAATGGCAGCAGTAGTAATGGTTGTAGTAGTACCAGTATTTGTTTTTATTGTTGTGGCTATAGTTAATGTAGTTTTGAATAAGAAGTTAAAAAATAGTAATAACTACTTATCTTAATAAGAATGTTAAAATAAATTTCACGCTCTGCAGACCTCGGGAATTAGATATTTTTCTGAAATCTACATTCTGTGTGTTTACGTATCTTTCAGAAAATGCGCATTAAACGAAGGCGTAATTTAACCAGTAGGTGACAACATCCAGTCAGAAAAGAAGTCGTTAAAAGTCGCTGTCGTTGTGAGGTCGATAATTATTTCTTCTTCATCACTTGTTGCATTGATTGGTCAAGTTAGCCAGTCGTTGGTTAAGAACGCCAGGACGACGGGCTGGTCATAACACACGAAACGACAAAATCAACAGTTCAGCGTTCATTGTAAATTAAATTTTGTCATGAGAAATAAGACTATAACGGCAGAAAAAAAAAAAAAAAAAATTGTAAGAAGTCGATGGACGAGAAAAAATAGAGCAAGAAGACGAACAAGGAGGAAAAAGGAGACTGGAGAAGAAATAGTCAAGGAGCAGGAGGGATAGATGACGGAGGAGAAGGGGAAGGAAGAGAAACAAACAAATGACTTTTTTTTTTCACAACGTAGTCACTGTGTAATTATAATCACCCTGTCACTGACCGCAAAGCCGAGTAAAGTTTGACCTCTAAAAGTTTACCTTGTATTAATAAAAAAATTATCGTAGAGTTAAAAAACCCGTCAAAAAAAAAGAAAAAAAGAAAGAAAAAAAACAACAACAACAAAAAAGCTCCATTAAGCAATAACAACAGGAAGCAAACAAACAAAAATTATCACGAACAAAAGAATGAACTAGTAAACATAACAGAAAAGAACAGTAACAATAATAAAATAAAATAAAATTAAATTAAATATTAAGAAATAATAATAAAAAAGAAAGGCCAGACAAAACAGATATGACAGGATAGAAGAACAAAAATAAACCAGTTAATGACAAAACCTCATTGTCAACAAATTTCTATACAAAAGAAACTAAATATTTTATCTTCATCATAAGCAATTATAATGAAGTAACTAAATAGTTTCAATCATAAAACAGTTGACTAGGTAATTTTTAAAGAAAAGAAATATATAAAACTTCTACATCTAATAATAATAATGCTTTCCTGGTTGTTATTAAATTGAATTTTCTGATCTGCAATTGCCCTTGCTTTCCCTAGTGACAGATTATTGGGGGCATCTGTTTTCTTTCCAATCTTGCAAATGGAACCAAATATTATTTGGATCTAGTCTGAACCAAAAAAAACAAAAAAAGACTCTATTTTTTTTTTTCGACTTGTTTTTTTTCTCTGAACAAATTGTTTCTTGTGTTGGAAACAAACTTATCATTACTGTAATTGGTAATGGCAGCTAGTGTCAAAAACAATATGAAAGGTGATAGATGTACACAATGTAGGCTTGAATAATCAATACATGATGTTATATTCGTCTCAGAGAATAGAAGGAGTCACTAGTGTATTTTGTTGCTTGCAAATTAGATAATCAAATATACAGTCTGCTTCCTCTTGTCACCCACTGGAAACAGAGAAGGATGACACAACCAGTGATTTATTATGTGACTGGACAATAACCTTAACTGCGTAAATTTTCAGAACTATTGCCCTACGACCATTAAAAACATTATCACACAGTTACAGCAACCATCACAACACTATAATAGAGTGCTATTAACTGTCGCAACCAGGTAATATGTACAACATCTATAACTCTTTTAAATTGCTATGATCACCCAACTATGATCGCAGTTATTGCCATCACAAACATTTCACAAATACCACGATCACAGAATGCACGAACCCAACAAAACAAAACCTACGACCATCTAGACAGTCAGCTAACCAACCAACCAATCAAACATCCAAATGAGCGAGTCATCAAAGCAGCCAACCATCCACATCATCCAACCAACGATCCAGCCAGCCAACTAACTAACTAACTAACTAACTAACCAGCCGTTCAATCAAACTACCAACAAATAAATAAAAGGATCATAAGTATAAGGACTACAACAGCCAATAAACTTTACAGTCATCATTATTCTCGTCACAGACAACAACAAGTTCATGAACAGGCAAATAATTGTAATACTGTTACATGACTGATCTGGCACTGCATAAAATTACATCCACATCATAACAAAAATAATAAGAAAACATCGCAAAAAGTAGTTACATAACACAGACGTAAAATAGCTCTAACAATGTGAAACAGGTAATAAACTGTACGTAATACTCTCTTAGTGTGGTCTTCTAGCAGAAATAACTGTTAATTTGTTTGAGTAAACATTTTTGTGTGGGTTTTTTTTCAAGCAGCTATATCAGTTTCATGTTAGAAAGGTAAGCAAATCGCTATTGATTATTGATATTACAAATACAAGTAGTTACGTGAACATAATAACAAACATTTGTGTTGTTACGAGCTCGGAAAGTTATTTACGATCAGTTCGTTATTGTTTTGTAAATCTATAAGCTGTAAACAACAATAACGACAACAACAACAATAGTAGTAGTAGCGGTAATAATAACAATTAGATAAGTCACATCATCGCCTACATTGACTTTTAACTGAATTTTCCCTTGACAACGTAATAGAAACATTAGAACAATTTGGTCCGCAATATTCACGATGAAAAAAAAAAAAATGAAAAAAGGTTACATTGGCAGACTTAGTGCTAATTACGGTAGTTTTAGGAAGACATAAACCAGGAAAACATTGCCCAGAATTTTACCATAAATAACAGTGTAGAAAAATGCAAAGGCAATGCTAAGATATCAGTACATGCATGTCAGATTATGATTAATGAAATTAATTTTCAGAAGAAACGACGGATATTTTATGACTGAATAATTTATTGGTATTTACAAACATCGTGTGATCTGCAGTCATAAAACAGCCAAACTATGGCTCATAGTATTAACAGATGCCAGGCAGAACCCCATTAACCCCCTCCAAAAAAATAAAGATGAAAAAGAAAAACAAGAGCAAAAAATACTTTGTATATCGAAAATAATAAACTCTATCAAAATAAATACTGAATACTGAAAGTATAATTATGATCAAGGTAACTGGAAAAAAAACCCTTATATTTCAGGTTCGATCATATATAGTATATATACAGCTTCTGATTGTAAGTTAACATGTGAGTGGATATTAATTTTGACATCTATTCAGGTACGACCGCCATGAGCAGGTCTGCAAGCTGTTGTCATTTGTCTGATCGTTAGAAGGGTTTAATAAAATGTCTACGGACTGATTTATAATTGGAGATTGGTGTCTAAGACGTTGACAATTTATCTCTGGGATGTAATAATACGTCTGCTAGCTGACCTTCAGCCCGAGAAGCCAATCCCTGATCTATAGACTCTAACAGGACGTATAAAGATCGGCTGTGATGATCGTGCAAGACGTTGACGAAACGGATGATATATTTGCCAGTCATCTCTCCGAGGGGTTTAATAGGACCGTGTCAATTAAGCACAAAACGATGATGCTATTTACTGTGATTAATGGTGGGTTTTTTTCCCTAACAATAATTTCGAATTGGTTTTTGGAAGAGATAATAAATTATTGGGAAGTTTAAACATATTTTACGTCCCCGCTGATCGAACAGTGATATTTCAACTTCGTTTTCAGTATCGTTAAAAAAAGGAACGTATTTTGAACTGAAAAGAAAAAGGAGTTATGTCCTCATGAAATATTTTAATCAAACGGATATGAATCACTGAGATAAAAGTCAAAATTATTTTCTGGACCAAGATTTACTGCTAGCTGTGAAATTTATGTCTTTCCAGCGTCACACTGTAACTGCAGACAGCACTTACAATTGAAATAACTATTTTTTTGGAACATTATACAGTATATTTAATATACAAACTTCTGATGCAGATAATCGTAGGGCACTAGACCCAAAATTAAAAACAAACAAATTAGGGTTTTCTATTTAGTTTCATCATTCTACATTGTGTATTACTATTGTTGAACGACCCAGTAAATATCTTATTTATCCGAATTAGTGCCTGGAATGTCAGCGAATCAGAAACATAACCAAAGAGACACTAAAGTGTATAGTAACGTATTTACCATCATTAATAAACAGTACAGTAATGTATATGTTAACAACACTACACAATACAGTTGTGTTAAACACACACACACACACACACACAAAATTATCAATAAAAAAAAAAATAATAAAAGATCTAAATTAAAAAAAACCTAAAACTACAACTCACACTTCTAAAAAAAAAAAAAAAAAAAAAATAAATAAATAAATAAATAAATATAAATAAATAAATAAATAAAACAATGGTATATTAATATCTACAAATTACACTAAATGTGAAAAGTGGCATTATGGTTTATGAGTGATTACAGAACACGGTAGTGAATCGTGTCTTTCAAACTTGTCATCTGAAACACTGCCTTTGAAAGCGATTTCACGAAAACATTTGAACCGCATAGAGTTCAGTGTCTAATTTTACGCTTTCCTCCGATATCAACGTCTGTCGATGGACAGAAATTAGTTGTTTCCTTCCACTGCATTGGAGATGAATGTAGTTCAGTTTGACGCGGTGTTATTTGCTTAGCCATGGGTCAATCGAAGTTGTTTTGGTTTCTAAAAGCTACATTTCAAATTATAATTTAGCTTGTTATTTAGTTTGCTTTTTCTGAGTACACATTTATTTAAAATATCACGACATAATCATAGAAGAAATGTTTTGATTTCACAGAATTCAACAGGCCTTAGATAGATTTTGAGGTGTCGGTATTTATTTATTTATTTATTTATTTATTTATTTGCGACAAACATTTCAATTAAAATTTCCTTAAAAATTACTCCAGCCAGTTTATTATTTTACTAGGTCTCTCTCTCTCTCTCTCTCTCTCTCTCTCTCTCTCTCTCTCTCTCTCTCTCTCTCTCTCTCTCTCTCTCTCTCTCTGTGTGTACGCCAAACATATCAAAACCAGACTGATCAACTAACATGGATGTCATTAACGGGAAACAGCGTCCACAAAACCAACTTCACTCCATGAAAATATTAACGTTTCGAACTTTCTGGAAATATTAACGTTTCGAACTTTCTGGAATCGACTCGCAGAACCACACGATCAGCGAGCGGAAAGGTCTCTCCCGAGAGTTTCAATATCCACTGAACTCGTTTGACGGTAATAACTTCCCAGCAAAACAAATTTGCACATGTTGCGTTTACGACCATACTTACAATAAAATAATGACATCTCTCTAGAATATCTGGTAATAAAATGATTTAAAGCACAGAGATGAAAAACTAATATTAATATTATTTTCACGACACTTAACACACAGATGTTTTCTATGCGCTTAGCGGTACTTAATTAATTTTATGCAGGACGAATAAAACAGAGACAGACCTGGATGGTTTGCAGAGATCTGTTATTACATTAGCTGAAGTAATTTAAGACATCCACTGAGATCGTTAAACTTTCGGGGATGGCATTTGGTAAGAAAAGTGTAACATTTTAATTATACTGAAGACATGAAAGTGTAAACCTAATACAAAAATAGCTTATAAGAATTTTTAAAGAAAATAATATTATATATATATATATATATATTTTTTTTTTTTTTTTCAGAAAATTTTATGTCTAATTTATGCGAAATTTTGGAATATCTATGCCTTCCATTTCTATTTTTTTGAGATTTTTCAGAAAATATGTGTACAATTTCTAGAGTCTAGAAAACATTTGTAGTCACAACTTACTCTTCACTCCCACCTAACCTAAAACTTTAAAAATCTGTCTTCCACATAGCCTAAATGATGTTGGGATAGCTGGGCAAAATGTTTTGATAGTAAATTGATATTAAGGGCTATGGTCCGTTTTTTATATAAAGTGAATATAGCTCAGTAGATAGCAGTACTATGGTAGTGATGCTGATGAGTGTATATAAGTGAATAAAATTCAGGGAAAATTAACACTGATATTAAGGGCTATTGTCCGTGTTGTTATTAAGTGAAATATAAGAAAAAGAAGTATTGTGACATTGAAAAACAAACTTCAGAATCTGAACATGTTTTCAACAAGGACACATGTCAGTTCAGGACTATGCCGATGCAGCTTCATTCTACATCAACTTTTGAATTATTTCAATGCAAATGTTTGAGAACCTCTTCACGGCTGTTAGTGAATGAATGAATGAATAAATCATTTGTGTTCGTGTCGAAACGAAGGTGTTTTCAGGTTTTTTTTCATTACACCCAGTGTATCATCCGATACTCACGAGAATCATGCAAACTAACCATCCCTTTTAGGGACAATGCTGATGTCCAGATGTATTGATACAGACTACAACACGAATACAAAAGACTGACCAAAGTTAATCTCATACCAACCAACTCCCACGTAGCCAAAACCCAATGATGTTGTAATACACTGATTTGGCTAGTTTTTTGGCTAGGTGGGAGGACACCCTACTCACGCACACGCACAAACGTGCTATTTCAACAAAGAACCGAACCTATTAGTTGTTAAAATGCTACAAGACAAACAAACACTTCTTCACAGTGTTTTAATTTGAAAAATCTTGCAAAACACCTGTTCACAGACTCATATTTCTACAATTATTTTATTTTCCATCTGATTCTACACTCTTCTTTTGTTCTTGTTCTTTTTTTTTTTTTTTTTTTTTACGCCTAACAACGTAGATGTAACAGTAATGACTAACACTGGCAGAGTAGTGGCAGATAACGAGGGCAGAAAGATTCCACTTGAGAAACATTTCGAGTGACTAGGATTCGTGGCTCACAATGCGCCTGAAGCTAAAAAACAGTTCTGTCGTAAGCTGTAAGGAACTGTCTGTCGTCAGAAGAACAAAAAAAAAAACTTCACTGGAAATACGTGGGAAGAAAGAAGGTTCAATGAGAAAGTTCGCTACAAACGGAAAAGATGTCAAATCACTCACTGATCCGTTTCGAAATCGGTTTATTCGTGCACTTCTTTCAACATATCTTATTTAGTTTAGTTGTTCATCTTCATGTCTGTCCATCGATTTATTCATAGCAAAATTTGTATGCTATCTATGGTTGCATTGAAAATTTACAAAAATCACGTACAGAAATACATAAAAGAATATACGTGTATGTATGTATGTGCGTGTATGTAAATATATGTATGTATGTATGTATGTATATGTCTGTGTGTCTGTGTGTCTGTGTGTCTGTATGTATGTATGTATGTATGTCTGTATGTATGTATTTATATGTAAGTATGTGTGTATGTATGTATATGTGTCTGTGTATGTTTGTATGTACATATGTGTGTGTGTATTTGCAGGTATGAAAAACCATTCACACAACGCCTACACACACGCGCGAGATACACAGAATATAACATCGTAATTATGAAGTCACCCAAAATCATACAATAAGCAAGAAAGCATCTGACACGTTCACAAATAGACCTCAACAACGGTAATGTTAAAATCTTGACAAATAAAGTAATTACGAAACCAATCGTGTGTACTGCGACAGAACTGCAGCGAGCATTAGAAGTATTCGCTCGGCAGATGATGGTTATTAATGGGGTTTCACCCGACCACGCCGAGTCATAGGAAAAAAAAAATAATTACGCACTCTGTGAAGTACAATTAAATGTGTTATTGATTCTTTGACGCACAACCCCTGACGTTATCAGTTCAAAGATTTAATCTGTCAAAATATTTACCTTCTCTAATAATTTATCACCTCAAAATCGAAGGTCATGGGTAAGATACATGAAGACAGATTTGAGGCTAATAGAAAAGGAGTCTATTTTCGTATAATTTTTTTTGGAACATTTGAACACATCGATTATTCAGTATATAATAATACTTACGGTAATTCTTTCCCGTTCTCGTTTTTCCTTCTAATTCTTTTTTTCCACTGACAGGACGAAAATAAACTGTAGAACCTATCGGTCGTTAATTACAGTGTTGTACAGAAGCTTAAACTATTAACAGGATAAGCGACCTAAGTAATAGCTTTTATGTTCACCCGACAATCATTAAATACAAAGTGATATTAACAGTGAAAATAAAAACGTTATGGATCTAGCTTAAATCAGAAGATGTTTCACTTGCGTACAAGTTAATACGACATAATGAAAAGCCACGATGTCGCATCTCCAGTGAATCTGTTTAAACTGTAGTTGTATGCAGATCGCATCCGGATTTCCCCCCTCCTTATTTATTTACTTTATTTTTTTCATTACAATGAAGCTTATTTCGTTTTTAAAACATAGATATACAATATTTAGTAAAAAGGGCTTGACAATGAATTGGTTATATAAACAGGTGTACAAATAAGCAGTTAATATGACATATTTCCTATTTCTGTCGAATGATGTATCTGAATGTTCTTGCTTTCCAAGAATTTTTTCTGTGACTAATAACATTACAATGATGGCTTCCAGGCTTTTTTTTTTTCAAAATGAAAGTTGATTTTTATCTCTTTAACAAAACATTGCTTCTTCAAAACTAAATCATAAACAAAAACTACTTTTTTTAATCCGCAAATAAAAAAATAAAAAAACAGAAAAGTAAATGCAGAACAGTGTGTCGCACAGAAATTAAAATACTACTACTACTACTACTACTACTACTACTACTACTACTACTACTACTACTACTACTACTACTACTATTAATAATAATAATAATAACAGTAATAAACAAAATAAATTACAAAAACATTTACCCCACCCAAAAAATAATACACATACAACAGCAGCAGCAGCAGCAACAAGTAAACAATTATATTACTGATTTGTCTTTTATTTTTTATGTCTTTACCGAATCCAAACTAAAAAAAAAAAGAAGATTAATTACTTTTAATCGATATGTCTCCGAGACCAGTACACACACATGCACATAACATCTAGAGAGTAAATGAAATCTTAATCGTTAAATAACGACAATAACAGCATTATCCATCATTAAATATCGGAAATAACTCGACACTCTTAACACTTTTCGCGTCTGATCTGTGATCTGTTTGAACGGATAACGATTAACACAATATTTTGACCGCAGCGGTCACAACGTTAATAATTCAGCATATTTCACATATCCATTGACCATCATTTAACATTGGAGACTTGCTCAGTCGCATATACTGCTATCATTATCACTGCTAGCTTGTTAGGACACCGGTCAGGACAGATCTGACATCAAAGTGGTTAATTTACCGATACAAGCCTCCGATGTGGTTAACAATGCAGCATATTATATTTCACATATCCACTGATCATCGACAAATACTTCAGTCTTGTTTGGTCATATTCGTGTAATACACGCCAGCACTGCTAGAAGGACAGCTCTGACAGTAAAGTGGTTAACAGATACAAGAAAATACATTGATTTATATGATTAATGGGTAATAAATATCATGATCCGTTCGATGACGTCCAATATAAAAAAAGTGACTCTTTGAAGCGTTATTTTTGTTACGTTTTCTTGATATTATTTTCATATTTAATAAATATAGATTAACTTGTTAACTCATTTGTTTGGTATTAAATACTTCCAAAACAAATTAATTATATAACAATAGTTAATGTACTCTCTTTTTGTGTAGTTATTCTATGAATCAAGTTAAGCAAAGGGATTTATCTCGCCGGTGTATTTTACTGTGCAGTTAGGGCAATGAAAAATAATTGTGAATATAAATAACGTGCTTAAAACTAAGAGATATCGTTTATAGCGTACTCTTGTGTCTTTTATATATACCCATTAAATCAACATAATTATACACTGGCAATATCAGCCTGTTATCTGTGTTTTTCAGGTTTTTGAATTATCTAGTTTTCTATTCAGCATAACAAAGTACAGTAAGTATGTATGCATTTATGTATGTGTTATGTGCACCAACACACACACACACACACTATTCATTCATACATATTTAATCGCCTCCATCATTGTGTTATTTGACTCTCTCTCTCTCTCTCTCTCTCTCTCTCTCTCTCTCTCTCTCTCTCTCTCTCTCTCTCTCTCTCTCGATACAGACATACAAACATTTTGATGTATTCTTTCATTTCTTCTTCTTACCGATTTGTTTTTGTTTCAGTTTTCTACTACAATAAACTGATGTTTGGTTTAGCTTTTATTGAGAACGGGGAGCCACGTCATATATTTCAAAATATCAAAAGGAAAAATGTTAAAGTAATAAATAAAATTAAAAAAAAACCCACTAATAATAATAATAATAAAATGTGCAAAATTCCTTGCGTGGAGAGAAACTGTCGAGAATTTGATTATTATTTTTTGGATGTTATAGGATCAAACTGTCAAAAAGAACTGACGAAGGAAATTTCCACGACTAGGCCATCGATATTAGAATGTCCAGTGCGTTAAACCCAAGGGCCAGCCATGATTAATATTATGTGTTTTATAGATTGACATCAGTGCCAACACAGTATGATACACGTTTTGTTATACTTTTTTTTATATTTGGTAGTGCATTAATAAATTAACGAATATTTTATGGAAATACAAATATATTGTATTTAATATTAGTTATAATTACAATGATTATGTGTTTTCTTTATAACTTTGACCGATTTATACATCTGCTCTATAAAATTTATGTAGGTAATGTATTCACACACAACACACACACACACGCACGCACGCACGCACACACACATAATTTCATACTAGTGTAAAACAATATTTCTCGCTTATACCTTTCAAATAATAAAACTCCAGTTTAAATAGTAATATATAATATATTTCTAATATAATGCTTGGTGTTTAGAATGTCTTAAGAAAATACCGAAACCTTTCCACCAAACAAGACATTTGATCGCAAATTTACATTTCTCCCTGCTTCGGGCATTTCCTGTGCCATATTTAAGGGCTTTTCTCGTCTTGTGAATGAGCTTGAAAACGACAGTAATCCCAATCACGCTGGAAAATCACTTCTGTCCTGCAATTACCAGGCAGCCTTAATCAAACATATTTAATTGAAAGATTTTCGTCAGTCCCAGTTGCGAAAATCTATTTAAGTTTGGTCGGAAATAAACGCGGATAATCCGCGAGGCAGAGCCCATTGATTACCTCGCAGGACCGCAATCAATAGTCAGTCCGCAAAGCGGCATTGATCTAATTGCTAGGAAGATTGAGTGTCGAAGCAGGGTAATGCGGGGTTGAGGGTTTACATGCACAACACAAATATTTACACCTTGATAAAACAGAGTAATGAAATCTAGCTGCACATGACTGGGTATTTTTTCTTTTTGTTTCTCTGTTTGCATCCTTCCCTACTTACCATCTCTTCCCCTCCACAAACCTCTCTCTCTCTCTCTCTCTCTCTCTCTCTCTCTCTCTCTCTCTCTCTCTCTCTCTCTCTCTCTCTCTCTCTCTCTCTCTCTGTGTCTGTGTGTCTTCGATCGAACTGATGTGCGATTATTCATGTACAGTCAATAAAAGAAACTGGAAGTTTATGAGAATGTCAAATATTTTGATTGAATACTGTATTGAAAGAAAACACTGGTAATGAAAATAGCGTTTTACACAATGTAAAGATGTGTAGTTATTACTCAGTGTTTTGACAGATGGTGAAAGATAAAAAATTTTAATAGAATATTGACTTACTAAAAATACAGTCCAACATCGATGTTTTTGCGTTTGTTGAATTGAATTTACATTTAATCTTACAGTATCATTGCTCGCATACATGTCTACATCCAACTAACGAGCAAGACAAGCTTCCTTCAGTTTATCTTGTCTAACAGTGAGAACCACAACATTACCGAGTCAGTAAATTAGCATGTTTTTCTATTTAATAGTCCCATATAGGCCTTTCACTGAAATATATCATAGCTTTACCCAGTTGTATTTTACATTAAATACCAAAAAATGTATTAAAAAAAAAAAATAAAAAATAAAAAATAAAACTATTATAATAAAAACAAAAAAAAAATAATAAAAAATTAAAAATAATTATAATAAAAATTATAAAAAATAACCAAATAAAATAAAATCAGTCTAAAGGTCTGTGTATTCTGTTTCTAGTTTCTAACTAAAAGTCAGCACCTTACACTTCAATACAGTCACGGAAAGACAAAACCAGTCATAAAATCAGTCTAACTGTATTTTCACGGGCTCTGATTATGAAACTTTGGCTTTCTAGCTGTAGATTCGTTTATTTTCGTGTGTGAAATTTAAACAAATAATTCGATAATTGGATTAATGAACCATTAAACGGTGCATGGTACTTCATTTTCCACACTGCCAAGCAGAATCAATAAAAAACCGTTAACAAGTTAGCGAATACTTGACCCAAATTATTAATTTACGTCTTCGTTCTCTGCTGAACATTTACGTTTAACTCTCTTTTTATATATCGATTTAGAATTACTGCCAAGACAAATAGGAATGTGAAAAATTTACGTCAGTTTTTTCGACGACGTTGTAAAATGCTGAGTGAAAAATGTTATTAATATTAATAATGTTAAATATTTACAGACTGCAAAGACTTATTTTCATTGGAAAACGGAATGCGTTCGTAAAGGTATCTCTTTGAAGATGATATAAGAAAATGGAAAAGTACCTCCCAAACAGTCAGATATTTCTACAATAATAATAATTAAACAAAAGTAAAACACAGCAAAGCAAAGCAGAATAAAATAAATTAAATAAATCTACTAAAAAAAAGAAAAAGAAAATAATAATACAAATATGTGGGACATTAAAAACAATATATCGTAAATTCATTTCATAGAAACGTGAAAGTAACATTTAAATTATATATATTTTTTATTTTATTCTATTTATTCTATTTTATTTAGAAAATACAGCAATCCTGAATGTCGATAAACCTTTAACGAAATTAAATAAATAGCATAAAAAGCACAGGCAAAATAAAATAAAATCAGAGTCATAAATCAGTAGTAAAAATGTTATCCGTTAACCATATTTTTTGGCCATATTTCAGTCTGCTTTGGTCGTTAAATTTTCTATTTAGAATATCTGTGACGCAATTCAGAATTAATGGAAAAAAAATATAATAAAAAAAAATGAAGAAAAAGAAGGAAAAAAAAGTAATCCGTAGGCAAGTTCATCTGATATATAATAAATGATGGCTTCAAATCACAAAGCTATAAATTACACTTGTAAAGCATTTCACCGTGAAATTGTAATACTAGATTAAATGAAAGGCATTCCCTAATGTTCTTTCTCTGCAGCTGGTTTGCAGCACGAATGACATTTTAAACTTGTTAGACTGTATTGTCTGAACTAACTAAAAAACAATTCACCTCAAACTTACTGGAACTCGTCAAATTAATGTCAGCGTTTGCATCACTGGAATGTTCTAGAAACATTGTGTCTGTTTTACAATTGAATATCGGCTACTGTTGTACTATATTAAAGTCCTCCCTAGTGTGTTTGGGTGTCTTTGTAATTATACACGTCTGTTTGTGTGTGTGTGTGTGTGTTTGTCTCTCTGTATATGAACGTATACATACATGAAGATCTGAATGTGTTTATGAAGGCATATGTGTGTGTTTGTGTGTGAACGTTTATTAAATTGATAAAAGGAAATGTAGAAAGTAAAAATGTCTGATGAAGAATTATATACAGTGATACTAATGTTAAGTTTGTCTTTGGGTGAAAGCTTGAACACACAGAAAGACATTCGTCATGAACACTTTTTAAAATTCTTTTACACAGAATAACACGTTTTAGAAAAGATTTGGAACTGGTCCAATATTCACTTTGGATATATTCCAGAAACTGTCACCAAGTAACACTTTGCTAAATGACACTGTGGTCGTTCTTGGACGAAATCCATTTTCATAAAGCTAATTTTAATTAATTTTTTTCTCCTAATTATCGAAGAAAATGGCAAATATAATAATCAAATCGATTTCTGGAAAGTAACAAAGAGAAAACAGAAAAGTTGAATGTACAAAATTTCCTAAACAGTATTCAAATGAATTATGGATTGTTAAATGTATTGTTTTTTGTCTTTTTCGTATACATTGCGTATATAAAAAGGTAAAAGACGCACTTCATTGTCTTAACGTTTGAGAATTAATGTTAACATTTTTGTTTTATTTTACCATTTCATACTGATTAATTTTCGCTCATCAGCTTTTGGAAACATCTGTTAATTCTGACATCTTCAGAAAATAACTTTTATTCCATTAACAGTAATGGATCGTATTTAAAATTTTGAATTGTCATGGCAGCACATTCCATGACTTTGTGAAAAATATCACAAAACATCGCTGTAATGGGTAACTGCTAGAAGAACGCACTGGGGAAAACTGACTCTGTGAAGACTAGTAACATCAATAAATAATTAAGGATATTAAAGAAGTGATTGTTGTTTCTAGGTATTAAAATACTGTATTTGTATATTCCAATGAATAGGCCTTAATAAATATGCATATTTCACAACAACAGATGTATGAATTAATGGGAATAAATGGATTTTAGTTTTTAAATGTTCACAATATAGATGGTTACGTATTATATGTGTTTTTTTCTCTCTATTAAATGGTACAAAGGTTTCATATTTCACATAATGTGAACTTGTAATAATTACAGTTTACTTTGTTGTGTTTGCCTCTAGAGTTATACACTCACAGAAAGCTTAACATTAATAATAAATACTTGCACGATAACGCGTTGTGGATCAGCTGAATAATTGAAAAAGCATGGCACTCACGACTTGTACACAAACAAGTGCCGTGAACAAACCTGAATGTCACCGCGACTAATTAAAAGCCAAAGGCAAAATGTTGTGGCTGCCAGACAAACATCTTTATTTACCTTCAGTCCATCAGTTCGTATGCTTTTGTTTTTAATGTCACTGTGTGCACAAACTGATATAAAAATTCTGATAATTTTATGTAAATTGTTTCAGAACTAGGTGGACAGTGACAATGAATAGTAAGGACAAAGCGAGGTGCTGCAAGAGACAAGAAACTCAAACAAACAATTTTAAATTTGTCCTAAAATATGAGTACGACAATTAATTGATTAATTCAATCATTTGACAAAATGAACTAACAAAAAGGAATGAAAAACATCTCTCGCAAATACTGACCACTCTCTAATACATTTAAATACCACAATGCTATAGAATGGGAATTATAAACTACATACAAATAAACGTTTTGTCTTCTTTTTGAACATACCATGACTTTGGCAAATATTCAATCTTAACATTGCTGTAACGGATAACTGCTAGAAGAATACACTGGGGAAAACTGATTATGTGACGACTGTAGTAATATAAGTAAATAATTAAGGATATTATAGAATAGATTCTAGATATTAAAATACTGTATTTGAATATTCTAATAGACAGGGCTAATAAATATGCATATCTCACAAAGCCCAATTTAACGCGTCAGACCATGGTTTCGTGACTGTCGATGTAAAACTAATCTCAGATGGTTCCTGTATGTCTCATAAAAAGTGCTTCGGTTTCCTGTAAAGAGCAACTCATAATTACTGATATATGAAAATGACGGTGATTCTGGTAGTATAAGCACACTGTCGAGGGAACTGACATAAAGTCTTTTATTCTGTAAACATTTTCCACACGAGATGATTCTGTCACTATCCAGATTTAAGGATGATTCTAGAAAAACCTGTTTTACATATAATAAAAAATATTTTTTATAATTTGAATCTTTCATTACCAGCAAATGAAGATAGCCGTGACATTGGTGGGAACATAATAACTGAATGGTGATAGTATAATGTGTATTATATACAAATTTGTCACATTAATTGCGTTTCTCAATATTAAGACCGTTCTAGGCACGTCTTTAGCACCTAATAAAAATATGCTACAATTAACCGTTTTTCCAATATCGATTTAGAAGTCATGATTCTGAAGTAAAACTATAGTAGGATGTTGTCTTTTAGCTTTCATAAAAATCTGCCACACAAATTGTTTCCATCAATATCTAGATGGTCATCATTCTCGTAGTAAAAATCAACAATCAGAATTCTTCAGATAAAAATGCTTCTTTCATTACATATATGTGAAGATAACCATAATTCTGATTGTAAAACAAGAAGTGTTGAAGGCTCCAGGATAGAGTCTTACGTCGTTTCGAAAGGTTTTGGATACGAATTGGTTTTCTCTGTGTCTATAAATCAAGATTGCCCTCACTTTAGTGGCAAAACTAACAGTTAAGATGATACTAGATTGGAGTCTTACACATCTCATAAAAATCTGACATAGGAATTACTTCTCTTTTTGCCATCGAGAGCAAGCCATGATTGCCTGGGATCGGAAGTCAGTGACAGCCTGATTGCTATTATCCATCGAGCAGAACAAGTAAATTACTGAAAAAATAAATGTTTCGTTAACTCTCTGCTTTTATAACTTTACTTCGAGTTAGTGGAAATAGCGTGTAACCTGGCTATTATCTCAGAAGCACTAAAACCAGAGATGAAGTTGATGCCTTGAACGGCACTGTCATTGTTGACAGACTCTCAAAAACTGGCTTCTGGCGGAATTGCTCATAATAATGGCAGGAACAATCAGCTTACACGTCGTAATGATAGGCCTTGCAGTCTGGGAAGCGTTAGAGGCAAAATGTCTAAGAAGACAAAAACTGAAAAACAAGTTTGTGTTTTCGTGTTTTTATTACTCTTCAAAGGTTTGTTTAACATCTGGTTTGTTGTTTTCACTCATGGTTAAAGAAGTGACAAAATAAAATCTATTAAAAAGCAAATTATTATTAATATTGTTGTTGTTTTTGTTGTTGTTTGTTTGTTTGTTTATTTATTTGCATGGTTAAATGTAATCCACTTTACTGATTCATCTGCTTCAAAAAAGCAAAAGCAACTGAAAAACAGGTTTTTGATTTTTTTTAAATAGATTAATTTTGTTTATTTTCATTTCTTTGAGACAGTAACAGTCTGAGACTGAACTCGAGATATTTATGAATATATTTCATTTCATTCAGTTTTAAACGTAATCACTGTTAAACATTACATCAAAGTGAAACTATCCACTGATTTATTTATTTTTTTCAGGGTAACAGATATAAAAAAATATTTCCGTTAGAGAGTTTCGTTTTCCATACTCAGAACATTCCCATTGTAAGTGGATGTTCTGTATCCACGTAAACAGTAAGTGATGTGTTCTTAGGTACCGTATTAATTCGAGTACAAGCCGAATCCCAAGTTAGGCCCTGAATATTACTACGAAATTAATTTACTAAAATATATTTGGAATTGTACTGGACCAATACTGTTAGTATTAATAATCAAATTTAAACTTAATACATTTATTTACAAATACAATTGTTATATGTGATCAGGTATAAAGATTAAATAAACTTTTATATGACCTGGATGAATACGTTGGTTATATATATATTGACTTGACGATGTAAAACTGGCAAAATCTCATTCCAACTTTTTATTGTTGAGTTTAGATATAAAAAAAAAAGTGAAACATATATAGCAGTAAACACGGTAACGAAGTTAATGTCTTTGATAGCCATTACTGATTTCATGTAAATCAAATTCTGCAGAGAGATGGATTTTAAAGTGAGAATCTCGATTATCTGATCAGGACAAATGTTTTACATTTCATTCGTTGGTCGTACGGGAATATTTGATTGTCCGTGACAATACGGTGCTTGTAATACCGAGTGACAGCCATCATTCTACATAAAACACACAAGTGACGTGTGTGGAAAAGTAGCAGAGATACAAGTTATTTATAAATGCTTTCTCTTTATTGCTTTCATTATTCTCCATTATTGGAAATTACACAAACATACAGGCCTAAGGATGATGGCGAACATTAATAATTAACCTATTTTACTGATGCTACACGTGTGTTTATTATTTTTTATGTTTGCGTTTTATTCACCGCGTTTTATATGTTCAGTTTCTGATAATACTAAAATAATTATACGTACAGAAACTGTCAGACACACACACACACACACATTTTCCTGTAAGAACGCACGCCAGTGAATGTGTATGCATATATTTGTACGCATTTGCACAGTCAAACTTTGGTAAGTAGAGATAAAAAGGGGTCAGTAAAAACTGCTCTAGTTTCATAGTGTCAACTCACTAAAAATATCAATGCTTTTTCAATACAAAGAAAAAAAAAAGGTGAAACCAAAACAAAATAGTGTAAGTCTTATTTTCTATTCAGCGTATGCGTTACTTTCTAATGAAAAATTATTGATTTCTTTTTCATCTTCTTTTTTTTTCTTTTTTTTAATTATTATTATTATTTTTTTTTTTTTTTGTTTTTTTTTTTTTTTTTTTTTTTCTATATATTTCGTATTGCAGATATAATATGAAATTCTTGTATAACAAATAAGGTCAAGGTTTTTTTTAATACTATGTGCTTTTTTCAGTTATTGTCGAGAGGGATTTGAAACTATTCTTCTGGAATTAGGTTTCCATGCTTTGCAGACTGTAACGTAACAACAATAATGGTGATAATTAAAATTTTATGTTTTAAAATATTAATCTGTAAAGATACATACATACACACACACAAACATATATACGAACACACACATCAATGTAGGTATCTTTCTGCATTAATACACACACATATATGTATGTATTCGTGTTTCTGTAAATAATAGTACACACAAAGACTAGCACAGACACACAAAGGACATTCGTATGCACATTCATCTGCTCATGCACAAACATACATTAGTAAATCGATATATACAGATATAGACATTTAAACACGCACATACGCACACACACAAAAACACACACTATATATAAATTTACAGATTCAAGTTACTAATTTAACAGGCGATACGTCTTTTTTCTCATTTCGTCGAAATTCGAAACAAGAACACGTGAATATAAGACCACTAAGGCCTAATAACGTCTCTGATCTTACGCTGTTTGCATCTTCATATAACACCGCTTTGAGCGAATATCCCGCCTGGAAATGTCAGGTGTCTCACTGGTGTCACTTCACACAGAAAGAAATGAAACAATTACAGAAGAACGGAGATGTGGTGGATGGAGTTCTCATGGTGATCCGTTTTAGATATAAGTTGATTACTTGTTATTTAGTTAAGAAAGAATGAAAATATAGGGGTCAAGATTATATATATATGCTAAAAGAAAAGATAAATTAAATTTATAAAATGAACCCCACTAGAGAGCAAAACAGTCAGGCAGGCTATCAAACAGACAAACCGAATAAAATATAATAATATCTAATATATTTAAAAACGCGTAATAACAAAAACCGAAATTGAATGGAAATGGATTTATTTATTTATTTATTTATTTATTTATTTATTTATTTTAAATATTTTAAATCATAATTTTCAAGCATGAGTTTTTTGTACTTTATAAATTCCACTAACACTGTTTATTTTAATTTGGCTCAGTCAATGCTGGTATTACTCCAAAATGCTAAAATGGAACCAAGCTTTGCCTGTCAGTGTAAACTAATTAACGTAAACTCAATTAAATGAATAAATTGGCTCTGCTCTGAGAGTCAAGTGCGGACGGCAAACATGCCCCGCTCCATGTCTCAGAACCGCCATAAATTATGATAATGATGTTTACGATGATGTCATTGGATAAAAGTGGAACGGTTGAATTGGTGACCTCAACAGGTTTCGCGCGTAGTTAGGGTCACGATGTGCGTGCTTGTTTCCAAATGTCATATTTATTCAAGCTTGTCTTAATTCCGTAATGCGTGAAAAGTACCAAGAAACTCTTGGCAATTTGTGCAGGCAAAACGGAAACTTGAAGTAAGAAGGAAATCGAAATGCCGATATGTCAAAGAAACAAACCAAGCGAAATGAAAATGGTGATAGTTGCGCGTCCTCTTTTACAACTTCCAATACCGTCACTTCTGTTAAATGACGTCAAGTGTTAAAAATTAATTTAAAAAAAATATTTAAAAATAAAATTGACCTAAACGAAAGAACTTACCCAATTCTGGCGTTGTCTTAGTATCCACCGCTGTGTTGTAAACACACGCTCTGTCACTGTTCATTTTATTTCCGAATAAGCGTACATCGATTCGACGCATGCGCTCCAAAACACAGAGTTATCGACCGGCTGGTTTTAGCGCGCGATTCCATCGACATGGGCTTGGAGAGAGAAGTTTTCTGGGATGAAATAAAATATGATAATATACGTGAACGCTGCCCAGAAAGTTCCTATTGATTTCACATAAACACTGGCCTTAATCGCGTTATGACCAAACCGCCAAGCGGGAGTTGTGTCTTATTAGCATGCTCGTTTATTGGCATTGTAAGAGTTATCACACTGATCATTCACATCGATCACGTATTTACGATCACGCATGATCACGTTTTGACAAACGAACTGGCTAAGTGGAAACCTTTAAATTTTATTTATTTATTTTTTCTGTCCCCTTTATTCTGATTCCATTTGGTTAATGAACGGGTTCTACGTTTTCAAAGATATGCGACCGATATAGACTGAGATGAAGGTAATATCAGAGTCGGATTCTACGGGAGCGCATATTGCTTTTGTACTTGTTGACTGTTATTTTATAACGAAACTCATTTTAATGTGAAAAGCATCGGTTATAATTATGGATCTTCATTCTTTTTCTGAAATCGCTGACTCTCCATCCCTGTCGAATAGTAGTATATGAAAAAAAGATATAAATGTGACATACAATTTTGAAGATGCATCAGTTGCTTCTTTTATGTAGTACAGAAATATTATTTGACATATCTTTCAAAAATATAAATACAAGCAACTTCAGAATGGCCATACAAGGAACGTCAGAAGATAAAGACTTTCCTAATTTCATAAAAAAAAAAGAAGTTCAAATGAAGAAATTATAAATCTTTATTCTTAGGCTGGACTGATTATTAAATATGATGAAACACTTGTAGCGTTGTATCACAATATCTTAACACAGGTAAACCAATTCTCCAGCTTTGTATTTTATCATATTATTTCAATGTATGTTATTTAATCAGTAAATAATATTACAACAAATCAGTAAACAAAATTCATATTCCAAAGTCTACAACAACAAAAGCTCTCTCTCTCTCTCTCACACACACACACACACACACACACACACACACACACGCACGCTCACCGTCATACATAAAAGCAAAAGGCACACATATAAATCAGCTTTACAAAACACGGTAATAATATATGCCGCAATTATGAACATGTACACAGCCTAACAACACACGAAGGATAATATACATCATTCTACTGTCAGTGAAACAGTTTTTGTTTTCTTTGTTGCAAACTGTTCGATATTATTGAACATTCGTATTGTGTTCGTGTTCTGTGGGACGTGTACATCGGCTGAATAACGCTCCACTGAATCGGCCAGAAATCATAAATCTTTGCAATCAGATGGATAACTAATACCAGTGTTTCCGATTTCAGTCCATCATTTCAAAAGAATTTTTATAAAAAGTGGGCGGCTCAGGTGTTATTGTCATTAATTAATAAATTTTTTTTTGGTCTTGAGATGAAAACAATATATAACCGGAAAGATGATTTATTGACAATAAATACAGATATAGATATATAGTTACATAGATTATATGTGTGTGTGTGTGTGTGTGTGTGTGTGTGAGAGAGAGAGAGAGATAATTATATGTATACGTTTCTAAGCGTCTCTTTTGATAATCTTTAACATTTATAATAATCTTTATTTAGCATTATTATTTCTATCTAGCTTAACTTCCATCTTCCTTGATGACAAAGCAGCTACTATTTATCATTCATGACCAGTTTTCGTTAAAAAAATATTTTTATTCTTTCTTCTCATCATGCTGTTGTAACTTATCGATGATCTTTTTATTTAAAATGTTTTTTAAAAATATGTATATATAAAAAAAAAAAAAAAATTCGATAGATTCAGAATAAAAAGTGGCGAATCGAGTGCTTTCAAGAAGAAGCCAAGCACTAATAAGTCTTTTCAAACAGAAATTTAATTCTTGTATATTAACTCAAATTTGGATATTTTGGTCACTGTAAGAAACAAGGTCTAGACGGGTTACATACTTGACCTCGATCCTGGTCGGAGGTGACAGGTATGCTGCCCAATATTTTATTCTGAACTCCATTATAAAAGTCGATATACACTTGCCAAAAAAAAAAGAAAAAACCCCATCAGAATGCGAAATCGCTCAGAAATTGATAATTCTTTTTGATAAGAATTCAGGATTTTTGTTGAACCGAGTGTTTCACGAAAATAATGAATATGTATTAATGAACTTACTGGTGAATTTTTGCGTATTATAATTAAAAAGTGATCGAGTTAATGTGTCAAGTTCTACGAAGCAAGCCAACGCCACTGTTCTTCTCTCTCCGCCTTAGGCCACGCAATTCAGAGCCTTACTCAGGGCTCAAAATACAGACTTAAATGTGCTAGAAAATCGATATCACTGCTATAGTTACTGCGCCTGAAGACTCAGTTGTATCCTTTCTTACACGCAGCTACTGGGTTCGCTTTTGATAGGTACCGAGTCACCCCCCCCCCTCTCTCTCTCTCTCTCTCTCTCTCTCTCTCTCTCTCTCTCTCTCTCTCTCTTTCTTTTCCTCCTTTTTCAAGACATTCCTGCATTAATATTCAGTATTACAGGATGTTAACTTCTACTAAAAATAGAAAGAAATTCTGTATTTGCTTTTTTGACGTACTTTCTGTCGTGACCCTGGATCTTACGCAGAATAAAATTAAACATCTGATCCTCTTAAACCATAAACAAGGATACTAAACAAAATAAAAAATAAAAATAATAATAATAATAAAGTTACAATAATGACAAAAAAAAATTTGAATTTTTTCTTTCTTTTTTTCTATTTATTTATTTATTTATTTATTTATTTATGCATTTATTTATTTATTTTAGATAGATAGATAGACATATAATTAGATAGGTAGACACTATAGAGATACATAAATAGTACGTCGGTGGTTAGGTAGGAAGACAGGTAAACAGATAACTAAAAAAATAAATAAACTGATAAACAGATAAAAAAAAATAACAAAATATATATATGCAATTACAAAACGATTTCGCAGCACTGAATTTGTTCTCGAGATTACGTAAAAAAAAAAAAATATTCAGCATTAAATGCAACATTACCAAACAATTTATACCTCAAATAACTGATAACGCTATTAATAAAGTTATCTTACGAACTGTAAACATTAATTAAATCATGTGTAAACCAGGCAGTGTACAGATATCGATATAATCGATGGAATCGTGGTTGTAGGAGGACGCGATCTCTCTGTCTCTGTATTTATTATCTCCTGACGCTTTGTGCGAGTAGCTATGATTTATGTTGTTTTTCCTTCGTTTACAAACACACTGAAATGAATATGGTTCCCAAAACAACAGAATCACACGAAGAATGATTTATGAAAGCAATAAAACTGTTTCATAAAATTAATTTCTAGTTCGGTCACTCTTGTTAGCAGAGTCAGATTCAGATACATGAGTTAGTATTTTCGTAATAATAATATAATACTTTTATTTGGATTATTATTATTATTATTTATTATTATTATTATTATTTTTTTATGAATGTATTATTTGTGTTTGATACAAAGATTGTTTTAAAGATATATTTTTAAAAGTAAATTAATACTAAAATTTTATCTTATACGATAAAATATTTGGTTATGTTTTCTTCAGTAATAAATATAAAGAATTATTATTATTATCTTAGAAAGACATGTTATGTCAACGCTTGTTTGTACTTAGTTTATTATTTTCTCAGTTGGCTGTTTATTACTGATTAACAATACAAGACGTAAATTATTCGTCGTTGTTGTTATTATTATTATTATTTTATTATTAATATTATTATTATTATTGTTATTATTATTATTATTCTTGCGCAATTGAAACTAGTAAATTATTCATTTTAATACTGACACAATATAAACTAGAACATTATTTACTGTAATGATAAATATATTTTTGTTAATTTATTTATTTTTTAAAATGTATCCTTATCACAGAAAAAAATTAAGAAAAAAGTCACCTTAAGTGTAAAACTTGGTTCAAACAGGCAATTTATTGATTTTTTTTTCGTCATCAAAGCGTTATAATAGAGAAACTATTTTTTTTTTTTCAACTCAGAATTACTTCATGTCAGTTTAAACTAGAACTTTACTCAAAATTATGGATATCCAAGAATAACATCACATATTAATTGATGCAAAAATAAAACTTGTGACATGCAAATTATTATAACCAAATGACTTTTTACATCTACTAAAACTTGAATGTAATCTTTACTGAATAATATCCCATGTTAAATGGAACATTAAAAATAAGTTATTATTACAGAATGATATTTAACAGTGATTATAACAAAGAAATCAGTAGATTATATGTTATTATAATCAGTAAGTAACTTACAAGTCAGCTGTACCTGGTCGTTAATTTTTATTATTACAGAATGACTACACTATGTCTACTATACTAATTAAAGGCTAGAAACATGAAACAATCCTTTATGTCAGATGTTGTTGTTTTTATTATTTTGTTGCTATTACTATTGTTGTGGTAGTAATAGTAGTGGTAGTAGTAATAATAAAAGTTGTTATTATTATTATTATTATTATTATTACTGTTATTCTATTATTGTGGTGGTTATTATTGATATTCTTATCATCATCATCATCTAAATTTTAACAAAATAAATTTTAAAACCAATATCACCCTAAAATTGCCGAGAGATAAATATTCAACACCTCTGCATAAAAAAAAATATATATATCATTTATTTACTGAAGTTTCAGCTTATCAAATAATCATAGCTGTCAGGAAATATACGTACACTGTATCTTACTGTAATCTATATGACAAGCTAACGATCAACAGTTTTCTACACTATAATACTTTGATTGTAGTAGCAATAGGCCAATTATATTCTTCAGTGTGGTAGCTGTTTCATTTCCTGTTACTGTAGTAATTAATGGGTGTTTTGTAAGTATGTGTCAGGAGAAGATTACTGGTAGCAACAAAGCCACTATAGCTAGGAAATTATTCTTAAACTGTTTCTCATTATGGGCGATCGAAGAACCTGTCATAAAACTCGTTACTTAATGGAACAAAAAGGGATTTTCTTCTCTCTGTTTATCGTAAATGTTTTTATCCCGGGATGGAATAAACTGGGAAATGTTTTCCGATATTTACAGTGTCTATTTTCAGTGAGGATTTCTGAGTTATTTTAGCACGTACTGAAATAAGTTTGTAACGTGTATACAAATACTGTTACTGCGTTTTTTGGAACTGCAGTGAAAATATTAAATAATATGAGACGAATGTCGGTATTTTTCTGACCTTTATTTTGTTCTTCAGTTTAATGTTAAATTAGAAAGATAGTGCATGCATTCTTAGCTGACTATTGAACAATATTATGCAGATATTAATATTACTCTGTTATTGTGGTTTATTTTGAAATGCACAGAGAAATATAATAACTCAGCATTAACTAATATTATTCAAATGTTATAATTTTTCCGTTTTTGGTTCTTGTTTATTAATTAGAATAATTTCAGAAAACGACAAAATGCAGGTATGTTAATAATTACACAGTTTACAGAGAAAAGCACAAAAAATATTGTATTAGTAATACGTTGTTTTTTTTGTTTTTTTAATTTTTTGTTGGTGAGGGCTTCAGGAAGAGAGAATTCTTAAGAAAAATATTGTAATGAGATCGAAATCAATACATAGATTGGAAATTCTCATGAGAATGTTTCTTGTAACAGGCGACAAAACACCAGCATGTAAACAGGGTTTCGGTGGACGTAATGGCGACATACACTGAGCACTGTTGAAACATGCAACAGGTCGGAGACGATCAATAAAGCATCTCTGCAACGACGACCACGTCGAGGTGATGACATTGGTTGTCGGGTGAAGGGGTTAGCACGCGCCTGGTGTAAAGACCCGTCATCGAATTTGAGGTCACCTACCATCATCTGGCTGGCGGCTCGTGTCCGACGTGTTGTCATGGGAAATTATCAAACGAAGTACTTTTCACACATATTTCGACACTTTTTCTAATTATATTAACGGAAAAAGGGCGAAGAGAGAGAGATTAATAATAATAATAATAACAACAGTAAGTTTTAAAAGCGTCTAATAGCAAATAAAGAAATAAAAACACGTCATACTCACGGAATACAGCCATGGACAGCGATGGACACAAGGCAGAGATCCTCATCCGCCGCTGCCACTTCCGTGGTGCTCATTTACAGGCCAGCTTTGCCTTCGCCGAATTTATTGATGCAGACAGTGTACATGGGAAAAGAAGACAAAAGCAGGGGCAAAATCAATTCAAGGAGGGTTTGGCGAGAAGTAATTTTGACGCGCTGCTTACAGAAAGCGATTCGAATGAATTAGTTACATGCTGGTGGATGTAGGCAGGAAGTCGTTTGGCACGCGAAGACCCCCGAGTGTAAGTGTATGGCTGCGAATTTAAGAATGAAGATTACTGGGGGAAGATTGTGCCACGTCACGTCACGCTGCAGGATATAATAATATTTCCCTGTTAAGTCCGATCCTCCCCTCAAGCGTAATGTCTGTGAGAAATGATCATGAGAATAACGAATCTGACTTCGCATACAAAGACATGAGTATCCTCGTGTTGTTTACTTTCTTTTGGCTTCCTTCGTTTTATTTATTTGACAGCTGCAAGAAACTGAAGTTCAATTACTTTTTCCGTTTCTCAAAATATGTAGTAGCTGTGTCTTATTTTAATCATCTCCTTTTACAAAAATATATTAATCTGGCGATTCTTGTCTTTTTTTTGTCTTTTTTTTTCTGCTGTAATTCTAGTTTCTTCCAGTATGACTTTATATTTGTAAACGTGTACTTCTGTTTGAACAAGGTAGAATGTGCCTATTTCGGCGACATTTCATTTAGCATAAAAAAAACCTCAGCAAAACGAGTGAACAACAGAATGCATAGATTATAACTGAATCGAGGATTTTTTAACATACGCATTAAATACATATTTATGACGAGTAAGTCAATGAATTAATGTTTGAATGAGTAAACGAAAGGAGGATTGAATGAATGAATGAAAGAAAGAAATGAATGAATAAACGAAAGAATGAATTACTAAATGAAAGAATAAGGAGATGAAGAAATAAATAAAAAGATAGATAAGCAAGGAAAGTGTTAACGGGTGGATGAATAAATCGATCAACGAATGGCTTTGGATAAAATGTTTAAATCTAAATAATTTTAAGCTTGAATTTTGAACACATTTGTAGGATTATAATAAAACCTTTTCTAATGTTGTATGATATTGTATTTAAAAATGCACGAAAATAATACTGTAGATTACCAGAATTATCTTTCTGCATTTTAACAAGGTATGCTGCATTATGTGTGTGTGTATGTTGCGTCTGTATGTATAGGTGTGTGTGTAAATGCATGTGAGTATATTCATGTGTGTATATGTATGTGTGTGTGTGTGTGTGTGTGTGTTTAAAATAGTTCAGATACGTTCATAATAGAAATAATTGTAATGAAGGTAATAAAATGTAAACTTTTAAAAAAGTAATCATTTGATTAAATATGATCAAAACTAATTTCGGATTTAAAAAAAAAAAAAAAAAAAGTATGCAGGAAAAGAAAAACAAAATATTATTGCTGTTGTAAATATATATCAAACAATTATAAGTAGGTGTGTATGTGCGTGCGTGCGTGTGTGTGTGAGCACTTTTGCACATCTATGTTATTTGTATGTGCACTTATATGCATATGGATATGTGTATATCAATAGGATTTTTGTGATGTGAAAACATACATAAATATAAATAATCTTAAATCAGCATGTGTTTTCATTATAGAAATACATAAAGCTTAAGAAAACGAAAATAAACCTCAAAGGAAATGAAATAACATGATTTTATTTATTTTTCCTTTTTTTTTTTTTTTTTCTTTTTTAAAATCATAATTAGTTTGTGAACCGATGTTAATGAACAAAAGTAGGATCGATATTTAACCAAATCCAATTTGTACACATTTAGATGGTAAACATTTGCATCCCGATATTCACTCTGCTACAGACAAAATTTACATTTTAAACGAATGCATGAACAAATGAATAAGTGAAAGAACGGAAGAATAAATAAACAGATAAACAAACGTACATTAAAAATACCAATAAAAATAAAGTTTAATATTCTAGAAATATATATGTGCTTATATATAAATAAATGAATATATATATATATATATATATATATATAGAGAGAGAGAGAGAGAGAGAGAGAGAGAGAGAGAGAGAGAGAGAGAGAGAGATTTATTTGTTTGTGTGTCTGACCCTCTGTGTGCTAGTATATTCATGTTTTAGGTTTGTTGTATTGTGATAAATTCTCATTTCACATTCACATTTTGTTTCTATGATTTCGTGTGTTATTTTTGTTGCTGTTATTACATAAAAAAGACAAATCATCTAATTCAAGTTTGCCGGATCAGGTCTCCGAGGACGTCTGTGAATATTTCTACGTCACTGCAAGGAATATTAGTTTCTGGTAAATAACTGACAAGATTAAAAATAAAAAAAAAAAAAAAAAAAAAAAAAAAGGATTTCAAATAATGGAAAAGTTCAATTCCAAACAGCATAGCTGTTTCAAATTTCACGCATTCACAAATACATACATACATTCATATGCAAATGAAAATAAACATACACATAAATAATCATACAGTGAAACAAAAACACAAGTACAAATGTAAAGATTTGTGTATGTATGCATATCTATCTATCTCTCTCTCTATCTAGCTATCTATATTTTGTTTTGTACGGATGTTTACACACACATATAAATGTAAGTATGTAAGTATATATATATATGTATGTATGAATGAATGTGTGTATGTATGTATGTATATATGTATGTATATATGTATGTATGTATGTATGAATGTATGTATGTATGTATGTATGTATATCTATGTATGTCTGAATGTATGTATGAATGTAAGTATGTATATTATATATATATATGAATGTATGTATGAACATAAGTATGTATGTATGTATGTATGTATTTGTACGTATATCTATGTATGTATGAATGTAAGTATGTATATATATATATATGTATATATATATATGTATATGAATGTATGTATGAACATAAGTATGTATGTATGTATGTATGTATGTATTTGTACGTATGTTAGTATATTCATAGGTAGCTAAACAGAAATATATATCAAAATGAATAAAAATTGCATCTCTGAGGAGTATTATGTTACAAATCCCCAAAGAGAAAAAGTATTGAACATAACTTGATTAATTAACTTGGATAATTATAACTTGATACCTCCGCGCTGCAGATGGTTTGTGTAATGCATGTTTGTTAATTTTCACCGACTGTATATAAATGAGTTAATTAATTAAGCTTGATGTAATTAATTAGGATGTTTATACGATAAAGATCTGGACGCAGTTACAGGTTTTTATGTAATTAAAAATGGGGATTGTTGAAGAATCTCATACACATCCTCGCAATATATATATATATATATATACAAACCGCGTACACAAACACAAATAAGCGAGGAAAAAGCACCAATATTTTAATGTCCAGTGTGTTTTTATTGATTAATTACTTGTTTTAGTGTTGTTGGTGATGCTATTTAAGCATTTATTTGCATAGCTTGGTATGTCATACCAACTATTTGCTGAGTGGTGTGTCAATGAATTTATTCTTGTGAAGAAATATTAACTACCTTCAGTGCAACTCGTCATCATGTTTTCTTTAAGAAATTCACTAGAATCTTCTTTAGTTTAATATAATCAAAACACAGATAGATATTCATAGAACTTACATTAGTCAAATGAAATTATTAGATGACCCGACTGGATGGTAAATGACAGAATTTGTGTATTTCCTTTGAGCTAACACTATTAATAGATTATATTATTTTTAGACAGATGATATATCACCTTGTGTTTTGTCTTGGCCATTAATTTGAAGTATGACTGCATTCTGTGGGCATATATCGACTGCTTCCAGTGCAAATCATTCGTATGCTGCCTTTTAGAATTAAAAGAGAAGGTATAAAATGTGGTGTGATTATTATGTTGTGTTACAGCTGGAAAGCAGGGTTTGTTTCCAACGGAAGGGTTGTCCGTCTGTGATTCTGTTCTACGACTTCTGTGATGAAGTGTCGGGAACAAAATGTTTTCATCTGAAGAGTAATGTAAGCATAGGAATCAAAGCAACACATGGACTAACAACAAGAAACAAAACAACAACCTACAAACACATAAGCAACTTAAAAACCGGCTAACTAAGAAATTGAAAAAAAAAAAAAAAAATAATAATAATAAATTATAAAAGAGTAAGTAAAAATAATAATTAAAAAAAAACCCCGCTGTGTCAGTAACAATAACAGCAACAGCAACAGCAGCAGCAAAAAAAAAAAAAAAAAAAAAAATGAAAAGAGAATAATACGGGATTCTGTTATGAGTATAAATTTAATAAAGCGCACAAAAATAATTTAACTCCTGTTTTCGTCTTTCACTGTTATAAAAACACTGTAGTCGAAAGCATTCAAGCTGAGAATTCCTGAAGCGATAAAGCAAACACGCTTTAATCTGAGTAAACAAACCGTATTTAACATTTAACAAAGCTGGCAAAATATTATTGCTTGGTTTAATTGTTTACCCCGTATTCTGACAAAAAAGTTTTAATTACATAACAGATGACTTGTAACTAACTGTGATACACACGTTTGTTAATGTTAGCCAGTGATAGACACCATTGTATCCCTCCACTGTGTGGCTTTCACAACTATCAAAGAGATTTTATTGAATTACTCACTGCAGTGATCTGTTTGCGTGTGTTCTGTTTGTTCGTGTAATTGTTCGTTACACTGAAGCGTTATTTGAAATCAGTATTGATGTTATCAGTAACATGTTCCACAGCTACCAGGGAAATGGTACATTCGCCTCACACACTGTATGTGTTTCTGTGTACGTATATATGTTTGTATGTATGTGTGAATACATTCGTGCATGCATGCACGTGTGTATGTATCTATGTTTGTATGTGTGAATGTTTATATGTGTGTATATATATATGTATGAATGCACGTGTGTCTATGTACTTACGTGTATATGTGTGTATGTATATATCTATATGTTTGTATGTATGTATATGCATATATAAATGTGTGTATTTGTATATATTGCTGAGTGATATAAATATATGTGTGTGTTAATAGTATATTTTTATAGAAATGTTTGTGTATATATATATATACATTATAATCAAAGATTATTTTAGTTTCTTTATTATGAAACAGATGTATGTATGTATGTAAAACGTATACTAATATATAAGTGTGTGTATTTATATACCTATATGTGTATTAATGGTATATTTTTATAGATATATGTTTGTGTACACATATATTATGATCAAAGATTATTTTATTTTATTTATTATAAAACAGAGTTCATATCTAAAAAGTGATGTGCCAACGACAAGGTTTCTGAAATCCTAGCGGATCCGCAGCTTATATTGTTGTTGTTCTAAAAGTCAGATTCCCACTCTGCTTTTAAAATATTCAACATAGTTAGCAATGACATAAGAAAACAGTTTGATCAGACCAGACAGTAACAAATCTGTATCACATAATGATATATACTGATCAAATCAACCAGTGTACGAAATGGTCTAATGCATGACAATAACTTTTAGCTGTACCAATGAACAACTTAGTTAGCATAATTTTTAATATTTTCCTTTAATTTAATAACTTAACATCAGCTATCTCAAACAAACTATATTAAGTGAATCCTATCATGCTGATTCTTCGTTCATTACGTGGAAGAAAAATGACCTTAAAACCGAGAAAACAAAAAAAAAAAAAAAAAAAAAAAAAAAAAAAAAAAAAAAAGAAAGAAGAACAAAAAGCCATTCTATAACTGAAGAAGGAAAACAAAGATCGCCCGAGGATGCATTGTAATTATTATTACCATGTTTCTAATATGTGAAAAAATGTAAAGGTCATTGGATGATATTTGAAACATTTTGTAATGTTTTTGTGTTTAATTTCATATAGACTGTATCATAAAAGAAAACAAAATTATATATATATATATTTTTTGTTTTCTTTTATGATGAAGTCTGTATGAAATTACACATACAGAAATAATAAAAAAAAAATAATAAAAAAATAAAAAAAAAAAAAAAAAAAATCAATCGAAATTAAAAAAAAAAACCAAAACAATTATTATTTCGACATATTCACATAACCTATTATCAAAATAAAGACAAAAATGAAAAAGGTTAAGGAACTTTCGAATGATTTGCTATTAAGTGTATAATCGACCATCATTATCTTTATAATAAAAATATTAATAATCGTACAACAGACATCTGAACAAGTAATGACATACATACAGAAGTTATGAAAACTTTCTGTTCTATCTGTGTGGGTATTTGTCATGCAATCGTATCCTTTCATTCCTGCATTCAACGAATAAAGAAACAACTGAGTAAAACAAATAATTAAGTTGTCGCGTGAAAAACAAACAACTAAGCAGTCACGTAAAACAAACAACTGATGGAGTCACGCAAAACAAACATCTAACCAGTCACGTAAAACAAACACTAGCTATGCTTGTTATCATAAACACCAGTCATTGTCCACTGAGACCATTTACCTGACAATAGCTGACTTGCCAGACCGAAAAATAACATCATAAATAATGCTTTTTCTGCATTAAAATTCCTATTATCGCTCCATAACAGACTTAATATACCACATTTCTGGCGAGCCAAATTCCCCAAAGGTTACTGCCACAATCACAGGTCGGCACTTAGTGTTTTGGTTGGCAGTAGTGATTTTACTCAGTTGCAAAAAACACACCAAGCATTGCACTTTCATACTTGCATGGCCATGGTTCACAAGGTCGCTTTAGGGTGACGACAGTTACATGACAGAGAAGGTTCCAACATAAATAGCAGTTTCTGTTGATAAACAGTAATTTGCGAGCGGTTTTAATACTGAGGTTACTAATTACACGACAGTTGAATTGGTAAAATGATTTCCAGGGAATTGGCAACGTCAACAGAACCTTAATACCTACTTACTGGCTTTCGCCGTGCACGTTATCAGATAAACAAAGGAATTGGGTCTTATAAGTCAATTTTCACGGATTTGTTTTGTTTGTTTGGAAATCAGTATATATGTGTGTATATGTCTGTGCATTTATATTAGAAATATATGTTCTACTATTGTCTTATTTCGTTCATAATTTCAGAATATTTATTTTCTAAATTCATCACTTTTGTACAAAAATGTAGTAGTTTTATTTTTAGTATTCTTCATTAATTTTGGTATCACATATAACTATAACAATGGTAACCATACTGACATAATGTTTGTCATGTATATATATGATATGTATAATATGATAGTTAGACTTACAATCTAATGGAGAGAAAAAAAAAAAAAAAAAAAAAAAAAAAAAAAAAATCAAAGAGATATAAATAACAATAGTAGCAACAACAAAGTAGCAAAACCAACAAGTCCCCAAACCCCATCAAAAAGCAAAATAATTTTAAAAACCAACAAATAATAAAAAAATAAATAAATTAAATAATAAATTAAAAAACAACTCATCAAAAATCAAACTGAAGACAAAAAAAAAAAAAAAAAAAAAAAAAAAGGTTTTTACTTCAGAAGGCAACAATAACACTATTTCTTTGACATCGAGACAATTATATTCGTACTAGTTGACCTACTTGTTATTCTACAAGATCATAAGCTTTCAGGAAACGAAATGCAACTTGTGTTATAATTATATACAAAAAGCAGTGCTCAAGGGAATCGAACAAAGAGCTTGGATCATCTATATAGGACTTTGTGTTAAGAAAATAAGTCACATAAACAAAGCTATTGTTCCTTTAGAAATGGTAAAGAAAAAACAGTACATCCGGTATATCCTTTTGAAGACGTATCAAATAGAATTTAAATGAATAACAATATATATACATATAAATAAATATATAAATATTTATTTATATAACATTAAACAGGGAAATATACAATTTCATGGATAAACAAATCATTAAACAAACAAACAGTTAAAAAAAAAAAAAAAAAAAAAAACCAAATCAACAACAACAAAAAATACACCCAAAAACAACAATAACAAATAAATAAATAAAAAATAAATAAATAAATAAATAAATGTCATAGTGTTTGCTATTATCCAGCGTCTTAATAGATATTTTGTCGAGTTTACTTCTTTACAACATAACACTTCATCTTAGTCTGTAACATGGATCTTTGAAATTATGACTATGTCCAGAGTGGAGCACTTTATCCACTATATTAATTCATGTGAAAACATTAACCAGTGTAACAAGTAAAAAGAAAAAATGTCAAAGAAAACACAAACAAGAAGTAAAAACCCCAGATTGGTTATGGAATCCCTTAATAAAATAAATAAATCACATGATGCAGTCAGACGAGCAACAGAACTCTTATGTAAACTTTGACTGTCAAAGATGCGATAGAACTTTCAAGTAAAACATAACTGCCAAAGATGCAGTGGAACCATCAAGTAAAATATGACTGTCAAAAAGGCAGTGGAACTATTAAGTAAAATATGACTGTCACAGATGCAGTGGAACTATTAAGTAAAATATGACTGTTAAAGTGCAATGAACTATAAAGTAAAATATAACTGTCAAAGATATAATGAACTATTAAGTAAAATATGACTGTCACAGATGCAGTGGAACTATCAAGTAAAATATGACTGTTAAAGTGCAAACAAAATAGATTAACTGACTGAAATCTGGAATCACCAGGCTGGTGCTTTCTGTAAAGAAGTTTCAGGAAATTAATGATTTCGAGGCTAAGATAAACAGTGACAGTCAAACATGCAACAGAACTATAAAGTAAAATATGACTGTGAAAGATGCAACAGAACTATAAAGTAAAATATGACTGTGAAAGATGCAATAAACTATTAAGTAAAATCTGACTGTCAAACATGCAACAGAACTATAAAGTAAAATATGACTGTCAGAATTTTAGTAGAACCATTTCGTAAAATATGACTGTCAGTAGAACAATCAAGTAAAATATGACTATCAATGATGCAATAAACTACCAAGTAAAATAAGACTATCAAAGATGCAACAGAACCATTACTACACTTGCATTTGAAATATCAAGTAAAACGTATAAGTCAAAAGCGCAATGAAACCGCCATGTGAAACGTAAAGGGTCAAAGGTGAAATGAAACCATAATGTAAGACGTTCCGGAGTTGGCAACAAAATAGATTAACTGACTGAAATCTGGAATCACCAGGCTGGTGCTTTCTGTAAAGAAGTTTCAGGAAATTAATGATTTCGAGGCTAAGATAAACAGAATTCCAATAGAATCGGCTTAACCGTTACTGCCAAGCAGCCGCCAGTTCATGAATTGTGCCCCTGACTCGTACAGAGGTTTGCTAATTAATAAGGATATATTCAAATTGGCTTAGGTCTGCCACTGAAAACATACTTTTGTTTCGTACTGTAAATAAACATAGTAATACGCCAGTCATCTGGAATGATGCTTATGATGAGAGGTCAGCCATATTGCAAGACGTTGCTGGACGTTTTGTATGGTTGCTGAAACAGATAAATAAAATCGTGTTGTTTAAAACCACTACAAATTAATAAAATTATGTTACAAACAAAGCGGAAAACAAATGTTATTAAAAAGTGACAGTATACAAATAAAATTATGTTAGCTTGAGAGTTTGTAAAGCGTAATTAATAACTTGATTTAGAGTATTTCAGTTATATGCTGAGAAAAGATAATAAATAATTAATGCAAACCAAGGTGTCACTTCTATTCCATTTGTTACAACGTGAACTGCACAGAATAAAGATTATCTAATACATCTGATATTACTAGTATTGCCACTGCATTCATGCTATCATTAGAGTAACGTGCATTAATATTTACCCTTAGAAATACCGTAAGAAAGAAGAAATAATTATATATAAAAATTAACCCAGAAAACACGAACATTATAATACAGAAAATGCTTTTCCAACACAAACACACTGTAACATAGTGATACATAAGCATTCAGAGATACAAAAATGCACACAAACGCAGAGTATTACCCACATATTCGCTACTCACAAACATCATGAAGATGTCTTATATTTATAATGGAAGTAATCATGATGATGATAGCCAATAATTATGTGTGCAACGTTTCTGCCAGAAGCAACTGATACGAGGATGATCGTCTAAACGTCTTGTCAAATAAACATTTAGACGTGGTGGTAGAGAGATGAACACCATTTCAATATCTAATTGTTGTCTGGTAGTTGTCACATGCAGTAGGTTAACGTCCAACTGAAGGATTATTGCCCAGAAGCCAGCAGTTATGTGTATACGTGTTTATATTTCCTTGTTAAATGTATGCATTGATTTCAGGATTACTTCTAACCGCTTTCTGAAATTGTCTGGTCAATGATCGGATGACTACATTATCAAATTGTCTTCTGGATTCCAGTACAACAACTTAAAAGGACAAACAGTAACCACATATTAACGAAGAAACCAGCCAATCAATAAACCAACAACCAACCAGCCAGCCAACGAATCAAACAAACAAACAACAACAACAGCCAAACAACCAATCCAAAAACAACAACAAAACAAACCAAGACCAGCCAACCAAACAACCAAACCAAGTAACTAACCAACTATTGGAAAAAACAGTAAAAAGTATATAAAAACAAACAAACAAACAAACAAACAAACAAATAAATAAATAAATAAATAAATAAATAAATAAATAAATGTTTAAACTATTTGAATTTACAAGAGCAGCAACAACTATCATTACTACTCTTCTTACTACAACTGCTATAGAACTGAAACAACAACATCAACTGCAACCACTACAATACTTCTCATCTCCTTCTTCCTTCTACTACTACTACAACTAATGTTAACAACATCAGCAACAGCAACAACAACGACATGAAATACAGATTTATAAAGCTAAACAAATATCTGCTCCAGAGAAGTAAAAAATTCTTTTGCAGATTTCAGAATTTCACATATTCGACTTAGGATTCGTGACAAAAATACTCAAACGATTTTTAAACGTTGTTTTATCGAACAAGTTTAATTCAAATATATATACATTTTTTTCTTGTCGTCCGTGCAAATAGAAATGTCAGAATGATTTGTTTGATCGATACTCGAGAGCGGTCTAGAAGCGAGTCAACTGCCGATTATCAAACACACAATATACTGAAGACAGCTGGGACAAGTGTTCTGGAAGTCGAAACTCCACAGAATGCGTAATCCATAGATTGTTTTTTTTTATAGTGATGAGCAAACGGGTATTGTCACATTGAGAAAGTGTAATAGATTTATTTCTTTGCATTTGTAATACAGGATAATTAAAACCGGTCTTAGCAAATCTGCTAGGCTCTTATTGGATTGCTGCTGTAAAACCAAATAAGCAGCACAGGTATTAGCAGTTCTGTTGCTTGCAATAGTAATATCAGATAATGAACAATGGTATATATAAATAAAATTTATACTCACCTTTAGATGGGTTTTTTTTTTTTTTTTTTTTATATTACCCTTTCAAGTTTTCTATTTTATAATAACAAAAATAGTATTAAAAAATTCAGAAGGTTCAACTACTTATATTTATAATGAAGAGTGATATTAATAGTTCTAGTAAGTTCTGTTGATTGTATTACTAATACCGGATAACAACCACTGTCAGCAGTTTCTGTTGCATATAATTATGTATTAACAAACCTCGTATTGAATTACTAATAACGATACTACCAGATAACGAAGATAGGTATTAAATAAAATTCTAGTCGATTTTTTTTGCTTATATTTATAATAAAATGTAATTAAGATTGGTATGTGTGCGCGCGCATGTGTATGTGTTGGGTGTGTGTATGTCTGTGTGTGTGTGTGTGCGCGCGCGCGTTTGTGTTGGGTGTGTGTATGTCTGTGTGTGTGTGTGTGCGCGCGCGCGTGTTTGTGTTGGGTGTGTGTATGTGCGAGTGTATGGGTTATGCGTGTGTTGTGTGTGTTAATTAAAACTAGTATTAGCAAATATAGTAATTCATCTCTTTGTATCTGTGTTTGTAATTAGTAAAAACTACATTATCGATCCGATGGTCTCACTTGTTTGCGTATATGATCCAAAGTAATAACAAAAATATAATAAATGTCTAGATATTTATTCGAGACACCGTTAAAAGTTTCAGGTAAGATTTGTTTTTTCAATTGTTTTTTTTTATTACATTTTTATTACAGTCAAAACGATTAATTGTGTTGTGCGTGAGCGTCACATCTTCAGTTATAATATTCAAAATAATAAATTTAATGTTGAAATTTTCAGTCTAGGACAATGAAGACTGGTGGAAACCAAAATGGAGACGCAGAGTTCAATGCACGGAGATAAAGCGTAAACTATTCTCCTTTAAAATGATTTTTTTTATTAACCCTTTGATTATACAGAACAATATTACGTCTGCGCCTTAGTAAATCTCCAGTTATTTAAAGTTTCACATACTTTAGACTGCCGAGTTTAAACTAATCAGTTTTACGCTATAGATTATATTGAAAAATGCTATTTTTGTTCCATTATTAAAACACTAAATGCCTGATACAAGGCGGAAGCAAGTTTTAGGAAAATGAGGAAGCGCCATTATTTTGTTGGTGAGTAATTTGAAATCTGAAATAAATTTTAAATGTAAAGAAAATGATCTTTAGCTAAAACTAGGACTACAGGATGAAGTGCATTGCGTCCGTTTGAATTCGAAGAACTACAAAGCTGGAAGAATAAAAAGGATGTGGTGTTTATTTTATTTCAGATGGGTCACAGTTATAGTTTTCTAAACATCATACGCTAGATTTAATTCCTATTTCAGATGAATATTTATTCAAGAACAAATGGTTTTTGACATATATTTCTGCACTCACTTACAAATTTACACACACACACACACACACACACACACACACATACATACGTAATTACATACATACATACATACATACAAACATACATACAAACATACATACAAACATACATATATATATATATATATATATCACACACACACACACACAGTTTTTTGAATGATATTCATTTCATCTTCCACGGATAAATCTCCACGAAAGTCCAGTTTTGTTTCTGTTCGGTTGGATTGCATGGTTTCATTTCCAGGAAAAATGGTGGTCCTAGTTCTACGCACTTTTTCTCTTCCTTGTGAAATATAGCTCCAGTTTTCTAAATAATAATAATAGTAATAATAATAATAATAATAATAATAATAATAATAATAAGAAGAAGAAGAAGAAGAAGAAGAAGAAGAAGAAGAAGAAAACGAAAACAAGAAAAAGAAACATCAAATGTTCTATTAGATATATGTTCTGCTGTAAATTTAAATTTTGACTTCATTATTAGTCTTTGATGATTAGATGTATAACTATTTTGTTAACCTTTATAATGAAATGTTTAGTAAACTGTTACGTGTTTCGTATCTGTTACCTACCTCGTGCCACTCCCATGGACCGGACGGGGGCAAATCGCATTTTTTAATTATTACTTTATTATCGTTGACGTTTATGCACAGTTCTCCACTGCCGATTTCTCCAGCAACATTGAGTCGGAATAGCTGAAAGTGACGAAGAAGAATGAGTTTATTAATTTGATAAAATTAGAGAATTACTGACGAGTAATTTCAGTTTATCTGTTTTGAAAGAATTAGCTTTGCCAGCCCGAGCACTGTTTGACGAATGAATGAAAACGTGAACGAAGGGAAACGTAAGTCCGGTGATGCCAATAACCAATCAAACAACGCTTTCATTAAGCCAGCTTCTTAGTTATTCCAGAAATAATTGGTAAACCTTTCAATTATAAAACACATCCTGCTCCGTACTGATCTCATATCCATAAGCCCACCAACCACCAATACATCAAACCATCCATCCGTCCGTACAGTTATCTATTCCTTCATCCATCTTGGAATCTGTCTGACTGTCTGTCTGTCTGTCTATCTATCTATCTTTCTATACACACAGTATCTACACACACACACACACACACACACACACACACACACACACACACACACACACACACACACACACACACACATACACACGCACAGAGTACACCCACCTCTTCTTCGAGTGGATCACTTCGACATGTTTTGTATTTTATCATCCCATGATGAATACGTGCACTACTCCAGCAAATTAGTTCATGCTTCAACTTGATCTTTAAAATAAAATAAAAAAATATTTGAATAAATCACTTTCTTTCTAAACTCATTACAGATTTCTCATTACTCATCATTAGTGTACGTTTTACTATGCAGAAGATTATAAGGGTTGCATAAAAGTGTTTCCTGATTCTTCTTTCGTCCTCTACCGAATAATAATCTCATTTAACACGCTAATACATCGATATTATTTTTAAAATGTTGACAGATATATATGTCTTCTTAGAACAAATGCTTTGTTTTCAATTTATTTTACTGAAGGAAGCATTTGTTATCATTATAGACCTGTTCACGTACGGTTCTAATTTTGACCTTGAAATGCACGATGGTGATACATCTTATTCGGCAGGGAATAAGAAGATGGCTTCCGTGAGAAGCAGTTTACAGAATAATCATACAATCAGCGGAGAAAACTAATCACGGAAACTGAATTCAGTCTGCGCTGGTGTGTGTGTGCAGTAATTGTTCTCGTAGTTAAACGGTCAAGGTGAACGGCGTCGAAAGATTCAACAGTAAACATGGCAGAATCATTGGAGTAAGGGAAGCAACTCTTCATTTATTTGTACTGGGCATTTTTCTTCCAGCGAAAAAGAAGGGCGAATAATTTAAACTTTGACAGAGAACACAAAAAACAACAAATACAGAAGGGTCAATCCTAAAATATGCAGAGCACGCATATACATCTGCAGATAAAACGAGTCTCCTTCATACTTTATAAACTTTCATGTTGTTGTTTTATTTATCTTGTGGACCAATGTTTATTAAAATATAAAGATAACTCTTCGTTCCTCTTATAACTGACTGACTGACTGTGCATTTGTGTACCTATATAAGTCATGTAAATAATTATCTATGAAGATATAAGTCTGTTTTTCTGACTATCTAGCTGTTCACCTGTCCCCAAGCTCGGTTTCTGGGTGGTGGTGGAAACTTGTAGTAGACGTCATACGCGATGTTGTCCATGTACCACTTGAATGATTTACATTTTCTGTCTTTCTTTATCTGCAGCTGTTTGCTGAGATCGCCGAGAGGGTAACCACGTAGCCAGGGCATTCTCGTGTAGAAGTACTCCTTAAATACGTCATCCAGCCAAACCTCAACAATACGCAAATAATTCTGAAATATAACAATAACAATAACAATAATAATAATAATAATAATAATAATAATAATAATAATAATAATAATAATGGTAGTAATAATATTATGATTATGATGATGATGATAAAAATAATAATAATAATAATCAGAAGAAATCGAAGAAAAAGAAGAATATTTTAGTGTTGCCGGTTATTAAGAGCTGTATGATAATGTGATATATATATATGTGTGTGTGTGTGTGTGTGTGTATATATATATATATATATATATATATATATATATATATATAAATATAATAACCCCCCCAAAAAATGCAGTCCCCATTCACTGAGCTAGTTTTACCGACCAGTTACCTTCCCAGTTACAGCAAACTTTCACTTGTACTAAAGTCGATAGAGCTTGCAAACTATCGCATGTGAGCCCTAAGCATATTATTATTGTTGTAATTGTTTATTATTATTATTATTATTGTTGTTGTTGTTATTATTATTATTGCAATTTTTTGTTATAAAAATTGCTACTACTGTTATTATTATTATTATCATATTACAGTATTATTATTTTTATTATTATTATTATTATTATTGTTTTTATTATTATTATAGTTAACAACATCATCTTCATCATCATCATCATTATTATTATTATATTTATGCTACTACTACTACTCTACTACTTCTGCTACTACGACTATTACTGCTGCTACTGATGTTACTAATATTATTATCGTTGTTGTTCTTGTTAGCCTACCTGTCTGGTATAAGGAATTTTTGTATGTACTGACACTTTTCTCGAGGGTACTCTGTGTTTGTACACGTGACCTACATGAGAGCAGGGAACCCATTCTATACTTCCTCCGCACATCCACACCTGCAAGATATATTTTTATATACAAACAAAGAAAAAACAACAACAAAAAAATACCTAACAATAAGTTAAATAAATAAAAATATAAGTAGGTAGTCAAAAGTGATTTTCATTTAAGAAAATACAATGTTGACGATAATTGCAGATCTTTTTATCCTGATTTCAGTGATCAAAAATTCATAGTTTTATTTCAGATAGTTTCAGAATTATGAATTTGTTAATATTAAAATGATTGGTGCCGTTTGCGCACAACTGACTTTTTGAAGAAACCTCGATTTTTAAGTGAACGTTCTGAAGCGAGATTGTCTCTTACAAAGCTTATTTTATAATATTGTATAATACTATCTGCTGCAAATATTCAGCCTAATTGTTTTCCTATCTCTTCAAAGTGCATTTATATTAATAAGTGAGGCCAAAGTTGGTGAATCATTCATTTGACACTAGATAAAAAAAGGAAATAAATTCATGAATAAATAGATGAATAGATAGCAGATAAATAAATAAATAATAAAATAATAACTTTGGAAATTTATAACTTCTGTTTGTACTTCAAAAATAGTTTTTATACCACATTAATCAGAGTGAAAAAACTTCTAGACAATAAATTAGAAAATCTGAAATGTTAACTTTTAGGAATTCATCTTTTTTCTTTTAAAAAGTTGCAGTTTTCTTCAATCTTTCTTTATCTGTACAATCTTAGTAAAGGCTATCTAATACTAAAGATGACTTGTTGAGTGCCCTTTCCACCTGAGGTCGGGACTCAAAGCAATTTACAGTGAGAGTTTATTCAGACAAAAGCTGGATGGATAATGAATGACAGTATAATAATATTACTAACAAAAGTTGCAAGTTTGTTGATGTGAATGTAAATGGCGCAGAAGCCGAATTTCATTTGGATAAGTTTTAAAAGACTTTGGAAAAGATGCTTCTGAGAGCATGTTTGAATATGGTAGCGGACTTCATGAAGCAAATGCCAAACCTACGAAGAAAAGACTGAATAAGGAAATATGTCCTGAGTGACATATGTTATTATTTATTATGTATGTAGTTATGTTTTGAACCAAGCTTTGAAACATAACAAACTTATTTTTTCGGACCAAGTGAACACAATTTATATACATCACCAATTCCAATACTATTTCCAAGGCATTGCTACAACCGGAGAAAAATCAAATAAAAAGCTAATACTACTGAATAAACTATCACAAATAAGAAGGCTGTTTTTAGATCACAACGACTGTTGACAAACTGAAGTTACGTGGCCGTAGAGTTTTGCTTAACAGACTGCACAAAACCTTGCGAGACTGGAGCTAAAGGCCTCCAGCACCCAGTCTGTAACTAGCATTATGCCGAGAAGTGATAAATAACTTTCGATGATTTATTAACAAAGATGGATGGACAGTCAGACAACCAGACAACGTATACGTAACCGGATCCGATATAATCACTCAAATAGTAATTTCATGCCGCTAAATCGACATATTATGACGAGAACGATCACTTTGCTGACAAATATAGCGTTCAAACTGAACTGAGGAGGTTCTGGTTGCAGAGAATTGGCTTGATCAGACGCTTTTCTACTCGGGTGTGACGCGGCTTCAGTGGCCATAACGTAATGACTGGTTGGACAGAAAACAAGATCATGTGACGTCTGTGTCAGGTGGGGCGGTTGGTCGAATACTTTCTTTAAGCTTCAGTTCTCCTGTCCTTCAACAGAAGAAATATTTTAATTTACGATGATATATTTTTGAAAGGGGTCTGTTGCTAGAAAACAGTCAAGGGACTTTATTCATCAGGGTTTTCTACCAGTTTGGTGTGGCAGTAACTTTCAAGCTGGATAAATAAGTAAAGCTAAGATATGGGCATTTTGTTTGTCTGAAGCGGTTTATAAAAGGAAAGCTCGTAGAGTAGTGAACGTAAGAGGCAGTGCATGAACGACGTTCGCGAAACACCGAAATGACGGTTATCCATGGCACTTCCAGTTGAGATTAAACCGTTTTTTTTTTTTTTTTTTTTTTTTTCACAAAGAAAGGTAACAGTCGTGAAATATACAGCAAGATAAAACTTAAAATTTAAAAATGTTTCAGTTTTTATTCAGAGAATAAATCAGCCGTTCATAAATCAGAACAAATAGGTCAAACAGTATGGCGAACCAAATGCAAGAGGCTCTAATAAAATGAATTATAAAAATTATTTAGATTTATTTATTCATTTTATTTAGCTCTCATTAACACACACACACAAACACTTTCTGTTGAAATAAAACTGAGAGTTCATCTAAGTAATGGAAATGTATGCAATTAATAATAAATAATTATAGTATATAAAGTAAAATAACTTGCTTTGAATGAAAGTTCGAAGTTTTCTCCTCCCCATATCAATAAGCCAGGATCATAGCCTCCCAGTTCGAAAAAAAATCTTTTATCTATTGCTAGAAGACCTCCAGCATGAGTTGGCGACCTAGGATGAAATGGCAATAAATATACTCACTTATAATAAACATATCACATTAGACAAGATAATAACAGGTACGGTCTATTGAAATATTAATAACATAATACATACATACATACATACATACATACATACATATATACATTTTATATATATATATATATATATATATAAAAAGAGAGAAAAAAAATCAGCAAGAGATACAGCGACAGAGAAGTAAGAGAGAGATAAAGCTTTTCGTTCACAGTATGTGTATATACACATGCACACACACACATATACACACATACACACACATACACACACATACACACATATACATACATACATACATACACACACACACACATATAAACACATATATACATACATACATACAAACATACACACACACACATACACACACATATACATACATACATACATACATACATTCATACACACACACAAGCACATAAATATACATTCAAGACACAGTCGGTTAACAATTATTTTTAATATCATTTTGTGTTTAACTGGCACGATAATATTTTATATATTGAATTTACCGGTAAGGTTCACTGTCGTATTTTCGTCTGCTTAATTCATCCGGAGGCACCACACCCTCTTTGTAGAAGAACCCCCACTCAAACAGCCCCCGATTATTGTAACTACGGTACACACTTTTGATGCTAAATGTTTTCCAGTTAATATAATCAATGATTGGAACAGCAACAATGGTTCTGAAATTTAAAAACGTTTGAACATAGAATGTAGTGTTATAGAATTGTCAGTGAATACTGAAACAGAATCGAGAAGATTAACTTTTACAACAGTCGTGAAATTAATTATGCATTAATAAGTTTATAAGATACCAGTAAGTGTGTTCGTTTTAAAATTATAACTCCAACAAAAATTAAAACAGTTAATGAAAATAAATCCTGCAATGAATAAGTCTATTTTAAGCAAATCCAAAATACTGTTATAGATGCTTAACGCATACATTTCCATGACAAAAATGTTTTGTTTACTGCGTGACTTGGGATGGCTGTCAGGGATGGGATACATATGGCCACCTATCAAGCAATAGTGTTGACAATGTCATAGTCCATTTTGAGCTGTTTAAAGTTAACATTGCAACACACTAATTCCCACCGGATATATCTTGTAGGTCAATAATGCATTTGAAACAAAACTGATGAAATAAATGCTGCTAAACACTTTGAGGTCCACTCTCAATCACACGTCCAGGGGAAGGTTACCAAGGACGCACATGGTTCATGTTGCCCTTGGGTACCAACAGAAATCGAAGAAGAAACTGTGCGTTGCCTTCATATTTTGACTTCGTGGAGATTCAGAATATGTCACGAGGAATACTGCAAAGCACCCAGGATCAAAACTCCCTTCAAGGAAGAATTCAAAATCGTGCAAAAGTAGTGTGCGAATGTTGCAGAGAACTGTGACACAAATTGTTCAAGTGAATTATGAGGAATTCTGGCTATCAACGGGGAAAAAATCTTGCCTCTGACAACAATTTTTAAACCGGTTACCATTTTAAAAATATCAGAACTATGCATATCTTGTTTGTGTATACTGAAGCAGAAATACGTATACTACATATTATTCACCGCATTTTGTTATTTCCTTCTGTGTTTGAAGCTGTAAGTGATTTTGAACGAAAAAAGGTGGTCATAATTTTATCCCATCTTACCTTACATATAAATTAACCATATTTAGACAATTACAAACCTGTTGTATGCAATTCTTGTCAGTAGTGGAGGTAACCAGTTTGGTCCACATTCACAGTGGGCGTCGAGAAAAACGACAACCTCACCAGTGGCTAGTCTGGCCCCCGCTGTCCGAGACTGAATCAAACCTTTTCTTTTTTCATTTCTGTAGAGCTTCACTTTTCCGTTCCAGCGTTTGATGTAGTCTTCCAGTTTAGCTTTCAAATGTTCTGTGCGATTACAAAATAAATTATAATAACAACGTAACAACAAAGTATGATTGAAAACTAATTATTTTAAGAAAAAAAAGTAGAAAAGGAAAGAGTTAGACAAATTCAGATGCATACATTCTTCAATCCACATATTAAACACGTAAATCTATGACTACATATTTGCTTATGTTCATACATAAACACATGAATACATACTCTTACACACATACATCTATTTATCAGCTGTGTTGCATACCTTTGTCACTAACGTCGTCGATGATGAGGACTTCTTTAAGCAGATGTTTTGGCGATGTGTTGATGACGCTGTGAATGGTGCGGAGAAGTGTTGACCAGCCTTCGTTGAATACCACGAGTATGACGCTGGCAACAGGCAATGTTTCTGGATAATGCCAAAATTTACATCTGAAAACAGAGCTTTGTGTTCGAAATGACGATGACGACGACAACGACAACGACAATACTACTACTACTACTACTACTACTACTACTACTAATAATAATAATAATAATATAATAACAATAATAATGATGATGGATGATGGTGATGATAACAGCAACAACAACAACAACAATGATAATAATAGTAATGACAATGTTGATGATAATACAATAAAACAATAATAAAATAATAATAATAATAATAATAATAATAATAATAATAATAATAATGAATATTAAAATATGAATATGTATTTTACGATACGTCATCGCGTAACCATCTCAGTATGGATATGAGATTTAACATTAAAATGTATTTATCTACAAACATTTTTCCAAGTGTATTTATGTAGGTGTGTACGTGTGTACTGTGCATGTGTATGTATGTGTGCAAGTGTGTACTTAGGTTTAAAAAATGTTCTGAAGCAACTGATGGGAATCAAAAACAGACTCACTCATCCATGCGGAGATCGGGAACGGCTCTGTCTAGTGAAATGTTATCACTGGCCAGCAAGTTATAACCGTACTGTCTGTCTATCTCTTCAACCAGACGTTCGTCTTTTTCAGGAGTTATAACAGCTTTACCATATTCTCCTGTAGTAGTTACGTTACACATGAAATATTCATATATTCAAGTGCATGTATACATACACACTCATGCACAACAACCACATGACCCAGACATACGTGTGTGTGTGTGTGTGTGTGTGTGTAAATATACATATAATATGCACCTGTTTTTGAAGGTAGTTTTGTATTTCTGTGTTTTATGTGATTATGCAGCCCTGTGTTTGGATATGAGCTTTCAAAATAATATTATTAGTGAGTTTGTGGAAATTAAATGAAACAAGAACAACAAAAATATAAATAAATAAATCAATAAATAAATCAAGCTTTATAGAGTATTCTTTTTGTATATTTTTTCTAATGATAAAATATCTTCTTCTTCTTCTTACTGTTTATTTCTCTAATATCGATATTTCGTGCAATTTTTAATTTTTTTGTTATACCTTAAATTTAATTTTTTTTTTTTAAATAGTATAGTGTTGTAACTGATAAACAACGTGACAAGCCTACCATAAAAATGTACTTATTACTATGGTAACTGACAGAAATAACCAAGTTCAATTAAAAAGTAAAAAAAAAATAAAAAATATGAACGAACCTGGCCCAGTACGTCTTTCGTTGTGAGGCTGTTCGAAGTTTCCGATGACGTTGTCTCTGTACACTGCGCTGTTGTCAGTAGTTTTAATAACATCTGTTTCCGGATTTGCGACGTCGACGTCTGCTACACGCAAGGAGTGTTGTGTCTTGTTATTTTCAAATTGTTGTAATGTAAAGTTCAGATGGTTAATAAAAAGACGCTTTTAGGACAATTTGAATAACAAATAATAATAAAAAATATATATATAACAGTTTGATTTTGTAATGCTTGGACGTTACAAACATATTTAAGTACGTACCTAAGTAAGTACATAATACATAATACATATATACAAACACACAAACACACACACACACACACACACAAAAACACACGCACACACACACACACACAAATACAAACACAAATACACACACACACATACATACATACATACATACATACTACTACATACATACATATACATTCGGAGTACAGACGAATAAATGAAATAAGTTCGACTCTCGTCAGCGGCGTCTGACGGGTTTGTGGGTCCTGATTGGACTTTGTGCTCCTGCGTCAGGGCGTTCCCAAATATTGTCTGTGTGCAGAGTCTAATCAGACGTACATAAAACAGAGAATATTCAATTACATACATACATACATGCCTATCTGTCTAGTTACAACATTAAACGTCTATGTTCATTGATCCGTCCATATACTTTCATTGGAGTATCTCTGTCTGTCTCTGTGTATCTATCTCCGTTTACTCCATTATTATAATAAAATTACAAATAAACATCTGTAAAACGCATATGGGAAACATAACTGCAAAAGACACAATAAAATATAATTTACCTGCAGTTTATCGTGCGCCAGTCGTTTAGAAATATCGAACTGTTTTTCTACAACTCTAATACTGAAAATAAAAGGTCCAAGAAGAAGTGAACACGTGATTAATATTCCTAGTTTTAACAAAACATTCCACCGAAAAAACGTGTACATTATCAAGCATGCACATCGTCTTCATACGCGGCGTTGCTTTACAACTGGACTTTGCTTTCTTCGTGGACGGTTCGGCGAATCGATTACATGTGAACCGTATTTTCTAATGTATTGATTTATCAAATTCAAAGAGGCAACAGCTGTAAGCTTTTTATATTGTTCTACAAATACGACTGATATTATATTAAATAGGCTGTAGGTTTAAAGAAGACAGAGGCAAGGTATGTTTGTTGTAATAGTCGTATGTGAGAAGTACGAACTGGTTCAACACCCGGCTCCGTTAAAACAGCAACCAGCGATACACGCCAGCCTAGCTTCAGTATCGTTAGAGATATATACATTGTCTTTTGATTAGATGTTCATCTGTTTGTTATGCTACATGATATTACGCGCCTGGTACAGTTTAAAATGATACAAACCAGAAAGTATATATATATATGTATGTATGTATGTATATGTGGATCATGTAGAATGTACTGAAGATGTAGAAAAATAGCAATCACAATATTAATAATATATATGTGTGTGTGTGTGTGCGCGCGCGCGTACGTGTATATATGTATGTGCTATTTTTGTATACGTGTAAATATGTGTATGTAAGTTCGGTCATTTTAATTATATCTGTAAGTATGTATTCACAATGTATAAATATTACAATATATATATATATATATATATATATTTATATCTGTAACTTCGAACATTAACAGTGATAACTACAACAATAACAGTACAGATAATATCATGAACAACAGTAAAAATAAAAACAACAATAAATGATGTTAACTAACAAGCTTTATTTTGTGTTTTACAATGGACTGGGTACAAATTAAATATCAGTGTTTACACAGAGCGTGTAACATTCCTCCTCCGTATCAAATCTGTTTCCGTTTCCTCCGCACCTGAAATAAGCCAACAGTTTACATTTGTCTATCCCTGCGTCGTAAAACCATCTGAGTTCAGGATCATCCTCAAAGTCGACATTACGACCTGGACAGAAACCCTGATCTATTGGCTTGTTGCAGCGCTTTCCTGTCAAAAGAACAAAATATTATTGTCTGTATTATTAATTAATTAATTAATTTATTTATTTATTATTGTTGCTGTTGTTGTTCTTTGTTGTTGTTGTTATTATTATTATTAATCGTGCAGAAATTAAATTTTACGTGCCTAAATTCTATATGAATATTCACAGATTATACGTACACACATATCTAGCAATGAAAGTCATATGCATACGTCTAAACCCAAATTAGAATACATTTAAGAGTTGTGCAGTGTAGTGGTAACAGTAGAAGCAGTTGTAGTTGTAATAGTATTAGTATTAGTAGTAATAGTAATAGTAAAAGTGTGGGATCATCAGTAAGAGTGATAATAAAAGTAGTGATAGACGATAGCAGTAGTAGCAACAGGTAATAGTAGTACTAGCAGTAGTAGTAGTAGTATTAGTAGTAACAGTAATGTTAACTGACGTGGTAGTAGTAGAAGTGGGAGACGTAGTAGAAGTAACAACACTCGTAATTACAATATAAATTTTCTTACCTATCGCTTGCACCTTTGGAAAACAGAAAAATAAACTTAGTAACAGAATCAGACTCAGAATCTTCATGTTGAAACTGAAATAATGAACATTTGAAATTATAGTTACTTTAGTCTGACATCAGTAATAATAGAAAACAATTAAATGAAGAATTAAAGATAAATAGTAGAATACAAATGTAAAAATAACATTTACAAATAAATACTTATTCCACTAATAAATAAATACCTATTTCTTAAAATAAGCCAGTTCATACTATATATAAATACAATTTATACTCACCTTTAGATGTTTTTGTTTTTTGTTTTTTTTATATTACCCTTTCAAGTTTTCTGTTTTATAATAACAAAAATTGATAAGCTATTTGTTACTGCAATTTATACATTCGTTATAAGTAATTAGCTATACTCAAAGTAACAATGTAGCTATTACGATGTAAACAAACATATGACGTAATTTATATTCCAGTCTCGTGCCTAGCGAGAATGTTCGAGATTATAAACTCCTTCGTCTGCGAACAGAACGAAACGAAACGAAAGATTGTTGTTCATCCTCCATTTTCAGGACTTAATAGAATTAAGAACGTAACACCTTTCACGATTTTAGTTGTTGGTTGTGGAATTTTTAAATAAAAAAATCAAAAGATCAAAAAATCAAACGAGTGAAGTACCTTTTTAAGGTAGGAATCAACATTATTATAATAAATGTTTTATTCGAACTGCTCCAATTCATTTTTCAAATTATTTATTTAAGGTTTAATTATAGCTTAATTATAGCTGAAATAAATATATTTTATATTATTGTTATTGTTGTTATTTATTTTAATACTGTACATAGCTAATTTGTTATTATTTCGTGTTTTGATACCATATGTCTATTCATGCATTTATTAATAATCCTGTAAATGTAGAAAGTGCGGTTATCAAACCGATTTCATAATTTAATAAGTCCTTGAATTATTTTTAATTATTTGCTTATGATATTGTAACGTCAACATTAGATTCAGCGGAAATGTTTACTTTCTGCTGCTACTATTGCAGCTGCTGCTACTCCTCCTACTACTATTACTACTACTACTACTTGTGCTACTGCTTTCACTACTGCTGCTGTTGTTACTACTGTTGCTGAAGCTACTACTATTAGTACCACTACTGCTGTTGCCACTGCTGCTACAACTACTACTAATAATACATATTTCACATTAAAATAGACTTCACTATTGTTGTTGTTGTTATTATTGTGTTTATAGTGTTTTTAGTGATTAAAAATCAGTGTTACATTCTGAAACAAAATGCATTTTCAGTTTCACGAATTGTCACTGTGTTTATATGCTTTGTAGTGTTAAAATACTGTCCACATCAAAGCAAAAACAACAAAAATATTAAGAAACAAAAGTGTTTATTTCTTATTGACGCAGAGATCGTAACAAGCATCACTGGTAGAAAATCGGTTGCCGTTACCGCCACAACCAAAATAGAGCATCTTTTCACATTCATCGTTTTTAGAACTGTAGAACCATTTCAGTTCCGGCAGTTCACCATTATCGTTTTCGGTTGGACCGGAGCAAAATCCTTGATCTACTGGCTTGAAACAGACATGAGGTGTCCCTAATAATAACAGTAATAATAATAAGAATAACAATGATGATGATGATGATAACTTATCGGAAAATTAAATCAGATAAAGAAATGAGAAAAGATCTCTAAAATTCCATATAAAGGTACGTTTCAGTAGAAAGATTTCTATGGTTATTCAGTGTTGTATTTTTTTAAAGTTTTTTTTATTAGTTTAAAATGCAAAGCTTCTTACTTGTTCTAACTCTATTGGGAAGTCTGGAAATGCAGATAAACATGAAAAGCAGGACCACAAATTTCATGACGAATCTAAAACTGTTACCGAGTTATTTACATCGTTTGTTATGAAACTGTTAATATATGTATTTCTCGACCTTTAAAATGGTTTTACTTTTATCATGCTATTATATTATCTTACTGCTTTTCTGTTTACACGGCGATTTCAGTTTGTTTACGTCATCATGTGAATTACACACAGTGTGAAGCGTCCCCAATTTTGGTTCACAACGGACAATTTATAAATAGGAACATTGTTAATAAAAAGTTCAAAAACAAAAATGTCCGTCCTCTTTTGCTATTTAAAAGTGTTTAAACTGCTGTTTGGCAGTAACTGTTATAAGTGTGAGGAATACTGTTAAATTGTCAGCAATATATACAGATAATAATTTAGGTCATATGAAAAGAAATATATTCATATTACGACATAAACTACCGTAGAAAATCCACATTTCCGTCGAAGTCGTTTATACAGCTCATGTTTTCAGATCTATGACTAAGTCCAGAAAGTATATTATACATGTATATATTTATATTCTCGTACATACAAATAAACAGTTAATTTTCTGTGCTCGCACTCTATTTCACTTCGTTGTGTCTGTCTGTTTTCACTCTCAAACGAACACACATATCCACGGACATACAACATATGTATTAATCAGTCTTAACCGGTTTCTTTATTTACCTATTCATTTGTTTCTTTGTTTTACTCTCAGTTATATATGCGCGATTATGCATTTCTGATTTTCATGCAACAGTAAACAAAACAAACATTTTCTTCATTCAACATTTTTAATGATTACGAAATTCCTTTCAGGGATTCCAGTTATTTCTAACGCACATTCCAGTACATTCATGTTTCGAAGCGAATCTGTTAGCGTTTCCCCCGCATCCGTAGAAAGGCAGAAGTTTACATCCTCTGATTCTCATGTCGTAGTACCACGCTAGAACCGCTCTTAAAGCCTGTCCCTCGGTCGTATCAGGACAGGAACCTTGTCGTATAGGCAGATCACACCGCTTATGTACGTGTCTACCTGTTTTATAATAATAATAATAACCATGATAATGGTAATGATAATGTTTTTTAAATAATGATGATGCTCTTTGAATAGCAATAATTACAGTAAAAACACAATCTGAGTAAGAACTTCAAAATAAAATTGTCACAAGATTCGTACTACTACTACTACTACTACTACTACTACTATTGTTATTATTTTAAAGAAAAAAAAAAAAAAAAAAAGTAAAATGATAATATGTTAAAATTGCTTACCAGTAGCAGTTAAAATAGAAACAAATATCATTACAGTAAATATAACCAGCCCCTTCATTATGAATCTGAAATATCAAAAATATTAATATTTGTAAATATGTTTAAAGCTGAACATATTCATTCCAATTAATAACAACGATTAATAACAAACATTTATTATTATTGTTATTATTATTATTATTATTATTATTATTTGTTGTTGTTGTTGTTGTTGTTGGTGGTGGTGGTGGTGGTGGTGATTATTGTCGTAGTAATATTATTATGAAAGTAGTAATGCTAATAGTAATAACAGTAACAACAGTAGAAATAATATTATTATTAGTTATTGTAGACATAGTAGTAACAGTAGTATTGATACAGATAGTACTGGGTTACTGTAGAAGTAAAAGTTACTGTTGTAGAGATTTGTTGTTTAGGAAACCGATTTTACAAGTTATCTACGCTTTGTTTTATCCTCTTCAGTTTTTAAATATAAAGCTGTATGCACGTATGGAGTAGGGTGCAGAATTTTCAGGTCTGACACAATGTAGTGCGCGATAAAAGATTTTATGAATTTAAAACTGTATTTTCAAAATGATTACAGAAATGTATATTGTCCTAATATAGAGTCACTCGTTTATATTAATTAGTATATTTAATCAAATAGTGATTGGTAAGAGTAACTTACGTTATCTTTTACAATATCGTTAACTAAAAATATGTTTTACAAATCATGATGAGTTACTTATTCTGTTATAAAAAAATACATACATGTCGCCATGATCTTATTTTCTTACCCAGACTGTGTAGTTAATTCCTCTGTCTTCCTGTTTCGCTCATTAATGTATCATATAAATAGTAAAATATATGCAAAATATATTATCACTTGCTGTATTACATTTCATTTACCTCCAAGAAAATCTTCATAAAATATGTTCTATAGTGAAATTTATGTGCATGAATATATCTAACACAAGGCACATTTCATCATCAAATATTAATACGTAACTGAGAAATAGTTCTGAGAGTTTTATGTTATTACTCTAAATTGATAATGCATTTTGAAGAAATTATCTTAATTCAAATACACCAACATTTTAGTAACAGCAATCTCTGATATAAAAAATACTTTACTTCTGACATTCTGTACACATAGTAATTACGTCATCAGATTATGATACGTTACCTCCCTTGAACTGGAATTGCTGTGTGTGTGTGTGTGTGTGTGTGTTTTCTGTTGTTTATTTATTTATTTATTATTGTTGTTGTTGTTGTTGTTGTTGTTGTTGTTGTTCTTCTTCTTCTTCTTCTTCTTCTTCTTCTTATTATTATTATTATTTTTTTTTAATCAATACACAAAACTGATAGGACTTTATATTTTCCGTAAATAGTTGAAATACAAATTAAAAATAATTATGCTGACAACATTTCATATAGACACAGAGCACCAGTTTGATAGAATTCTTTGTAATTTACTTTTCCTCTGATTGTGCTAATAATTATAATAATGATGAACATCGTGATGATGATGATGATGATAATGCAACAAAATTACACATATACTGACGTTTTAATACACAGTTTTAATTCACACAAAATTTAACACACTCTGATTTTTTCACAAATCTGTTGCTGTTTCCTCCACAACCGAAATACGGCAACAGTTTACACACATCTTTTTTGGCGTCGTAGAACCAGTTTGTAACAGAGAAATCTTCGCTAAAGTCAGTATCATTACAGAAACCCAGGTTTATCGGCTCGGCACAGAACTTAAGTTTTTCTGCAAACAAAAACGCGTGATCTGAAAATGTTTGAAATATCTGTAAAATCTATTTACTTTAAGAAATATTTGCAAACATTGGCAAAATAGTTGTATTAATGTTGTTTAAGTAAAATTATGGATATTTAAATTCAAATATATTTATGTGCAGTGTGTTATGTATGTCGATACAGCTGAGTTTCATTGTTCAAATTCATACAAATTTAAAAATAAAATAAAATAAAAAAGAAATAAAAATGAAAAAGTAAAAAGAAATAAAAAGGATTATAGTAAAAATATATACTAACTCTATCACCATCATTATCGTCATCGTCATCACCAACACCGTAATCACTATTATTATTCTTAATACATATGTGTGTGTGTTTGTGTCGTTTGAGAGGAAGAGAGAGTGAAAAACGTTTTGTTTGTGATAAAATTACTGATTCAAGATACTGTTATAAATTACATATTTTTTCTTCTGATTATTTTAAACAGAAACAACAACAGTTTATAACGACTACTAAACTTTACTTACCATGGTTATATTTGGAGTCTACGGAAACAAAGAAAAACAGCAAAATGAAAATCAACTTCTTCATCACAGCCCTAAAATATTAAATAGTTTTGCGTAAGAATAATAACACCCAGTAATGTAATTACAAGACTTCAGTCTGGTATACAGCGCGCAGCTGGTAAGATGACAGGTCAGTCCTTCTTTGTGTCCCACTGAGCTAACACAGCAAAGGCACAGAAATTAAGTTTCTTAGTGAAAAACGTAACCGTGTAAAAGCGTACCTATGAGTATGTGTGTGTGTATTTTCAACTCATACTTAATACGTAGCAATTTCCTGGACAGTACGAAATAGGAGAATAATTGCAAAGGTTAGATAAAGTGTCTTATTTACTGAAAGCGGGTTAAGTGGGAATTTCAGTCAAATAATTATTGGTCGTAATTGTACAAACTCTTACGGGTATTGGATGGAAAACGATTAGGCCTCGCTTTTCTTTTTATCTCTTTTTTTCTC
>CM022665.1:27849445-27896945 GCA_012295275.1 Chrysomallon squamiferum | reverse complement strand
GAAATAATTTATTAATACGCCTTCAGAAAATAGTTCTCAAATTAATGGAATATATTTTATTTTACTCTCTTATTTTTTCAGAAGTTTGATCATTTTTGTTTAAATTTGGAACAGTATGCATCCAAAGGCTTATAGTAGCTGAAAACAACACATGTATTTTTCAGTTAGTTCATGCCAGAAATTAAACAGTACTACATCTTTTATTACGTATTTTTGTTTTTATTTGACGTCATATTTGTCTTACGATGATTTAGATGATACTACTACTACTACTATAACTACTACTACTACTACTACTACTACTACTACTACTACTAATAATAATAATAATAGTAATAATGATAATAAATATAATATTAAAGTATATATAATAAAACTCATCAAATAAATTATTTAGCAGCTGTTCAGAATGGGAGAGCTTCGTCATTATCAAAATATAAATTTGCTGAAATTTTTAATATATATAATTTTTGAAAATAACAATACAAAATTTCCAAAATATAACTTTAAATATATTCATGTTTCATATATTAAAACATTTTAATTCTGTAACCTCTAACGTCTTTAAGTAATCGTTATTTATTGATTTTACCTTTCACTTGTGGATGGTTCAAAATCGTAAGTCATATGTAATAGAAAATGGAAGTTCTTTAGTGCGCAGATTGTAAACTATTAAAAATATTTTGAAATATTCACTGCTAACATTGACGTTTACGGAAGTATGCAAAAGAGCACGACCGTCATAGTTCTTGCAGTTTGTTTATTTTATCTCAGTTTAACCAAGTTCAATGTGCCCGACGATACCATGCAACGTGATCGCTGTTGCTGTAACAACCAGACACTTCGCTGAATCTCAATACGCACCTCTGACGATAAATGATATAACAAAATTAGTTATATTTAAGCAGTTATTTTATTTATATAATAATAATAATAATAATAATAATAATAATAATAATAAAATATATATATATTATTATCATTTATTATATATCATTTATCGTTAGAGGTGCGTATTAAGATTCAGCGAAGTCTCTGGTTGTTAATATATATATATATATGGCTCACTGGCAGCACTAAAAATCCCTTTAGTTTCCTACGACTACAGAAGAATGGCGGCGCTCATATATTTTTGAACAGTACCTTTATCATACATTATTATAATTCGATGAAAACACAACCGAAACCAAACATACAACAAAAATAAAAATAAATAAAATAAAATAAAATAAAGAAATAAATAAAAATAGAGGAAAAAAGAGAGAAATATAACTTGAATATATTTAGAATATTTTTAGGCATTTTATTCGTATCACCAAAGGTAAATTTTAGAATATCGTTTCGAAAAATATTCTTAGAACATATGTAATACATCCATGAAAGGCAGTTGTTTATAAACATATATGATAAAAATTGAAGTTACTTCGTACGCATAACGGAATTTTCTTGAAAGATCTCTGTCATTTTTTAATTTTTATTTTTTTGTAAAATTATTATTATTCATGTAAAAACATAAATTTTCCACTACAGCCAAGTGACATATCTAAAACTGCTGACAACAAATCAAAGTCGCCATTTGATGTTGGATTCGCAATTTAGTAAATGAAATATATGTAAAATACGCCCAGAACTAAAACACAGCAGTCAGTCAATAAAAACACTTTTTTTTAAAAACCAAGACTTAATTTTCTTGCTTTCAGAAAACGGATATTTCATCACGTTTTTAATGCCGCGCCCACCAAACAGACTAATGTATTCAAGTGACCATCCCATTTACCCAGGTGAACGCTATAAAATAACCACATTTTGCAGTATACTGGTATTAACTCAGAAGAAGTCTGCTAGGAATGTCTCACTCTCGATCAGTTACGGAACCACTCTTCATAGACACCAACATGCAGTACAATCTGGATCGATCTCTTTTTCCAGGCATCGACGATACCTTTTCTAACTCACAGCCAGCTTTACTCATAGCACAGTCCAAGACGTGGACCACGCCGACGTCCAACTCCTATTACAACGTCGAGAACGAGAATCTGTCGGAGAAAGCCAATTCAGACCATCTGTACAATTTCAATGGTAAAATTTCAAAAACATTATTTTTAATTATTTGTTTAAAATATGTAGAAATTACGATATATATATAAATCATGCACTGATACCGATTTTGTATATATCTTCAATTTGTGCATTGTTCAGTGTCCGGTGAGGCCCTAGTCTGTATAAATCTGACAGGCTCCTGGTTGAAATAATTTGCTTTATTTTCTAAAATATTTGTACAAAATTTCACATAGCATACCTTCTTCTTCTTTTTATTTTCTAATCTTTCTTTCTTTTTCTTTTCTTTTTGTTTCTTAAAGGCTCTATATAGATGTTCTTAAGTCATAGCTTTTTAACTTATGTTTTAAATCCGTTACTTTTATTACAGAATCCTTTGATCTCTTGGCTACTTTGGTTGGTACGGGCGAACTGGAAGAACTTCTCAATGAACTTCTACAATCGAGTAACATTGATGGCTCGTTGAACCTTCCACAGCAGAGATACTCAGAAATCGGTTCAAAGCTGTTACAGACAAATCTTTTCTCGGATTCTTCGGCAGCCGTTTCTCAGCAGGACAGTGGGTATTGCATGTCGGCATCGCACAGCGAAGTTTCCTTTCAACGTTCATTCAACGAAGTGCGTCCCCTTTCCTCCGCGTTCGATTCCCAGTACCACAATGCACGCGACGCTGGAGTGAAACAAAAATTTGTACGAGATCACGAACAAGAGCGAACGTTACGAAAACAAACTTGTTGACCGACAGACCGAACGGTCGGTTCTTGCCAGAGTCGGAGAGCGAAATCCCCGAACAAATGGGGTGACAATCTTTCCACGTGAATCATGAACATTTTGTATTATTAATAAATATTATTTAATCTTTTTGTAACGGAAAATTATTAAGCACAGATAAATGTGAATTTATTTGCAACTTTTGTTTAAATGATACACTGTTTTAAGTTGTATTAGATTTGAACACTGAACAAACGAGTGCTGTATTTTAGTTTGTATTTAGTAACTTGAACACTAGGCAAACGAGTATACTGTTTTCCTCGGTTTTTGATGACAATCTGAAAACTGAACATGCAAATGATCGATGCAACTTTCTGTATTTGCTGTGATGATCACTCATGAGGAGCGATGTTATAATTTAGTTTTTTCTTATTCTGGACACTGAACATATGCGCTGCATTACAATTTTTTACTTTTCGTTAAATAGAATACGCTGTACTGTTATTTTGTATTTGGTGGTTTGAACTCTGAATATATAAACGAACAGTGTACTGTTTTTGAATTCGGTTATTTGAACACTGAATATAGACTTAAACTGTAACTATTTTTGTATTTGCTGATTTGAACAGTGAACATACACACGATCTGTAATTATTTTTGCTCAATCATCTTGTGTCTGTTACAGCGATATCACAATGTAATGGTATGCTACGTTTCCAGATATATTTGTGCAGATATTCTGCATTTGCTTTACTTTTTATTTTTATTTTTTTGTTACATACTGCTATAAAATTGTAATGATAAGACACATGTATGGCTTCAAATTATATTTTGTTACAAAGATTCTTATATTAAATGATGTCAAGAAAATATGTTTTGTTTTATTTGTTTTACTTACCGAATACATACTTACATACATACATACATACATATACACGGACGTACCCGCATACCAACACTAATTATGTGAATGCCTTGGGGTATTTTAATACGGGGTGGAGGGCACCTACGTCTAGCATTGCAACAACCCAGAGTACGCCATAAATGGTGACTGCTTTGTCTGCTTAAATCAAGGAATCGAGGAAATTAGACAGGGCACCACGGGCATTTGGGATCCCAGAACACAGTTTACTCCACATTGCTTCTAATCTTAATCCTAGTGTGAGATGTTCTGGTTAACTTTTATTATTATTATTATTATTATTGAAATCTTTTTTTGTTTTTTTTTCCATAATTCTCAGGAATTTGTCAGGCTAAAAACTATTTGAAATCTTTTTACTGCACTTCGTGTGGACATGGGGCATTAATTTACCCCATCCAATAAAATAAGAATTTTTTTTTTATCTTCAGACCATTAATATATGAAGATGTCTACGGTAACTAAATATGTGTAGCTAATGCATAAAGCAAACTCTAGTTCTAACTGTGTTAAACATTTTCCAGTGTATGTGTAGGTACATCTGTATATGTCTGAATGTTTGTCTGTGTGTGTGTGTGTGTGTGTGGAATGTATGTATGTATGTACAAATTAATTAATTTTATTTTAGTTTGTATAATCAATATCAGTTTAACTTTTGAAATAAAATGATTTTCACTCAGGATGTATTCGTTATTATGTTGTCTACATTTTTGGTCAGGAATATGCATTTGTAAAAGAATACTAGAATGTTCTGCAACGTATTAATGTGTTTCATTTCTTAATAATTTTTTTCTTCTAAAAATGATTTTATTTATTTATTTATTTATTTATTTATTTATTTAACTGTTCGGTTAAAAATCTGCTTACAACTTTGAACTATTATTAATTTTATATATTTATTCCTAAATGGTTTTTTTTTTTTTTTTTTTTTTTAAATGTATTTCTTACAAAATATTGAAATTAAAATAACTAAAATGATATAAAGGCAAACCTGTTTAAGTTGTCACTTCTATGTAACAGCCACCTATCTTGCATGTCTACCTCAAGATTTTTCCCACAATGCATAAATTTATATATTTATACTAACTCCCTACGACAACCACCCCCTATAATAAACCTTTTGCTGGTTATTTGAGTAGCTGTTATAGACAGTTTGGATTATGTACGAAATAAATAAATATGCATATATATATATATACTTTGCATGTGAGTATTAGTAAAATAGGTAAATAAAGATACAATAAATTATTATCCACCTTTGACTCCATCAAACCCAGTCATCCATCCATCCATATACAAAATGCATTTAACTGCATTGGTGATGTTACCTTAGTAGTTCAGCTGACTATAAAATATTTTATATTTGTTTTGAATTTTATTATTCTTTTTCTTCTTCTTATTATTATTATATCATCATCATCATTATCATGATTATTATTATTATTATCATCATTGTAATTATTATTGTAATTGTTATTTTTATTATTATTATTATTATTATTATTATTGTTATTAATTTTACTTGCAATACTTTTATTTTTATAAAAAAAAAAAATAATTAAAAATTAAAAATTAGTAATGTTAGCAAATGCGAGATAAAAACCATTCACAGTTTGACAATGTTTCAAATTATATTCATCATTATTTATTTTTGTCATTATTTTGCATTGCTGTTTAAAATATTGTAATCACTTTTTTCACAGTTATCATAACTTTATATGTCATATTTCGCTACTGATAATTTCCAAGCTGTATCTTAGCAACAAATCTTGATCATATGACTGTGTATTAACAATAATGAAAGCTATAATGTGTCTTCTTTTTCGTTTTCTTCTCATTATTATTATTATTATGAATTTTAATTATTTTTGTTTTATTGTTTAAAAAAATATATATAAAACTAAAAACCAAAAACAAACAAACATAAAAAAACAACAAAAAAACCTCAACAAATAAAAAGAGAAATGAAACAAAATAAATCAAACGTAAATAGATAATAAAATAAAATAAAGTTTATAACTACTAGAAAAGAGCCTTATCATTATTATCATAAACACCATCATCATCATCATCATCATCATTGTTGTTGTTGTTGTTGTTGTTACTGCTGCTATTGACATTATGTAACTGATGCCACTGTAACAGTTGTTATATATATATTCTATCATAGTTATTTACATTTATTTTTAGGATAAAAGTTACTAATTGTTACAATTTTTAATTATAGTTATTATTTGTGATATTTTATAAACTAATTACTACATTTACATGATATACACTTAATATATTTTTAATATGATTTAAATAGGTTCAGTGTTGAAAGCATTAATCTGAAATATTATGGTTTTTGTATTTTCTTTTAACTGTTAACAGTAATAACAGACATTTTATTTCACATAGTCTGTTATAATATTTGGCCATAGTTTCTTTGCAATAATAACTCAAAATTTTAAATACATAAAAATCTTTCAAAATTACATGTTTACAAAATATATTTACGGTATGATCTTTCATCTAATTATTCAGTTTCTAAATACATATACAGGAACAGGTACAGGATTTTCAAAAAAAAAATTATTTCATTTTAATCCACTGACTGGAATAATCAGTAGATACTTAGACTGAGCTTATAAAAAAATAATTTTGATAATGTTATACATCATTTCACATCCTGTCTTTGCTTCTACAATTTTGGCGAAACTTAGCAGTGAAACAAAGATACAACCAAAAACTGTTGTGTCTCAGAAACGATTATTTAAATAGTCACAGCATTATACTTAAAACAATACAGTGTACTTCAAAATAAAAGAGTGAATGTTAAGCTGCTTAACAACCACTGTCTCTTTCTCTCTCTCTTTCTACTTCTGTCTTGGTTCATATTTATATTCAGTTTTTATCATGTTAATCATACTTTACTTGAAGAAGATCATTTGTATTTATATACTCATAGACAAAAACAATGGTATTTGATAATATATATATTTGAGAGAGAGAGAGAGAGAGAGAGAGAGAGAGAGAGAGAGAGAGAGAGAGAGAGAGAGAGAGAGAGAGAGAGAGAGAGAGATAGATAGAGCAAGACAGAGAGAGACATAGATAGAGCAAGAGAGAGAGACATAGATAGAGCAAAGAGAGAGAGAGAGAGATAGAGCAAGAGAGAGAGACATAGAGGGAGAGAGAGAGAGAGACGTCGATAGAGCAAGAGAGAAAGAGAGAGAGAGAGACATAGATAGAGCAAGAGAGAGAGAGACATAGATAGAGCAAGAGAGAGAGAGAGAGACATAGACAGAGCAAGAGAGAGAGAGACGTAGATAGAGCAAGAAAGAGAGAGAGATAGATAGGGCAAGAGAGAGAGAGACAGAGACATAGATAGTGCAAGAGAGAAGAGACATAGATAGAGCAAAGAGAGAGAGAGAGAGAGATAGATAGAGCAAGAGAGAGACATAGATAGGGCAAGAGAGAGAGAGACATAGATAGAGCAAGAGAGAGAGAGAGACATAGATAGGGCAAGAGAGAGAGAGACATAGATAGAGCAGAGAGAGAGAGATAGAGACATAGACAGAGCAGAGAGAGAGATAGATAGGGCAAGAAAGAGAGAGATTTTTTGAAAAACATTCTACTAAATGTATTTTGTGTATTTTGGATCAGTATTTATTAGATTTCGGGATGCTTACAAATTAGCTTTTCAGTATTAAGTTATCAATTAGTTTATTTTGTCTGACAAATAAAAATATCTTTGTCGGTAGTAGTTTCCTTTGTGTATATTTCTGTCTCTAAGAATTGAGAGAGAGAGATTCATGTATTTAACAATATGCTTCTCTAAAATGTATTTTGCATTGTTTTACTTTGAAAAATTATCTTAAATGAAATTTGTAATATATTTTATTTTGGATTTTAAGAAAAATATTTAATTTTAAATTAAAAAGATGCTTACAAATTAGCTTTCAGTAACAGATAGGAGTTTTCAATTAGCACTTTTTATGTTCTGTTGTCATGATTAAAAAATGTTCAAATCAAATTTAACTTTATGGTGTTTCAACGATATTTTAATAAGAATAACAAGAAGGAAAAATCAAGAAATATATCTTTTTTATTATTTGTGATCACACACGATTCCATGCACACACATTAAACACATGCATGCACACACGATGCAAATACAAACACACACACATTACACATATACACAAAGACATCCCTCCATGAACCAAGTATATTCCTTGGAATTTTGTAAAACATATATATATTTCAAATTGTTATTATTTGTGCTACTGTTGTAGGTAAACAGATAATGAAAACAGGCATCACAGCTAGTTAAATATACTATTTCTCAACTAGTATGTATTCCTTATTATCTGCACTTCATATATAGGTAAAATAACACTTAGAAGTCCTATTTTTAACTAGCAGTGTATAATAAATAAATATATTTCACTTCAGATTTATACAGTGTCTCAGTTTAGACACTTTACTAGATATAAAATATAATTATACCTGAAATATCATTTTTTTCAGTTTAAATATACAGTTCTAATTACAGTTTATAATTAGGTTTATGTACATTACTAAAATTCTTTTTGAAATTGCATTAGATTTTTCAGACTGCTTGAGAGAACTGACAATGAATTTTTGACACAGACACTGTAAAAGTGAAAAAAATGTAGATTGTTTGGCCACAGACATTTTCATCTAGGACTTTTTGTATATATTTTTTCAAAGAAGGGTGTTTATTTCATTTTGATGAAATAATAGCCGAAATTATAAAATAATTTATTTTTTAGCATCATATTTAGCCCTTATGAACAGTTTTAAATTACCTCTCAAATTATGGCGTATTCCTCTTTGGCAGATTCATTTGCATTTTTATATATTTTTTTTATTTTTTGTTTTTTTTAAATCTTCTAATTAATATCCATACCTAACTGTACACCTTTGCAGACTTTCCTTCTTTTGTTTATCACTGCTAAAACATTTATTAAGCTGATAAGGTGATCACTTTCAGAACCACTATTTCATGAAATCTTTTATTAATGTTTTGTTTTTCTTCTTCCCTTCATTAATTTGTCAGATAAAAAATATCATACTCTTGATTTCATGGATAATTAACATGGGGAGCAATGGTCTGGAAAATGCTGGGAAATTACGTGTTCTGAGTGCAGCTCTAATTAATCTGGAGGTATTTTTAAACAGAAAGTGAGCCATCACATAAATCACAATGATCAGACTGCTAATCAGGTGCTAATCAGGAAGAGTGGCACAGCCTGGAGATCAGTTCTCTGTTGGTGCTTCCAATGGACTAGTTCTGGGATTAATATCTGGCTTACACACTGGAAAATGTTTTCCTATGTACTGGAAAACAGATAAAAAAGAGTAAATCAGTGAGTAGCCAGTGTTTCATGTATTATCATTATGCAAGAAAAAACTACAATTATTTGTTACCTAGTAACTGGTAATATTGTAATGGATATAGGTGTTGTTAATTCATTAATTCATCTATATTAAGTCTTCGCATGGACTGATCAAACTAGTTCAAAATGGAGGTGCTTGTGCCCTGTTTATACTTAGAATTATACATTTATAGAAGTAGCCATTGGTGGAAGAGACACAGGACAATGGTGTTCTATCCCTTTTTTATTTCCATCCATGTCAGTTTTCTGTACTAGTTAGTCTGTCAAATTTCTCTTACACTGCCTCCTTTCCAGCCTCTTCCCTTAGAGTTCCACTGATTCCTAAAACTCATTTACTTCATTTAAAATTGCTTATTAATTTCATTTTATGTAAAAAGATAATAACATAGATATGAAACAATATGTTAGTTGCCTCTTTTTTTTTTTTTCTTTTTTTTCAGAAATACTAACTAATAATCACCCATGTCCTCAAAAAAAAAAAAAAAAAAAAAAAAAAAAATAAATAAAATAAAATAAAGAAAAAGAAAGTCTCTTCAAACAGTGACAATAATTAAGAACTGAATAAATGTAAAAAAAAAAAAAAAAAAAAAAAATTCCAAAAAAATAAATATGGTTCCATTTTTAATAAATATGGTTCCAATCTTTTCACTTCTAGAATTTTCTACAAATGAATTATCTCAATTCATTTTCTTTTTAATAAATGTGTCATTAAAAAGACAAATTTTCTTTGTCAGTACAAATGATTTTTAAACAATAAGTCCATTTTACGTTATTTGTTTTGTTCATTTAATCTGTTCTGCTGTTTAAATCAAAATAGCCGCTGCAGATATAGCTATTGTATTTGCTCTGTAATTCAGTGGTTGGAGATTGTCAAGTCCCAGCATTCTTTTCTTTGTACACTGGCTAGCCTTCCATTTCAGCCACTGACCCACCAGTTTTGTGTGTTCTTTCATGTCTGCGGGAAAGTGTACATGAAATATTCTTTTCATGCTAATTGAAAAGAGTAACCCATAAAGTAATGGCATCATATTTCTTGTCTATTATTATTAAATGATAATAATAAAATATATATTACTACTACTAATAATGATGGTTATAAAAATATTAATAGTCATGATGATGATGATAATAAAATAATGTAATGATTATGATCATTTGAAATATTATACCTATTAATATTAAAATATGTTAAGGCAGTGGTAACCAAATATTTTCACACTCATTCTGAGCAAATTTAACTTTTGCAAATAATAATAATAATAATAATAATAAATAAATAAATAAATATAAAAATAAAAGTTGTTTTTTGTACACATAATGCAATTTAATATCTTCATAAGAAAAAAAAAAAAAAGAGAACACAAAAAAACAGCACAAACAGCATTACAACTTTAATTCAGCTCTTCAGTACAACAGTTAAAGAAGTTAATTATTTATGGACACAGTGGGCATCACAGTTTGATTTCTTCTTAAATCTGTTGCGATTTCCTGCGCAGCCGAGATACAGCATTTTTTTACACGTGTTCCCTTCCATGTCGTAGAACCACCTGCTGACGTGGTCGGCCACGGGTTGGTGTGGACAGGGTTTGCCTTGTTGTATCGGCTGCTTACATCGGCGAGCTGAATGAAAGAAAAAGACGAAGGAAAAAAAAAACAGATTTACATTTCAGATAACGTAAATCTGTATTAAATTAAAATTAAAGTGCTAACTGAAATTTCACAAACTCGTGTTTGAGTTATACACAATACTGGTGAATATTAAAAAAAAAAAAAAAAAAATTATAATAATAAATAAAGAAAAGTTTCAAACAAAATCAATGAAATGAAAAAAAAATACATTTATTATTGTTATTATTGTTGTTATTATTATTATTATTATTATTATTATTATTATTATTATTATTTACTAACACCAAGGAAATAGCAATGATGGGCTGATTTTTAAGAACACCTAAACTTTATTATTGTTATTATTATTATTGTTGTTGTTGTTGTTGTTGTTGTTGTTGTTGTTGTTGTTGTTGTTGTTGTTGTTGTTGTTGTTGTTGTTGTTGTTGTTGTTGTTGTTATTATTATTATTATTATTAATTTCAAATTTTATAATAGACATCAAAAAGAGATTCCACTGGATCTGAAACATAAGCATACACTTACTACAATAAATATTAATAAATCTTATATCAGTATTTTAGTTACGTTAATTAAAATATTTACGATTTAGTACAAAATATAATTACTAAATTATGGTGCTTCTGTTGGTTGTTAGCTTGTCTGTGTATATTACAAATATTTCTAGATTCACCCAATAATTCATGTATTTTACTGCAAAAACGCTTGTCAGTGCACAGTAAAAAAATATATAACTAATCATTTGTCGTTCTCATACTGTGGAACATGTTATAAGTGACTTACCTATAGCTGAAACTTCAGCCAACAGCAGCAGGACCATGAATGAAATGAGTATCTTCATCGCAGTACTAAAAATTTTAAAATATTAGTCAGCTATTGTAATTATTACTTATTGTTTATAATATCTGTCACACACATAGGCACACACACAAACACAATTTAATCAACAATGTATACTCTGATTGTAAATAATAGATGTTAAGTATCATAAGCAATTACTTTTTAATGTTTATTTTATTAAATAAAAATTCTACGACAGTTTATTATTATACCTGCGATATCGAATGACGAAAGCCTTAACCCTTTCAGTTGTGCAGTAATTGCTCCTGTGGATCTATATTTAATCCGTTTAAACAGTTTTCGGATGAATATTAATATGAACGATATTTTTACATATTTTGTTGTATACCTTAATTAAATTAAAACCAAAGTTGTTCAAATATTTTAATAATTAATGTTGGTTATTTTTCTATGACAAATGACGTCATAAAGTCGGGGCTTATAATTTCTATTTTCTATTGAGAACAGTTTAGGATTTAATTAAAGCTATTAATTAGGACATCAAGTCTTTCCCCTAATTTGATTTTGTTTTCTCCACATAAAAAAAAAAAAAAAAAAAACCCCAAACAAACAAAAAACACAAAATAAACACAAAGTTATTCGAATATTTTATAGAAATAAAGTTAATTATATTTTATTGACGTCATAAAGTCGGCTCGTATAATTTCCATATTGTAATGAATACAGTTTGGGATTTAACGAAAAACATTAATTACAATGTCGAGGCTGTTTTTATTTTTCCTTTTATTTATATATATTTATTTATTAACAAATTTATTTATTTATTTATTTATGTTTTCCAAACTCAATAGAAACTTTACAGAAAACGATATTTGATAAAATCACATATATAAAGAGAGAAAGAGAGAGAATCTTATTTTCATCAACTAATTTCCTAACATAAACCACATACACAAAATGTCGCTCTGTCAATAACCGAACTAGATATAGAATTTATATTAGACACAAAACAAATAAAACTGTTTTATAATAATTTATTACCAATAAGTAAACATTTTCTTTTCTTTCCTTTTTTTCTTCCTTTCTTTTTCTTTTCTTTTTTCTTCCTTTTTTTAAACAAATAAATATACCAGTGTAGGAAAATTGTAAACTATTCTTTTTTACAGAGGGTAAGACATTCGGCTTTGGTATGAAACTTGTTTCCGTTTCCTCCACATCCAAAGTACGGTAACTGTCTGCAGCGATCTAACATGAAGTCGTAGAACCAGAGGTACATAGGAATCGGATCCTCGACGTCACTGGGACAGATTTCTCCAAGAAAGATGGGCAACTCACATCGATCTGCCGACAGACGAAACAGTTACTGCAATAACTGCAACTACGGTTCAGTAAATGAGGTAACATTTGATATTTTATATTCATTATTTTATGGGGTTTTAAAGTTAGTATTACGTAACATAGGCCAAGCGAATTTTTTCGAGAAACAGCCACCAGTTAGTGTGATCATTTAATATTTTACATATTATTGTAACAACAAAGTGATTGTTGTTTCTTAAACCGAAGGCAAATGCTTTAAAATCAGCCCACTTCAATTGTATATATAATAATAATAATAATAATAATAATAATAATAATAATAATAACAGTATTATTATATCTGCGTGAAATTTAGTACTAAGTTATAATACAGTTAAAACTGAAATAAATAAATAAATAAAACTAACTCACTAAGAGCAGGAACTCCGGAAGTAAACAGTAAAACAAGAAATAAGACGAAAATCTTCATTGTCAGTCTGAAATATTTGTATAAAAACTAATAATAATATTACGAAATCTAAACTCTTATTATTATTATTATTATTATTATTATTATTATTATTATTATTATTATTATTATGAAACTCTAAAAATTAGAAAATTATTTAGGTTTTACCTTATTATTTCACGGCTGAAATTTTTGCAAATATTTACACTGAATAGGAAAACACTGATAATTTTGTTGATTCGTTATTCACAGTTTTATTTTGCATAGATTTTAATGTTGTTTTATCTAGATATTTTAACTGTGTACTATTATTAATGACACTTACACGTGATATATGATACAGATATCTTATGACGTAAAACTGATTTCAGTGATGATGTCAGAGGTGGATGGAAAAGTCACGATGGAAATAACATACTATTCTTCTTCATTTTTCGTAACAATAACAATAAGAATAACAACAATAACAACAACAACAACAACAACAACAACAACAACAACAACAATAATAATAATAATAATAATAACTGTTGTTGTTATCCATGACTAATTGAAATTAGTTTAAAAATCAAATACGTGGAACATAAATAAAGTTTAAACAGACAACAAAAATGTAATTACTTGTCTTTTAAAAACTTTTATTGCCAACAAATAATGACTATACAAAAGTTTCTCAGAAAGCTAGCCTGTTCATTTATACATTATAATAAATAAATAAATAAATAAATAAATAAATAAATAAATAAACTTTGACAAAAGCAATAGTAATAGACAGCTGGTCTTAGGCACACTTGTCAATACACTCAGCTTTGGTTCTAAACCGGTTTCCGTTTCCTTCGCATCCAAAGTATGGCAAGCGTTTACAGCGACCCGATCCTGCGTCATAGAACCAGCGAAACACGGGATAGGAGTCATCATCCGCGTACGGACAGACTCTTCCTTGAACAATAGGCACAATGCAACGTACTGCGAAAAAACACACAAAACACGCCATTACAACAACAAAGTTAGAACTACAGAAAGCCGTGTGAACTTTCGTGTGCTGTTTATGTATGCATGTATGTATGTTTGTATGTATATATGCATGCATGTATGTATGTATGTATGTTTGCATGCATGCATGTATGTATGTATGTTTGTATTTATGTATGTATGTATGCGTGTATGTATGCATTTATGTATGTATGTATATATGTGTGTACATATGTATCTATGTATGTGTGTGTGTGTATGTATGTTATATATGTATGTATGTAGGCAAATAGAATAACTGATGAATTGTTAAACAGACAAATAGATGCACAGGGACAGAACGCAATTTTTCAAAACAGCATTCCTGTCATTAATCCATTAATAATAATAATAATAATAATAATAATAATAATAATAATAATAATGATGATGATGATGATGATGATGATGATGTTGAAAATGCATGTACAACTAACTAAACAAATTAAGCAAGTTACTTACACTGAGAAGAAACGCTGGAAGCGAACACTAACATCAGAAACAAGATCAAAAACTTCATTGTCTATCTGGAATGTTTACACAGAACAGATTTTCGTTATTCAGAATAAATATATATGCAGTGAGAAACGTATTCGGATAAAAAATTACAATTACAAATTTATTAAACTGTTTAAGTCTTACCTTTTTCTTTAACGACTGTTTTCAAAATTTCATTTGCACAAAATCATGAAATGATTTTTGAATAGGACAAAAAGTGTTTTTGATGCATCTTTCGCAGTTATTGTTATTATTGTTACTCACTCAGCATGTTGAAAGTTTTAAGTGTGAAGTAATGTTTATGCCATTTGCAAGACTCGTGACAAAGACATGTTATGACGTAAGGTTGATTTCAGTGATGATGTCAGAATGACAAAAGAAAATCAAGTTGTCAAATAAAGTCAATAATAATAATTAAAAAAATACTAGTGATAAAAAAAAATAAATAAATAAAATAAAATAATTAAAGAAGAAGAAAAAGTATATATATATATATGCAAAAATATATATATAAAAAAAAAAAAAAAATAAAACATAAATAAGGCTAAATTAATAGTAGTAAAATCAACTCAATTAAAAAATAAAATAAAATAAAATAAAATATGTTTTACAAAATCGGGATAAAGTAGGAAACTAGTCTATAAAACATTGTTTGAAACATTCAGCTTTAGATAAAAATTGGTTGCCATTTCCTCCGCATCCAAGAAACAGTAATTTTCTGCATCCACCCAGTGTAATATCATAGAACCACAGATAGGCTGGCACTGAGTTCTCCGAATCCTTCGGACAGGCATGTCCTTGTTTTATTGGCTGATAACAGTGAGCTGTGAAATCAAGCAAACAAACCATTACTACGACGACAACAGCAAAATCAACAACAATACCAACAGTTTCAACATGATGAGAATAGAGAATAAACATTTTGTGTATTTATAATCATAGGAGCAAATTAGTGTTCGTAATTTTATTGCAAGCTTAATTTGACAGGGCTTAAAATGTCGAAGAAGTATCAGCATAAAATTGTCGAGGACGTACACAGACAAACACATACAAACACACAAATACACACACAACACACATACACTCGTACACACAAACGCACACACACACATACATACACACAAGCATCACACAGACAAATGCACCCGTACACCAAAACATACAGAGACGCATGTACACATACAGACATGCATAAATGAATGCTGTAACGTTAAATTATATGCATTATATAATAATAATAATAATAATAATAATAATAATAATAATAATAATAATAACTAATAATACGTTTTTCGTTATATTACTGAAAAAACCCTTAAAAGTTACTAAACTCAATATCAGAATAAAATTAAATAAAATACACAAGTTAATAAGAACTAAACATGTTTTTCAAATTACTCACTGTTAATAGAAACACAGAAAGCGAAGAGTAATGCAAAAACGAAGAACAAAATCTTCATTTTGTATCTGAAATATTTACATTAAAAACTGATTTATGTTATATATAATTATATACTCAATCTGCATTATTATCCTGCGATGTTATTATTAATATTTTAAAAAAGAAAACTACGAATTAAGTAATTAATGTAGGTCCTCATTCTTGCAACAACGTGATTAAAGTTTTGAAAAAAAAAATAATAATAAATTGATTGTCCAAAACAATATTATTCTTTATTCGTTGTTTTTGTGAAATATTTCCGTTTTAGAATTTTTCATTATTATTTAGTTTTAGTTTTTTCTTCTTCTTTCTCGGTATATTTTTTATTATTTATTATTTATTAATTTATTATTAAGTTAAAAAATATAAAATGAAAAAAATTTTTACTCAACTGGTTGAACGTGTTAACTTGCAAGTGGCATGTGGCAAAGAAAAGCAATGACGTAATTTTAAGTTTTGTGATGTCAAACATTGCAAAATTGAAATCTCTTGTTGAATATGATACACTAATAATAATAATAATAACAATAATAATAATAATAATAATAATAATAATAATAATAATAATTACCGCTGGTTGAATCAGAAAGACACATTACAAACAAACTTTAAAAACACAACAAAAACATATTTGTTAACATCTTCAATAATTTATTGTCAGTAAATAGAGACTGTATATAATTACTTTTAAAAATGTTAATTCATTTCCCCCGCTCTTCCATAAATAAATAAATACATTTCTGACAAAAACACTATGAATAGACAATCTGGTCTTTAACACATTCTTTCATACATTCATTTTTGGTGTCAAACTGGTTTGTATTTCCTCCGCATCCAAAATACAACAAACGTTTGCAGCGGTGAGTCAAAGCATGGAAGAACCAAAGATACGCGGGGGCCGGATCCTCGAAATCCCTGGGACAGGCGTGTCCTTGTGAAATAGGCTTCTCACAGCGATCTGTGAAAAAAACCAAACAGATCCTTATAACAACAACAACACCGATAGCAACACATTTTGTGTATACTGTTTTAAAACAAAGAGGAGTTCAGGTCAGATAATCATTATATATGTATTTGTGTGTGAGTGTGTGTGTGTGTGTGTGTGTGTGTGTGTGTGTAACATACATTAAATTAAATATAACGCACACAATAACGTGTATAACCAAATAAAAACTGTTCACTCACTGTGAACGAGTGTACTTAAAGCAAACGGTATAACCAGCAGTAAGAATAAAATCTTCATTATCAATCTGAAATATTTGCATAATATATTTACGTTATTAAAAATAAATTTACATAAAAAATATATGCATTTATCTTCAGATACAAAATATCATAAATGCTCAGTATATCTTTTTGCACACACACACACACACACACACACACACACACACACACACACACACACACACAGACACACATACATATATAATATAAATCAAATAAGTAACGTAGGTCCTGCCTTATTCTTTCAACGATGCTGTCTTTTGCAAAAATAATACGGCGAAACGTTAGTTGTTTTCTTTTTTAGACGAATTTCACAATTAATTCGATTTCATTTCACAATGTATTTTTTTTAAAACGATTTTTTTTAAACAAAATTTTAAATTTTTGAAAAGTATAAGTAAATAAATAAATAAAAATAATTTTCATCAACAGGTTCAGTTGTGAATTGTGAAATTTCAAGAACACTTCGCTTGAAAATGACACGTGATAGTGAAAGCCTATCTTATGACGTAATGCTGATTTCTCAGATGATGTCAAAATGACAAGAACAAAAACTGTTTGGGAATAAATAAATAAATAAATAAATAAATAAATAATAATAATAATAATAATATATTGCAATCACAATATGTAGTGGCAAGCTATAACTGATTAATATTTATATTTTCGGGCATTGATCCAAAAATATAGGTTTTTGGGACAGAACCATATTTACTTCGATGCGAAATATTTTATAAACAAACAAATATATATATATATATATATATTCAAAGTTAGTTAAGTAGTATTTAAATACTGGTTTAGACCTTTAAAGACCATTTTAAAAATAACAAATGAGTTGTTGTTATTTAAGGACTATTTTATTTTCACGTAACGAAATCAGTACGCTTGAATCTTCAGAGCGGTGGGATGAGAAATAAAACATAATTTAATTTAATTTTCGTGTGTTATTTAGTTCTGCAGGATAAAAGAAATAACTGGTTACTACTCAGATCGAATGTTTGTTGCAACACGGCATAGTCTCGTTGCAAATAGGTATTCTCACCTTCGCAAGATAAAGCCGATATCTTGAGACAGTAACCAGTTATTCAATATATATATATATATATATATATAATAAACAAAGAAATAATGAAAAGACTAATAAATAAATAAAATAATCTTTCTTGAATGATTTGTTGCGGTATTTGTTCATAACTGCTGGCGCATCCACTGTTGTTGATTGAACAAACTAATGAAAACTGAGTTTCATACACTAAATTCTGGGATCGTTAAATAAATAAATAAATAAATCAGTCAAGAGGGCTGAATAAAATGAATACTAAGAGGATATGTGCGATTTTATCTAGCTTTACGAGAGTTCAGTAGCATCTATTTTGCGCTTGCGCGATTATGACAGAGTAGGATTTGTTGTACTAAATAGAGGCAGAGGAAGGTATATATTATTATTTTTTTTTTTTTTAAGAATCTGCTTTTTCTTTTAATTTAGTTTTTCATAATAATACCTCTCTGATTTACCCATTCCAATTAAAAGGAAATAAATATAGAATTTTAAACAAATATAGTTACTGTGGCATTTTATAGCTTTTAGGTGAACATAAACAACAACACAACTGTTTTTGCAAAAATATATTGCCAGTAAATAGACAGAAATATATATATATATATTTTCGTTGCTAAAATACAGAAAGATTAGGTGGGGACACACAAATCAATACAAGCAGCTTTAGTTTTAAACCGGTTTCCGTTTCCTCCGCATCCAAAATAGAGTAAGCGTTTACACATTTCTAGTTCAGGAAGGTAGAACCATCGAAACACTGGGAATGTGTCATTCTCAGGGTGTGGACAGAGTTTTCCTTCAGCGATCGGCATGTCACAGCGATCTGCGAATAAACGAAAAATCCTATTACAACAAGAATAACAATAAATGTTCTTTACAGTACAGAACAAATATTTACATACTGTCTACATACATATACATATAAACATACATACAAATGCATGCACTCACATACCCATGTACAAACACATACATACATATATACATACACATACGCATACATACAATAATATGTAGGACATACACACACAGTCAGAAATAATTCACATTTCCACATCCTTGTATTAACCAATTCTTAACATATAGATAATAAAACATACGCAAAGTAAAGATTCTAAAATAAAATGTTGTTAGCATAGGCCCAATCTGAAGTTGGATTTATAAACAAACTCTACTATAAATACAACAAAACAGCAGCTGTTTCGGTAAGAATTTATTGCAAATAGATAGTGATTATATAATTCTTTCAGAAATGTTACAAATAAATCATAAATGAATGAATGACTGAATGAATAAATAAATACATAAATACATAAATACATAAATAAATAATTAATTAAATAAATAAATAAATACATAAATAAATAAATAAATAAATAAATATAAAAAAGTCATTGCCAAAAGGAGCAATGACTTAGGAATCTAATCTCTGACACATTTTTGAATACATTCGGCTTTAGCTTGGAACTGGTTTTCGTTTCCTCCGCATCCAAAATAAAGTAAGCGCAAACAGCGTTCTGTTAGTGCATCGTAGAACCACTGAAACACGGGTACCGGGTTTTCTAGATCATTGGGGCAAACGTGTCCTTGTCTAATCGGCCTACCACAACGATCTGTGGACAAACCAAACACGTCATATCAACAACAGCAACAACAGCCACAACATCAAAACAACAACATCAGTAACAACAAGAACGATAACACCAAAAAAAAAAAAAAAAAAAAGCAGCGACTACAGCAGCAACAGGTCAACAGAACATTGACCCAGTCGGGTAAAATTTTGATTCCAGCTGTATAATCAGCTAGATGTTTGTTTTTTAAATTTTAAAATCACCGACGTGGAAGAATTTGATCGTCAAGGTTAATCACCATGATAGTGTCGTTTCCAAGTACTCCGTGAAAAACTGTTATTGCATATTTTCATGAAAACATAATAATTCTGCATATACCTGCTTGTAAGAATCAAAGTGAAAATCACCTTTTAAATGTGAATGAGATACCTTGAAATCAAGAAATAATAATAATAATAATAATATGTAAACGTATAAAGTATATATATATAAAGCAATAACAAATAAATAAGTAAGAAAGCAAATATCTCGAGTTACTTACAATGAAAAGAAACGCTTAAAACGAACAGTAATATCACAAATAACAGCGAAATCTCCTTTGCCGTTCTGAAATATTAAATAAAAAAATAAAAAAGATTTACGTTATGCAAAAGATATATGTACTTAGATACATGTTCAGATATAACAACAGTGAATGGGAAATCAACATGGTTATCCTAAAGCGATTTGTACTACTTAATAAAATACAACAAAAGAAGAAAATAATGTAGACATTACCGCATCATGTTTGCTACAAGAACTTTCAGTTTCTGTGATAAACTGATATGAATTTTGCACAAAACAAGTTTATTATTTTCTTATACGTTTCTCGCAAATATTTTATATTTTCAGTTTGCTGTAGATCATCATTATTTTTTTTTTCTGTCTTTTATTTAAATTATAAACAATAATTTATACTCTGCGGTTTGAACCTGCTAACTGTGAACAAACTTTAAAACTACTTGAAAGTGATACATAATAAAGGCAGGTTATGACGTCAGGTGATGTCAGTAATGATGTCAAAGAGAGGTCAAAACAGAAAATACTCGGGACAGAAAAGGAAGTTAAAATTAATGAACGTGAAATAAATAAATAAATAAAAAGCTTGATCACATTAATAAATAATGAAATATGTAATGTTAAATAAAATTTATTCCGTCCTAAGATCTTCTGAATATCTGTAATAATATGGCATTTTTATGAAATGATAACCATCTGGAACTGGACGAACGTCTTAATAATAATAATAATAATAATAACAATAACAACAACAACAACAACAACAACAACAACAACAACAACAACAACAATAATAACAATAATAATAATTTTAAGAGAAATATTTTATTTTATTTTGCTTTAATAATTCAATTATAGATACAAATTTGATAGAAATAAAATATTGTATTAAGCAGTTGTAATTATAAGAAGAAAATTAGGTTTTCGATGTACTGTTAAAAAAAAAAAAAATACTGTTTCGTTTAATTATTTATCAGTCGTCCAAAACGCAATAATTATTACTCCAAAGTAATTTTCTGTTTGGGAAATATAAGGGTGACTCGTTGTATCCCTATTTTAGTGATAAATAAAAGTGGTCAATCAAATAGCTCCAAACTTATGATTTTACTGATGTTTATTTATTTATTTATTTATTATTTTTTATTATTATTATTATTATTTTTTTTTTTTTTTGCACCTATCACGAAGTATAATCTTAGTGCCAGTAAAGGCTGTAATAATAAATACAACCTTTTCCTGTTAAGACTATATTAAGAACAACAGACAAAAACTAGATGAATGATGTTTGCTGATGTGAACGTAAATGGAAAAGACGTTGAATTTCACTGAAATGACTTTTGAAAAGATGTTTGAATGTGGGAATGAATTTTAAGAACCCACATTTAATCACGGCACTTAAATAGTAATTTTATGACGTATGACAAACCACAAATACATTTCTGAAATCCATGACATCTGCTTGGAAGTTTTACTGTAAATATATCATCATCATCATCACCATCATCATCACAGTTATAACTGTATTTAAAAATTTAAAGAAAGAATACGACGACGACGACGACAACAACAACAACAAATAAATACAAAAGAATAAAATAAAATAAACAAACAATCAACTAGTTTGCGAATTTATAGAGAAATCCTAAGTGTTATGATGAAGATTACAACAAGAATTCCTTTTGTCTAGCTGCAGGTCTAAACAAACTTTATACACAACAAAACTACTGAAGCTTTTGTCATAATTTATTGCCAGTGAACAGGGGTTGTCTAATAATATTAGAGTTGAATACATAGTTCAAAGCAATCACTTTTCGTTTCAAACTGGTTTTCATTTCCTCCGCATCCAAAGTACGGCAACCGCGAGCAAACATTTAATTCAACCTCGTAAAACCACCGAAACGTGGGAAACGGACCGTGGTTTTCATCAGGACAAATCTTCCCTTGTCTGACAGGCAAATCACAGCGATTTACATCTGAAGCAAACACAACCGTACAGCACTAATAATAATAATAATAATAATAATAATAATAATAATAATAATAATAATAATAGCATAACAATATAGATAGTTTAATACAGGTGAAATTTTGTATTATGTATGAATGAATGCAACAACAAAACAACAACAATATTAATATGGGTTCTTTTTAAACAATGAAAGAAAGAAGTTTATGAAAATAAACTTAATAACCTTACTACTACTACTACTACTACTACTAATAATAATAATAATAAACTGAAAGAAAACAAGACATATAATAATATAAAAATAAAATAAAACAATAATTCAAATTAAGATTAGAAATTACATTGAGCAGAAACGTTGGAATCGAAGAGTAACACCATCAACAAAACAAGATCTTCATTGTCAGTCTGAAATATTTTTTTTTACAGATATTAATATCAAACATCCTGAATCAGCATTGTTATATATACATTTCAAAAAATATTTAATATTCTAAAAAGTAATTGTAAATTATTATTATTATTATTATTATTATTATTATTATTATTATTATTATATCAGATTTTACCTCAAACTTTCGACTATATTCTAACAATGGTATATGACGATGTCCCAAAATAACAAGTTGTATTTCTTAACACATTTGTTGCAAACCACGTGTGTTTAAGATACCTTATGACGTAATACTCATGTAGTGATGATGTAAGAAATTACGACAATGAATGGAATAAATCGAACATAAAGAAGGAACGAATGAATAACCATATCAGAAAATCTCATACCGAGAATATAAACAGTCCTTACAGAGACAACAAAACCAAAAACTTATTTATAATAATTTATTGCACCAAAATAGCGATTACTTTATATAAAATACTGAAAATCTTTTAAGGATATCATGACAAATAAATAGTTTTTGTTGTTGTTTTATTATTATTATTATTTTGTTGTTGTTGTTTTTTATTATTAATACATAAAGTTTTAAAATTAGTTCGAAAGAGAAAACTAGTCTTCGATACACATGTCTGAACAAGCACGTTTTGATCTAAATCTGTTTCCGTTTCCTCCGCATCCAAAGTACTTTAACTTAAGACAGACATCAGATTCGACGTCGTAAAACCATCGCAGGACGGCCTCTGCGTCTTCTTCGCCTGGGCAGACTTTGCCTTGTCTGATAGGCATGTCGCATCGACCTGCGTGTAAAACATACTTGCTGTTTGACAGTACTCCCAAGAACAGAAATGACCTATCTACCGAGACACAGAAATAATACAGAAAGTAAGCACTTCATAATGTCCCTTTCTAATTCACAAAAGAAAGAATTTTCGCATAGAAAATAAAGTAAAAGAAAAGCTATCTATTTATCTCTCGATCCGATATCTGTCTATCTCTCTATCTATCGATCCATACATTTACCTCTCCATTTCTATATATATATCTGTCTCTCTGTCTATCTTTACTATCTATATATCTGTCTATCTACCTGACCATCTGTCTGTTTTTCTCTCTATTTGTTTATTCAAAACCGCTTAATAAAGAGAAGAAGAAAAAATAAAACAATGTAAAGAAGAAGAAGAAGAATTATGTAAAGATATGCAGATATTTACCTTGAGCAGAAACGCTTGAAGCGAAGAGCATCACCAGCAATAACAACAAAAGCTTCATTGTCAGTCTGAAATATTATTTATAAATATTAAGTTATACGTATTCAGATATAAAATATCTTGAATAAACAGCTATTGTTGCTTTATAATTAAAATAAAACCTTGTAATGCCAGTATTTAAAAAAATATATATATTTATAAATATTTTAAAAAGTTGAGACTTACCTTATAATTATTTCGATGTCTGGTTTGAATATTTACTGTTTACAAAAAATAAAGCTGCATGAAGAAAGTCCTTATCTTTCTTTTTTGTTGTTGTTTTCTTCTTTTTTAAAAATGTTTTGGGTTTTTATTAATTTAATTTTTTTTAAATTACTTTTTTCAAAAATAGTTCATAATATATAAATTTATTATTTATCAATTTCGATTTGTTATTACTATTTTAAAGAATTCATTTTAAACTATAGCGTTTGCAAGTGATTTGTGATAAAAACGGTATATGACGTAATATTGATGGTCTGATGATGTAAACAAAAAATGACAACGAATTGACAACAATAACAAGACAAAGTAAATAAATAAATAAATGAGATATTTAAAAAATAAAACAACAACACCAACAAACAATAAAATAAATAAACAAACAAAAAACCCCAACAACAACAAAATAAACAACACCATCTAAAAAAAACACACAAAAACAAAAACATGAACAACAGAAAACAAACAATAGCATTTTCAATAATTATTTATTATTCCCCCCAAAAAATTAAAATTGTTATATATAATAAGAATAGAGAGTATAGATTAAACAGATTCCGTTATCAAAAGTTGATTATAATAAATTAAAAAGCTGCGAATAATAATAATAACAATAATAATAATAAATAATAATAATAATAATAATAATAAAACTGTCTATTCTGCGACACACATGACAAAACAAGCCCGTTTCGTTTTAAATCGGTTTCCGTTTCCCCCGCATCCTAAATACTGTAACCGTGTGCAAAGATCGTAATCGATGTCGTAAAACCATCGAAACATGGCAACCGCATCCTGGTATCCATGCGGACACACTTTTCCTAATCTGATAGGCAGATCACAGCGAGCTTCGGCTAAAACAAATATGTCATTACTGCAATAATAAGAACTGTTTTAAAGTGACACTTTGATGATAAAGCTAAATTGTCTAAACATATTCTGCATATTTACAACTTATATATAATTTATTTTTGCCCTTCGTGCTGAATTAGTAACAAAGAATAACAATAATAGTAGGTTTAAAATACAGGGCGACGCAACTTTTATGTAGTTGCATACAGTGCTGGTCAATTTGCTCTAAAACTTCTTCAAATATTGTCCGAAATGAAAACATCTGCCAGTCCGCCATATACACTGGACTTCATCAACCTATTTGTTTAGGAGTGAAATGGCAGCTATGAAATTATTTACAACAGTATTATGTTATTGTTATTTTTCTTATGAGCGATCTAAGATCGCTCCAAAACAATAAAATAGTAACTTGGAAGTATAAAGATTTTTATTAGATAATTTATTCGTACGACCATATATATGCTTTGAACGGATTAATGTATGTTTGTATTTATGTATGTATGTATGTATGTATGTATGTATGTATGTATGTATGTATGTATGTATGTATGTATGTATGTATGTATGTATCTGTGAACGTACGTATGTATTTTAGGATTTGAATATTCTCTATCTTATTTACTTCTGATTAGATTCTGCACAGTCCAATCACGACATCATAAGCCACACCAGATGCCGCTGACGTGACTCGACATTCGTCCGCACTCCAAAGTATTACTACTACTACCACAACTAACTAATCACAATAGTCATAATATTCATAAACAAATTAGATCAAATTAAAAAATTACTTACGGTAACCAGAAACGCTGGAAGCGAACAGTAACATGAGAAACAAGAAGAAGACCTTCATTGTCAATCTGAAACATTTTTATAAATATTAATATCTATGTATTCAGATATCAAATATAGACCACAGAACTGTATAATATATAAATATACATTTTTTAAAACTTTAATATTATAAATTATTTTAAAATACACAGCTCTTACCTTATTTAGTTATTATATTAATGGCTGCCTGCAATAATGACGTTGAAGATCTTGGAAAACTTAGATGTTGATTCTTTTAATTCATTTATCTCAAATAGTTCATACATTTATTAATCAAGTATGTATTTTCTTTTGTTATTATATCATTATTATTATTTTCTTTATTTCCGTTCTTTAAAATAATTCACATTTACTGGCAACAGGTTGATTACTTTTCAAGACACGTGATTAAGACACCCTATGACGTCATACAGGCATAATATTTATGCATTAATTATGTAAGAAAGATAAATCATAATCGAAAGAACATCATCAAAAAAACAGCATGTCAATAAATTGTAATTATGTAAATGAATTATTAATGTTTTTCGTACACCATTAGGTAAAATATTTTATATTTTCAGCCAGTATTATCATCAGTCTAGAAAAACAAATTTGAGATTGGTTTAGGGTTGGTGTTAGGCCTAGGGCTAGGGCTAGGGCTAGGGTTAGGGTTAGGGTTAGAGCTACGGTTATTTAAATTTTATTACGAGTGTTATGATAATGTCCAAAATAATTTGAGGGTCACGATTGGAAGCAGCGTTAGGATAAGAATTAATGTTGGCTATTTGCATAGGATTAGGTTTAGAAGTTGAGTTAGGGTCAGGTTTAGGGTTAGGTTTAGGCTTACAGTTAGGGTTATTTAAATTTTATTATGAGTCTTATGATAATGTCCAAAATAATTTGAGTGTCACGATTGGAAGTAGTGTTAGAATCAGTGTTGGGGACTTGCGTAGGATTAGGTTTAGAATTTGAGATTGGGTTAGTGTTAGTGTTAGGGTTAGGGTTAGGATTAGGATTAGGGTTAGGGTTAGGGTTAGAATTAGGATTAGGATTAGGGTTAGGGTTAGAGCTAGAGCTAGGGTTAGGGTTAAACATAAACTGCAAAACGATTAAAATGACATGAAATATTAAAAAGCACCAAATTACCTCATAAATCCACTTAATAATAAATTGTTATTGTAAAATGAATGTAGTAAGTCAGTCATAAAATAGAATATTGTCGATTTTTAAACATATGTAGTTATCAGTTCAAAGATCGAATATAACAAATGAAAATTAATAAATACACAGTGGGAACATAATTTAAAGCAAATATATTGAAAACAGAACAACAACTGCTTCTGTATTACATTTATGCCTATAAATATAGAATTGTACAAAACATTTAAAAATGTTCGATAATTATATCATAGAAAATCAATATTTTTCACATATATTTTTCTATGAAATTAGATATTATATGTACTTTTTAAATATGAATACTAATAATAAATAAATAAATAAATAAATAAATAAATAAATAAATAATAATAAAAACAATAACAAAATCTGGTGAATTCATTAGTCTTTGATGCAGATGTTAATACACTCAGCTTTAGTTTTAAACCGGTTTTGGTTTCCTCCACAGCCAAAGTACGGTAACCGTTTACATACTTCAACTTTGTCATCATAAAACCATCGAAAAACTGCTACCGATTTTTTTTTCTCAATTGGACAGACTTTTCCTAGTCTGATAGGCATAATACACTGACCTGCGGCAATAATAACATTTTTTAAACATTATGCAGTATGTATGTATATATTTATATAACGATTATAATTACAAAAACTGCTGTGTGTTTATGTGTGTGTGTATATATATATATATATATATATATATATATATATAAAGAGAAGATTATATAATTAGTGAATTTGAAATTACATACTTTGAGCAGAAACGCTAGAAATGAACAGTATCAACAACAGAGAAAACAACATCTTCCTTGTCAATCTGAAATATTTAATAAACATTTATTTACGTATAAAACATAGTGAATACGAAACTGGCATTCAAAAAGGTATTATAAAGAAGAACAAAAAAAAAATGCATACTTACCTTATAAATTCAACGGCGTCCTCGGATGTTTGTTTACAAGATAAAATGAGAAGTAGTTAAAACCAGCTGCGTTTCTTAATTCATTTTCTTTCTTTCGCAAAATAATTTTGATTTATAATTCATGAACTTTCATTAATACAATGTTATTTATTTATTTATTATTATTTTTTTTTTTTTTTTAGAATAATTTGTTCTGTCACTGACTGACAACACGCTGATTAATTGCAAAGCACATGTGATTTAGACCCTGTGACGTAATACTGATAGAGTAATGACGCAAGAAATAACGACACCAGTGTAGGGAAGGAAAAAATGAAACTGAGTAAATGAACAACAACACCATCAACAACAATATAAAAACATGAAATAATATAAAAAATAAAAATAAAAATAAAATATTAAATAAACGACCCCGGTCTTCATCCCCAAACTTCGTTAATAAATCGTGATTGTATAATGAATTTTAAAAATGGTATTCGCAAATCATAAAATAAGATGTTTTACATTTTGAAAAAAGTAAGTTATTTGGGGAGCATTTGTACAGATAAGTAAACTATAACTGCTTGTAAAATAATTTAATACTTTAATAAATTGTACAAAGATAACATCATCATATTTGATGACAAAACTTGAATATCCAATGAAAAATAAATAAATAAATTAATAAATATATAAATAAATAAATAAATAAATAAATAAAATATATTAACGACTAATAAACAGTTCTGCTATCTAGTCTTCGACACACATATCAATGCAAGCAGCTTTGGTTCTAAACCGGTTTCCGTTTCCTCCACATCCAAAGTAAGGTAACCGTTTACACAGATCTGCTTTCGAGTCATAAAACCACCGAAAAACGGGAACCGGTTCCTCATCATCATCCGGACAGATTCTTCCTTGTCTGACAGGCATATCACAGCGACCTACAGATAAAATAGTAACTCTTTACACAACAGAACACAGCATGAAGCAGATAAACGTTTTGTTCCTAGTTTTTCATAATTTTGTAAATTGAAAACTGATTCCTGCACATACGGCTGGCATCTTTGACCACAGTTCTTGTGCGTAACTTGTTTTGAATTTTCAGTTGTCTCTGTTATTGTTTTTATTGTCCTGCTACTACTTGTACTACATTATAAAAATATGAAGTTACTCACTGTTAGCAGAAACGCTATAAGCAAGCAGAAATACTAGGAATAACAATAGGATCTTCATTGTCAATCTGAAATATATTTTATATATATATATATAAATTTTAATTTATACGTATTCAGATAATAAAACATCTTGAATAGAGAATAAACATTGTTAAATACAATTTTAATTTTTAAAATGTTTCATATTCTAAAAGGTATTTAAAAATAATTTTTGAAAACGCAAAACTTACCTTATTATTTCAACGGTTGCCTTGAGTGTTTAAATATAATAACAATGTCTGGAGATGTTTTTCTTATTACGCTTTTTGCAAATTTAAATTTAAATTTCTTTCTTTCAGTTTTGAAAATAATTTACTCACTCACCGATAAAAGGATGAAGAATCGCAAACGACATGTGATTATACGCCTTATGACGTAATACTGACGCAATAATTATGTGAGCAATGACTTTATGCTATATAGAAAAAGATGAATCACAAACTAATGAATAACAACATCAATAGCAACAGCAGCAGCAACGTCAGCAACAACACAGCAAAAACAAAACAAAATTTAAAAATGCCACCATACTGTGATATTTCAACTCCAAATCTTATTAAACGTGGGGAACATTAACAAACAAACAAATTGCTGTTACAATAATAGTTTATTGCTTATAAATAGTTAATAATATACATTCAGTAAATATATAATCATATATAAATATGTTCGTGACAAATCCTGGACCTGAAAATTAATATATATATATAACTATCTAATCTTTGACATACACACATCAACACAAGTGGTCTTGGATTTAAACCGATTTGAATTTCCTCCGCAGCCAAAATACGGCAGTCGCTTACAAATTTCTAATCTAAAATCATAAAACCATCGAAAAACTGCAACCGGAATCTCGTTATGTTTAGAACAGACCTTTCCTTGTCTCACTGGCAAACCACAGCGACCTACGGCAAAAAATATAAATAAAGAAATAGTAAATGAACAGTACTGAACAACATATTGTTTCCATTTAAACAATGAAAATGTATAAATTATATAATAAAAGAAAACCAATATAAATAATAATAAAAAAATTGTTAATAAAAATATGAAATAAAGATATGAAATTACTTTGAGCAGAAACGCCGGATGCAGACAGTAACAGGAACAAGAACAAGATCTTCATTGTTAATCTGAAATATTTTATTTAAAATAAATATTAATATTTATATATTCCGCTATAGAACATAATAAATGTATTTTACAAATATTTAACATTCTTTTTTCAAAAATTAATAATAAATGAAGAAGAAGAAAAAGAAGAAGAAGAAGAAGAAGAAGAAGAAGAAGAAGAAGAAGAAGAAAAAAAAGAAGAAGAAGAAAGAAAAAGAAAGAAATTTTAAAAAAGATATTTAAAAATTATTTGTAAATATTCTAAAGTTACCTTATTATTGCGACTGTGACAGTGAGTGACTTCAAGCCCGATAGTCTAAGATATAATGAACTATGAAGTTGTTTTATAGTTAGAACAATTTGCTTTTCTTAATACATTTTTCGAAAGTGCTATCAATTGATGATTCAGGAATTTACTTTTAGTACATTGTTATTGTTATTATTCTTATCTTTATTTCTGTTTTATAGAATAATTGGTACTGCCACCGACAATAGGTTGAATGCTCGCAAGACACCTGGCTGAGGGCCTATGACGTAATATTGACGTAATGATGTAAAAGATGACGGTTCCCAATATATGTAGGAATAAATAAATAACGAATGAACAACATCAAAGGCAGAAAAATAAATAAATAAATTCTGTTACTACTACTATTACTGCTGTTATTATCATTACTATTACTACTATTACTACTATTACTAGTACTACTACTACTACTTCTAATAATAATAATAATAATAATAATAATAATAATGATAATACAATAAATAAATAAAAAAATAAAAATAAAAAAAGCACTATACTGCAGTCCCAAACCGTATCAATACTCTATGATTGTGTAATGAATTTAAAAATGTTGTTATAAAACATAAATTGACGAACATAAAACATTTATACAGACTACAAACAGCTGTTTTTGCAACACTTTATTGCCTGTAAATAGTGATTTGAACAAAAAACCTTCAATAAACATATTACATTTACAAATATATTATGGACAAAATTTGTATATTAAAAATAAATAATAAAAACGGATAAAACATCTGAGGTGAGACTATCTAGTCATCGACGCACATTTCGTTACACGCAGCTTTGGTTTTAAACCGGTTTCCGTTTCCTCCGCATCCATAGTATGGCAAGCGTTTGCACCGATCTTTTATTTCATCATAAAACCATCGGAAAATGGGCACCGGTTCCTCGTCCTCCTCGGGACAGGGTTCCCCTTGCTTGATGGGCATTTCACAGCGACCTGTGCCTGAAACAAATGTAAGCAACATACAGTTTAACGCATTTTAAGATCAGAGATATCTATATAGGAATGTGTCTATGTTTGTATGTATGTATATGTGCTTGTGAGTGTATGTATGTATGCGTGTGTGTATCTGTGTATGCATATATGTATGTATGTGCGTGTGTATCTGTAAGTGTATGTATATGTATGTATCTATGTATGTATGTATGTATGTATGTATGTATGTATGTATGTATGTATGTATGTATGTGTGTGTGTGTGTGTATGTATATATGTATGTAGTATGTGTGTATGTATTATGTATGCACGGAAGAATAACAACAACCAAACAACAACAACGACAGCAATAATATTATAGCAGACACAAGAAAAAGAAAAGGAAAATAGCATAAAAATAAGACAGGGATGTATTAAAAGACAAAAATATATGTTAGCAAGATACTTACCTTGAGCATAAATGTTGGAAACGTAGAACAGCAGCAGCAATAAGAACAAAATTTTCATTGTTTGTCTGAAATATTTTTTAAAATAAATATTAATTTATAAGTAAGCAAATATAAATATTTTGACTACAGAATCAGCAGTGTTGTATAATAAATACATTTAAAAACTTAGAATTCTAAAAAGTATCTTAAATTATTTTAAAATAAACTTACGTTATTATTTCAACTGTTGTTTGATGGTTTACAAGTTATAATGACGTGTGCAGATGCTCGATAGTTAGAATAACTTGACTTTAATTGATTATTCAGAAATTTTATTTAGTTATTATATTATTATCATTGTTATTTATTTTTCTTGCTATTTTAAAGAATTAATTTCACTGACACTGAAAATAAGTTGAATACTTGCAAAACGGCCAATGACGTAATACTGATGCAGTGATGATGTAATAAATAACGATGTACCGTTTAGGTAGTGAAAGCGAAATCATAAACAAATAATAATAAATAAGAAAAAAGAAAAAAAGAAAAAAAAAAACAAAAAACAAAACAAAAACAACAATAGCATCGTCAGCAACAAAAAAACAGCATACGACCCTCAAAACTCCCCCAAATAAACCCAACATAACAAACAAAACAAAAAAAAAAACAAAAACAAAAACAAAACACACACACACACACAAACAAGACAAAAACACACACAAAAATGGACAAGAAAAACAACAACAAACAAACACACAAAGAAAACGAACAACATGACACTTCAACGCCAAATATTGTTAATAATGGACTGTATAACGGAAATGTTATAAACAAAGCATTTGCATAGATAACAAAATTATATCTGCTTTTACAATAATTTAATAGGAACAAACAGTGAACTTTACAGTTCAGTAAATATATATCATATTATGTATAGCTCTTAGTCCTCTGCACACATGGCAATACAAGCTTCTTTAGTTTTAAACCTGTTTTCGTTTCCTCCGCATCCAAAGTATGGTAACCGTTTGCACTTATTTTTATTTTCATCGTAAAAAAACCGAAAAGCGGGAATCGGGACCTCGTCCTCATCCGGACAGATTTCCCCTTGTTTGATGGGCATTTCACAACGATTTATGTCTGAAAGAAATATGTCATTAGAGTAAGAATAGTAACAACTGTTTAAACAGTAGTGCTTAATACAGTCATAAAATGTGTTATGATCATGAATATAATCACATATATATAGGTATATAGGTATGTATGTATGTATGTATGTGTGTGTGTGTGTATATTTTGTACGTGAAGTATAACAAGAACAATAATAATAATAAGCACAAAATATTTTTTATTGGAAGAATTAAAAACAGGTTTCGCCACATTAAAAATAAATGAAAACAAAAAGAACAAAAAGAAAATATAATAAAAGAAAATAAAAGAAAGGAAAAGAAAAAAAAAATAGGTGAAGAAAAAGATTAAATCAACAAGAAATTTACTTTGATCAGAAACGTTGGAAGCGAAGAGCAACATCAGCAATGGGAACAAAATATTCATTGTCAGTCTGAAATATTTTATGAATATTAATTTATACGTATTCAGATATAAAACATCTATTTGTATAATCAATAAAAATTTTAAAAAAATTAATATGCTAAGAAAAGTAGTTAGAAATTGTTTTTTTAAATTTCCAGAACTTACCTTATTATTTCATTACTGCGGTTTTGAGCATTTGTATTTAATAACAACGTGTGAGAATTCTGTGTAAGTAAAACAAGTTAATTTTAATTTATCATTCGGAAAATTTCTTACCTTTTTGTATCATTCTTCTTCTTCTTTCCTTGTTTGCAGTTTCAAAGAATAATTTTACTGTCGCTGACAACAGGTTTAATATTTGTTCGGCACAGGTATGCGACTGACAGCCTATGACGTAATATTGATGCACTGATGAGGTAAGAAATGACGATGGCCAATACATAAGTAGGGAAAGATAACTCAAGAACGAATAAAATTCATCAAAAACATCAACAGCAGCATAATAAAATAACATAAAAAGTTAAAATCCGACACATTTTAACTCCTACCGTTGTCATTGAATTGTGGTTATATAATGAATATTTTAACGTTGAACGGAAATCAAAAAGGCAGAATTTTTTTATCAATCACAAAAAAATTAACAACAACTCATCCCCAGCAACAGAAACAACAACACGATAAAAGCGACATGAAATGTTAAAAAACACCAAATTCCACCCCAAAATCCTATTAAATAACCCGTGATTGTATAAACAATTTTGGAATGTATTGTATATAAATCATAAAAAAAAACATAATAGATTTTCAAACACATTACGTTATCAGAAATTAATGTAAGAAAGTAGGAATATCCACATAAAGCGTTTGTACGAACAACAAAACTACAATTGCTTTTAAAATAATTTAATAAATATATAAATTGTACAAATTCAGTAAATACATCTTCATATATAAATAGATAATGAACAAAAGTTCTACACGAAACATATAATAATAATAATAATAATAATAATAATAATAATAATAATAATAATAATAATAATAATAATGAAAATAAATAAAACAGTTGTGTTGGTATTATCTAGTCTTCGATACACGTGTCAATGCAAGTATCTTTGGTTTTAAACCGGTTTGCGTTTCCTCCGCATCCAAAGTAAGGTAACCGTTTACATCGAACTGATTTTTCGTCATAAAACCATCGAAACACGGGAAGGGGAACTTCGACCATATCCAAACAGACTATACCTTGTTTGATGGGCATTTCACAACGATCTGTGCCTAAAACAAATATGTGTCACAGTACAAATAGTAACAAAATGTAAACAGTACAGCTTAGTAGAGCTAGAAACTTGTATGGTTGTGGTTATGTATGCATTCTTACAGGTATGTATTTATATACTTATGTAATTTTTGTATGTCTGTAGGTATTTATGTATATATGTATGTGGGCAATTCCCTGGCTCAATAGACAAAAAGGAAACAAAAATTTCAGTACTTCAGACTACCCAGTGTTAGGAATATTAACCTTATCAAATCACTGACACTAAGCTGGCTTTGACACTCCATTTCACTCAGTTTATATAGTCCATAGCATCAGTTTAAAGAATAAGGAAGTTTAAATAATTTCTGGAAATATATAATTAAATACTGCATTTGAAATAGTCTGGCCAGTCATTGTAACATCCATCACAAAAAACCCTAAATTGTTTGTGTGAGAAGAAAAGCTGAAGATATATAATCATGTTCTTTCTAATTCTCTTAGTACTAGCCAAGGCACATTTAAAAAATATATTAGTCAGTCTTGATCTGAGCCTTTCTTACGGCAGCGATGTAGTATACTACCATACTGCACTCAGTTGTCATAGCATATGATAATCTTGCATATTTGAAAAACACTATCGTAGCATATCTTGATATGCTCTTTGAAATGATCCCTAATTCAGTCCAAACTTTATCGATTTGGTCTGACGGACCAGCGTCAAAATTAAAAAACCGCTTCATAGCAGCTGCTATGTTTTCGCAACAAGAAAATCATAACAAAAATATTCACTGCAATTTCTTTATCACTTCTCATGGCAAGGGGCCTGTTGATGGTACAGGTGGCGCTGTGAAACGGTACGTCGAGGATGCAGAGAAACAGAGGAAGACAATGGTGGTGAAGCACGCATCTTCCTTTGTTGAGATGGCTAGGGTCAGTGTATTTATGAATGCCTCCCGACAGAGAAAAATGAAATAAGGCCCTAAAATTGAAAGAGATATTTGCTGATGCCACAACCATCAGAGGAACTGCTCGGTCCCACTTCCTCACCACTGACGAGTGATAAAGTATAATGAAGAGATCCCCATTGTGATTAATCACAACATTAAAATGATTTTATCATCACAGTTGTGAACCAGGCACTGGTTGATACGGACAGAGAACTTCGTGTTATGTTAGCGGACAAAATATAACATCCCTCAGTCACGCCCAATTATGTAATAATATTTTTCTTATTTATTGTTTTCAAATTGAATTAAAACTGGTAATCTTCTATAGACTTTCACTTTCACACTGATAGCAAACATTTATTTATACAATTTATAGATTTCAGACAATTTTGAAATAAACTTAGCTGGTTTTCACCCATGTTCTTTTGATGTAACATCCATCATTACGTGTTAAGCAATATATACCTTTGGGCTCTTTTCTCTGTGACACCAAATAGATGTATACACAGGTAAGTCTGTTACTGAGGGCCATGTTTCTGCAAGGACGACTCCAGCAAACAGAACAGTTGGAATATTCTCCAACAGCTCTAAATGTAACGTGCGTCATCGAGAAATTTACCATGTATGTATGCATGTATGTGTTTAGGTACGTATGTATGTTTGTATGTATGTACGTATGCATGTATGTATGTATGTATGTATGTATGTATGTATGTATGTATGTATGTAAGCATAAGTTCAACAACAACAACATCAGTAATAATATTAAACGCAAAATGATTTACATTTGAAGAATAAAAGAGTTTCGCAATAATAAATATAAACAAACACACAGAATAATAATAATAATAATAATAATAATAATAATAATAATAAGAAAGAAGAAGAAGAAGAAGAAGAAGAAGAAGAAGAAGAAGAAGAATAGAAAATGATATTAAAAGAAGAAGGTTATATTGATAAAATATATACTTTGAGCAGAAACTTTGGAAGCCAAGAATGACACCAGCAATAAGAACAAAATCTTCATCGCCATCTGAAATGTTTTTATAAATATTAATATTTATGTATCCAGACATAACATATCCCAAATAGAGAATGGGCAATGTTGTAAGCCTATAATAAATAAATTCAAAAACTTTTAATATTTTAAAAGGTAGTTAGAAAGTATTTACAAATTTCCAGAACTGACTTTATTATTTTCACTGTGGTTTTGTTAGTTTACAAGTAATGATGATGCGTGAAAATGCTGTATAGTTAGAACATGTTGACTTCAATTGATTATTAAGAAATTTTATTTTGTTATTATTATTATTATTATTTTGTTGTTGCTGTTGTTTCTGTTGTTTGCTTTTTTCTTGCTGTTTTAAAGAATTAATTTCACTGACACTGAAAACAGGTTGAATACTTGCAAAACGGTCAATGACGTAATACTGATGCAGTGATGATGTAATAAATAACGATGTACCGTTTAGGTAGTGAAAGCGAAATCATAAACAAATATGCGACAACGACGACAACAACAACAAGATAAAACCACATAAAAATTAAAAAGCATCACACTTCAAGATCAAACTTTCAAACGTACAGACAACAAAATTACATCTGCTTATAAAATAATTTAATACGAATAAAAAGTGAATTGTATATACATATATATATATAAAACAAATTCAATAAATATAACATCGTATATCAATTTGTTTTAGACAAAACATGTATATGAACGAAACATGTATATATAAACAATTCTGTTGACACTATCTAGTCTTCGACACACATGTCAACACATGCTCGTTTATTTTTAAACCGGTTTCCGTTTCCTCCGCATCCATAGTACGGCAAGCGTTTGCAGATATCCAATTTTGAGTCATAATACCACCGAAAAATAGGATTCGGATCCTCGTCATCTTCCGGACAGGCTCTGCCTTGTCTGATAGGCATATCACAGAGTCCTGTGCATCAAAAGAAATAATAATAAAAATAATGATAATAATGCAACAGTAGTATCTGTTTATGTAACAGAACACAGCATAAAGGAGACGAACGTTTGTACTGTTCCTGCTCTTTCATGAATGTATACATTGGTCTATATCGATGGTTCATCTATTTGAGAACACTCAGAAAACTAATTTTTTGTTGTTGCAGTGTTATCTCACCTTTGAATATTGTTAATTATGTGTCTCTGTTTTGTTTGTTTATATAATATAATATAATATAATATAATACACACATACATACACGTATAAGAATAATAAAAGAAGATAAACACACACAGAGACACACACACACACACAGACACACATAAAAGTGCTAAGTTACTCACTATTAATAGACAGGCCCGAAGAGAAGAATAACATCAACAATAAAAACACGATTTGCATTGTCAGTCTGAAATATTATAAAAAGTATTAAACACAATATTCAAATTACATAAAATACCACCAAGAATAACGAATACTCACTGTTGTACTCATAATAATGTACTGTAATTTTTCGAGGTATGTATGTATCTAGTAATTAATTAGTGATACATTGTTCTATCAACGACTGCTTCTAAGAGTTTGCAAAAATAATGGTGTATAAATATGCCGAAAAGTTTAGCAGAATAATAATAATAATAATTCGAAATAGTTCGTGTTTTAATTTTTAATTTTTCTCTTTGTTTTTGATGATTTTTCTTTTGTTATTACATTATTCGTTATGTTGTTTGATTATTTTTACTTACATTCGACAGGTTTCGTTGTTAAGAAATATCAATTATACATACAAACGACTTGTTATTAAAAAATTGTATGACGTAATTTTGATGTCAAAGGTAATGTCAGAGATGACGATACAAAATGAAGATGGAAAGAAAACTGACATATGAATAGTAAAGAAAACCAACAACAAAACCGAAAAAGTATTTAAAAATGAAAATAAATATACGTCAGTAAATGAATTAATCTATAATAATTAATTAATAATAATAATATCCATAGGTGTGTGTGTGTGTGTGTGTGTGTGTGTGTGTGTGTTTGTGTGTATATATATGTTTATTTATAATATGTAACAAAGAAAGAAAAAAAGAATGGCACCTTCAGTGACATAAACAATAAATAAATGTGTAGTAGTTGTTTTTTTCATTAAAAGATTCTTTCCTATTATTATTATTATTATTATTATTATTATTATTATTTGTTATGCTTTCCTTTTTCCTTTTATTATTATGTTATTCGCTCGTTTTCGGACTTTTAATAATCTTACTTTCGTTAAAACCTTTCTTACAAAACAAAAATAAATAAATAAATACATAAATAAATATGACAAATGTGTGTGTGTGTGTGTGTGTGTGTAATTAAAAGTAAACAATATGAACAAATATGCAATTCTTTATAAAATATATTGCCTTTAAATTGTATCTGCATAATTAATAAATTTCCAAAATGTGTGTATGTATGCGTATATGACAAAATGTGTATAACAAAATGTATATTGAAAACAGTGTTCATTTAAAAAAATAAGGAATAAATTACTGTTTTGTAAGAACTATTTTGTTTTGATGTGTAATTAGTGTAGGATAAAATGAAATCAATATACGTGAATTAACTGTTTGAGTGGTCCATAAATGATAATAACAAAAAATGAAAAATAAAATAAAATAAAATAAATAAATAAATAAATAAATAAATAAATAAGAGGACAAAAAGCAAATACACAAATAAATAAAATGACAACAACAATAGGAAGATTTTCTCAGTGCTTTAATCTTTAATTTTCTTTCTTTTCTTTGTTTTCCTGTTTAAATTTAATTATTATTATTATTATTATTTATACTGTTATTAATCTTCTTCTTGTGTTTTTTGTGTTCTTTCCTTTCTGCTTTTTACACTAGATGTTGTCACTAACGCAAAGATTGACACACGCAGTTCTTGTTGCAAATCTGTTTCGATTTCCTCCACAACCGAGATACGCCAGTTTCTTACACACATCCAGCTTCATGTCGTAAAACCATCGCTCTATCGGCGGGCTGATATCTTCATCATCATCGTCCTCATCATCCAAAAGATCATCTCCCGGACAGAGCTTTCCTTGATCAATGGGCATGCTGCACCGGGCTGGATATTTAATAATAATAATAATAATAATAATAATAATAATAATAATAATAATAATAATAATAATAATAACAACAATAGCAACAATAGTAATAACACTGACACTATTACTATCATAACGACCATCACACTTATTAAGTTTACATACGCAAACGAAATGACAGAAAGAGTAAACACTGACTGGAAATTATAGAAACATAAAATAAGACTGATACAGAGACAGGAAAATATGTACATAAACAAAGCCTTGGTTACAGAGAGACATATACAGTAAGAGAGACAGAGGACTACTCACCAATAGCAGAATAAACACCGGTGACAAACATCAGCAGTATAAAGACAGTTAATATTCTCATCATGAATCTGAAATATTAAAACCAGAATTATTCATAATTATTAATAACACAGCTTTCCAGAATGTGCCTCTGACTTATATAGATATATAAAATACATGTAATCGATTCTTATAATGTTACCAACAGCAGTATTTATCAGTATATATAAATCATTAAAATAATTATTAATATAAAAACATACCTCTCTGTTGAAGCAATTTCAGTTTTTTTGAATAGTGTTCAGATTATAGCTATGAATTGTTTTTTTAATCCACAGCATTACTTGATAAAAAAAAAGGCAATAACTTTTAAACAGTGCTTAGGATGCAACTCATTTGTTTTTTACTTTAAATTTTATTTGTTTTAAATAATATTCAGTTACAGTGACAAAAATTAAGAAAATAAAATACCCAGAAATAACTGATTTAAGTAAAAGAAGTGTATTACAAGCAAAAGGTATACAAATAAATGACGTATTAAGGAATGACGTCAGAATGTGTTTCATACCGCAGTGTATTTTAATATCACATTAAATTAAATGTAATTTAGAAGGCACGAATAATAATGACTAATTTTCGAAGTTCTTTTGTAAAAAATGGAAATATAAAACACCATCCTTTTATAAATATTAATACAAAACATGAAACAGGTTTTGTTCAAATATTTTAATATATATAAATATTTACTATCAGTATACATTACACTTTTATTATAACACCATCTATATGCATATTGAATTTTTTTTTTATTATTCCATTTTTTTTAAATGACTCATACAAACTGAAACACAGTCAGCTTTGAATGTGAATCTGTTACCGTTTCCACCATATCCGCGATAAGTCATATGAAAACATTTATCGAAATTCATGTCGTAGAACCATTTCATCAAAACAAACTCTCCTATATCATCAAAGGGGCAAATGTAACCATGATTTACTGGCAACTCACAGCGCCCTGAAGAGAAATTGTACAACTATTTTAATAAATAATGGTTATATTTATGTGAGACCTCTCTCTCTCTCTCTCTCTCTCTCTCTCTCTCTCTCTCTCTCTCTCTCTCTCTCTCTCTCTCTCTCTCTATATATATATATATATGTGTGTGTGTGTGTGTGTGTATCACATACAGTTGTAGTAAATAAATAATTAAAAGACTTCTTTATCACTAAGTATATTTAAGTCTTTTGTTAATAGGCCATTTTGTATAATACCGACATAAAACAAAAATTATTTATGTTCGACTTATTGGTTTGGAAATGCATATATATGAGTACTGATAATGTCAACGAACATATAAAATACATACTCACTAACAGCTGAAACTCCAAGTACAGTCCAAGTGAAATGGAGTAAGTACAGTAATTTCATAATGTAATTATGTATAAAACTGCGCCAAACGTAAATAGTTCCGAATATATTGTATATAACATTAATTTTTTTTATACAAATTACTGATTGTTTAGGGAAATAATCATAACAGAATATAAACAATGACGAATGGAAAAGGCATAATATTTCAAAGCAGAGGGTAAATAAAAGCATGACGTATATTTATTTGTCTAAAAAGCATGGTATTTATAGTAACGTGAAGGGAGATAACCAGGATTACCATATATTCTGATAAAAACTAAAGGGGCAGATTTTAACCACTTATTTTTAATAATGACCGTGATATTGCTACCAATATTACTACTACCTACAAGTATTTAAGCTCCTGCTTTTTCTTTTTTAAAGATTTTATCGAACGTACTACTATTACCACCACCACAAAATCAACAACTACTATTACTACTACTACTACTACTCCTGTCTATAAGTATTTCAACCTCCTTTTTTTAAAAGATATTTTCGTACATACATACTACTACTACTATCACTACAACAACAACTACTACTACTATCTACAAGTATTTAAGCTCCTTCTTTTCTTTCTTTTTAAAATATTTTTATCGTGCGTACTACAACTACTATTATAATAATAATAATAATAATAATAATAATAATAATAATAATAATAATAAATAATATAAATAAATAAATAAATAAACACATATATGTTTAGCTCCATAGTGATTTTCAAAATAAAGTCATGACATGAACATAAATTTATAAATAATAATTGTTCACATGACTCAAAACATAAAACATGCTTTTGTTTTGAAAACAACAACACATTACAAACTCAAGCATTGTTAAACAAATTTAATATATATTTACAAGCATTTTCTGCCCTTGTATTATATTTTAATTACACATGGTGATGCACGCTGTATATCTTCTTGTTTTATTCACCGACACACACAGAAACACAGTCAAATTTGGAAGCGAATCTGTTTCCGTTACCTCCACAACCGTGGTACGGCATATTCATACATTTATCTAAATCCATGTGGTAGTACCATCTCATCACGGGGAAGTCTTCATTATCATCACCGGAACACACGTGACCGTTGTTTACTGGCAGTTCACAGCGACCTGTGTAGAAATCATGCAAATATTTTAATAAATAATATTTATATGTTAAATAATGTACATCTGATAAAAAAATAACTGACTGACTAACTGACTAAATAAATAAATAAAATAAAAAAAAGAAAAAAAAGTTAAATGAAATACAGTGATAAAATCTCTCTCTCTCTCTCTCTCTCTCTCTCTCTCTCTCTCTCTCTCTCTCTCTCTCTCTCTCTCTCTCTCTCTCTCTCTCTCTCTCATTGTATGTATTTATGTGTATGTAATAAACAATAGTTAAACATTTTCTTCAATATTTGACCAGTAAATTATTTTGTCTGTAATAAATAGACACATATATACCATTTATTATTTGTACCACTAATAGTAGAGATATTATGCTTTAAATCTGAATAGAAATTGTATTTTGTATTATGTTCATTGTATAGAAAATGATTTCAGTTTTATATATAGGCTGGATGTGCAAACCCGTATTCCTCTGTAACCATAATAGAAAAGTTATAAAACATATACTCACTAACGCCTGAAACCGTGACCACATACGTTGAGAAAAGAAACAAGGAGAGAAATTTCATATTGTCTGTAATAAATAAGTAAGTAAATAAGCAAGCAAGAAAGTATGTAAGTAAATAAATAAATATATGTTAATAAGCAAGTAAGTATGTAAGTAAATAAATAAATAAATTAATTAATTTAATAAAACCCATCTCTAATGAATGAACAAATATTAAATAGCAAAATAATTAGATTTTACTATCGGACGAAATTAAATAACAATAAGATACTGATACCTTTGTCTAGTGTAGAAAGAGATTAACATTTCTATTCCGGAGTATGTAAATAGCACTGAACATTCACTACAATGCCAAATTTGTAAATCAGTGCGCCAGTCGTAAATAGTTCTGAAAATGCTGAAAATAGTATTTAACTTTATGTTCTTTTAGCTTCATTAATTTGTTGTTAATGATTATCTGGTAAGAAAAATTAACGTAGTTTTTTGAAGTAACTGGAATAAGATATAATCGGAAAAGATAGGTTTGTAGAACTAAACAGGTAAAACAAAAGCGTGACGTATTATTTTGTCCGGAACGCATGCCATATATAGTAACATGAAGGGAGATAATTAAAACGTCTGTATATGCTGAAAACCCTTGTGATTCATACTATTACTATTACTACTGTTGTTACTGATGCTGCTGCTGCTACCACTGCTACTACTACTAATTATAAAAGCAGTAACTAATAAAGTATCACAGATATTTTTGTCTTCACCGCCAGAAATTATTTTAATAAACACAATCATTTTATTAATAAAGTTTTCTTATAAAGCAAACATTGACATCGTCTTAGTGAATCTATACACACGAAATGCAATAACACATTTTAATAAACAGTTATAAGTATTATATTTTAATTATACAGCATACCCAAAATAATAATAATAATAATAATAATAATAATAATAATAAATAAATAAATAAATAAATACGTAAATACACAAACAAACAAACAAACAAATATATTAATAAATAAATAAATAAATAATAAAATATTTAAATTGCAATAACATTTAAATGTATTTCACTTCACTGTATTTGTTTTAATATAGATATCCACAAGTGTAGTCAGTCTCATTTCTATAACAGATAATGATGTAGCACTTTTTTAAACTCCAGAAATAAAGTCTGAACATGCATATATTTATAAACTAATAATTTTATGACAAATTATTAAATGATATCATTTATATAACAAACATCGACATTATGTCAGTTAAATAATGAATAAAATATAATTCTTTGCATTCACACAAATTCTTATTACCCCCACCCCCCAAAAACCCCTAGTAAATTTAATTTTAAAAATAAATAAATAAATAAATAACATAAATAACATAAAAACACAATTTCATTTTCCAACAGTTTAATACATAATTAAAAATATTTATGATCGGTTCGTACATATTAATGAGTTTTTTTTTGTTTTTTGTTTTTAGCGCTGAGCTATGTTCATTTTTGAATGTTTTATTTGTTTATTTGTTGTCACTATGGATGCACTGGGCAAAACATTCACCTTTGGATTCGAATCTGTTACTGTTTCCACCACAGCCCTGATAGGGCATGTTCATGCATTTGTTCAAATATCTTTCGTAGAACCATCTCAAGTCAGGAAAGTAATCAGTTTCATCCCAACACAGCGATGACCTTGACGAATTGGCAAAAAACATCGTTCTGAAGAGAAGATGTACAAATATTTACCAAATAATAGTTCTATTTTACATAATCTCTCTCTCTCTCTCTCTCTCTCTCCTGATTCTTTGTATCATTCGTCTTGTGTATCTTTTTCATAATTTTTAACGGATCTAGAAGTATTTAAATTAACTATAAACTCTATTATTAATACAATTCAAAATTCAGAACAAATATAAATTATATTATACTCACTAACAGCTGAAACTGTGATTACAGTCAAACAGAAAAGAAAGAAATACAGAAATTTCATAATGTACCTGAAATAAATAATAAAATGAGATTAAATAAATAAGCAAACAATCAAACAAACAAATTAAAACAAACAAACAAACAAATAAGATTAACAAAACAACAACAACAAAAAAAAAAAAACAAAACAATTAAACTGCACAGAAACTTTAATTTTTCAGTTTATTGAAATCAACAGCTGTTAAAAGATTCATACCTTAATCCACTTTGGAAAGAATGATTAAAGTTGTAGTCTGCAATATTTACTATGATTGAATTTCACAACCTGTTGAAATATTTATCACTGCGCCAAATGCAAATAGTTCTTACTGTTAACGTTTCCTTCTACTTTATTTACTTGTTTTACAACAATTAGCAGCTGATTGTTCAAATAACCACAGTAATGTATTAACAATAACAAACAGAAAAAACGTGTTAAACAGAACATGTAGATAAAGTCGTTCTTCTATATGTCAAGGGAGATAACTATGATCGCCTTGGATGTTAGGAGCGCTAAGTTAAGAAAATGTGCGATTTTCAGCATTTAATTTAAAAAAAAAAAAATAAATAAATAATAATAATAATAATAATAATAATAATAATAATAATGTAACATGGAAATATATGCATAAATTTGTAATTTCTTTGGGTTTTCAATTCTGGTTTTAACTAAACTATTATTTGTTCGAATAATTATCAAAGTACTGTAACACTATAAAGAATAACTGTAAATATAGCTCCATTTACAAAACACTGTGTTTACTTTTGAATTTTTATTAAATTTATTTATTTATTTATTGTAAGACGACAATATTAGTAAGTAATCGGTTAAAAGAAGAAAATCTATTTTGTACAAAAATTAATTAAAACTATAGGTGAATATTTTTGGAATTGTATTTTTAATAATGTTTTTATTTATTATTTCTTTTATTTTTCTTTTCTTTATTTATTTATTTATTTATATATTTTTATTTGTGCCTTATAGTTAAAGTAGATACTTAAATCACTTTTGCTTACGAATTTACAGTATATACGTCCAATTTTTTCAAACAAAACAAGAGATGGTCTTTATTTATTTTACTATTTTTACTTTATTCATTCATTCATTCATTCATTCATTTATTTGCTTGTTTGTTTATAAATTTTCATCATCATCATCATCATCATTACCGTTATAATTTTTATGCACGATAATACAGACGGCCGAATTGATCTTTAAAACAAAGAAAAAGAGACGAATTCAGTTTTGTTCGTTCAGCACTTTATTACAGAGACTGTGAAAACTACTCTGCTATACATTTATCCTTACATTTGTCCATGCTGTGAAATCTGTTGCCGTTTCCTCCGCAACCTGTGTACTGAAACCTTAGGCATTTGTTGGCAGAGACGTTGAAGAACCACTGTAACTTAGGATAGTAATCATGGTTTACACCTTGGTCGTTCGTACAATCCACCCCAAGATCTACTGGCTTACCACAAGGGTCTGCATAGAGGAGTATTATATTTTATAGAAATATGATGCAGTCTTATAATGTTAAAGTTTTGAGAGGGATGGAGGGAGAGAGAGAGAGAGAGAGAGAGAGAGAGAGAGAGAGAGAGAGAGAGAGAGAGAGAGAGAGAGAGAGAGAGAGAGAGAGATTAATAATAATATAATGACAACAAATTATTTTATACATTTTAGACATACATACACAGATAGATAGGTAAGCAGAAACATACATACATACATAGACACACACACACATACGCATGCTGCTGCTACTATTACTACTACAACTACTACTACAACTACTACTACAACTACTACTACTACTACTACTACTACTACTACTACTATACCTCTACTTCAACAACAACAACAACAACCAGTAATTCCAATACTACAGCTATTCCTGATAGTTACTAACCGACACAAAGCTCAACACAGTGTTGCTTGGAAGAGAATCTGTTTGCGTTTCCTCCACATCCATGATAGCGCAGTTTCAAACATCTGTCCACCTCTCTGTTGTAGAACCACTTCATAGCCACATTCATTTCAGCTTCATCGTCGGGACAGACTCTACCATGGTGTATTGGAAAGTCGCAGGGTTCTGAATACACATTACACAGTATTTTAATTTTCTTTGCAACACTGCCTTTAAA
>CM022665.1:27831945-27844445 GCA_012295275.1 Chrysomallon squamiferum | reverse complement strand
GGTCTCTAGGATAGCCGTTACAGACAGCGATGACTGTTTGTCTGTGTGTGTGTCTGTGTGTGTGTTTGTGTGTGTGTGTATGTGTGTGTGAGTGTGTGTGTATGTGTGTGTGTGTGAGTGTGTGGAAATACGAGATATTTTGTTATAAGTGAGCTGTTTCTTCCATGCTGTAAATAAGTAAATTTGTAATTCCTCACCATCAGCAAAAACACAGGAAACAACCAGGAATGGAAGAAAGAACATCAGCATCTTCATTTTTAATCTGAAATGTTGAAAATACTTTATCATCTTAATGCTCGTCTTCCTGAACATACTTTATCATCTTAATGCTCGTCTTCCTGAACATACTTTATCATCTTAATGCTCGTCTTCCTGAACATCCATCCACATTATCGTAATAAAGTAACAAGTGATTATTCATCCATGTTCTCTAACGCATATTTAGACAGTAAGTCTTCGGCGAGTTGGTCCGTGTGTGATAAGTTACCTTCGTTGTTAAAACGGTTTAGACCTAACGGTCTGAACTTGAGAGAAAATAACGGTGCGAAGGTTATGGAACTGGAAAAATAACCACGTTCTACGAAAATACCAAAACAATTTTTTTTTTTTTTTTTCAAATTATGATTCACTAATAAAGTTGCAACATTAATGTGATATATTATTAAAGAAATAATTAAATATTGAAATTTGTGAACATTTCTTCAATAGCTTACCACGCCTTGAGATAACTTTCACTTGTTGGAAATCACTAGAATACTTTAAAAAAACAATTTAAAAATGTATAACATAGATGTAAATAAAATGTCTGTGAAAAGCTGTTTTTTAATACATTTTTAGTTTTACCAGTTACCTACTACTTTGGCATATTTAATTAAAAACTGTTCAATATGTTAAAAAGACTGTTAGATTTAGCATAGTAGACATGAAACGAGCAAAAAAATGTTTTCTTAGGTGACGTATTACTAGATGACGTCACTTTTGGTGAAATCCTTAACTAGTCGCGAAAAAGTAACACGTTCTGTCGCACGATGTTTTATTTTGTCAAAGTCTCACCTAACCGAAACTGGTTACCCAGTTACCAGCAGCCCACAGATTTCGGCTGAGATGCCGACTGTGTTCTATAACGGATCACCGAAACCATTCTTCCAACAGAAACTCAAACCGGAGCCCGATTTGCATTAAACCGAGATGACGTCCAAAACTCATTTCGCGTTTTAGTTTCCTTCGATTGCATAACTCAGACATAAACTGAACGTCTGTTTTATCAGCAAATTAAGTTAGCTAATAAATCCACGAACCTATTTATTAGTGTGTGTATCTGTTTTGTATGTGTGCGTGTGTATGTTTGTTGGTTTGTTGTTAATCATTATTTCAGTATCTGTTTGAATATACGGTGTGGATTATCTCACAAACACAACTCACAGATACAGACAGACAGACATACACACAAACAAATTATAGACAATTACAACACTATTAGTTGCAACTGCATCCAACGTCACAGTGTGGCAGTATGCTATGTCTGTGTTCGCGTGTGTAGGCATGTATTTGTACATGAATATATTTCTGAGTATGTATGTTTGTGTTATATAAGACAAATCTGAGTTTAGCTAAGATCATCAAACTACCCAGCGCGTTTAACACTGAAGATGAATTTGTCAGATGGATGAAGGTTATCATGGATTTAAAACATTAAAACTACATTAATATTAATATTAACAGTAGTATAGCAACCATAAAAGAAGTAATAGTAATATAATTAGTCACAGTGGTAGCAGTATTAGTGGGAGTAGTGGGAATAGTAGTGGTAGTAGTAGTAGTAGTGGTGGTGGTAGTAGTTAGTTATTTTGTAACTAGTTTAAACATCAGCTAAAACATTTTAGTTACTTCCAGTTATCAAACTGTATTTTATTTTCACTTTTAATATTCTTTAAAGCAAATTAGTATCTAAATACATTACAAATGCTGACAAAATTAAATTTAAAAAATAAGTAAACCTTTTTCGTACAAGACATCTTAGTAATAACAATAATAATAATAATAATAATAATAATAATAATAATAATAATAATGACGATGATGATGACGATGATGATGATAATAATGATAAATATCATATATCCAAAAAATGCTGATGCTGTCTATATTGAACAATTAAATAATAACAAAACTCGAAATCAGGTAAATACACAGATATTTTTGCATGCAGTTTGACTTTTAAATCTGTTGCCATTTCCCCCGCAGCCGAAATACTCCATCTTCACACACGAATTCGTCTTCTTGCTGTAGAACCACCTCATCATTGGCGCGGCGTCTTCGTATTCAATTTCACCATGTTCATCACACGCAGTTCCTTGATCTATTTTCATACGGCAGCGTCCTGGTGTTAGTAGTAAATGATTAGTAACACACACACACACACGCACACACACACACACTGACACCCCCCCACACACACACTCACACACACACGCACGCACACACACATATAAATAATTTAATAGTCCCCACATAGGTGATATTTAGATTAGTTAATAATAAAACTGTACATTCAGTTAATTAATGTACAAAGATAACAATGTTGATATTAATAATGATGACTGTGGTGATGAGAGTACAATGGTGAGCGTTAATATCTTCGTCCTTGTTATTCAGATTTGTAAAATAATAATAATAATAAAGTCAAATATAATAATAATAATAATAATAATAATAATAATAATAATAATAATAATAATAATAAAATTAAATTAAAAATAAATAAATAAAAGATATTTTAGTATTATTTATCAAAACTCCATAAACATATCAAGAAATAAAATCATGTCAGTAATCTTTTGCTTATTGATTAGCAGAAACCAATCCTTTTATATTCACCTTCCGTGGATAGTAAAACACAAACAAATGTTTTTGATATATCAGTCGCAGACTCATAACTGGAACGGGAAATAACAGACGCTCTAACCACTATCTGTTACTAACACCAAATCTGTATAAGTCGCATCATATTTTGTAATATGCCATGTAGCATAAGGTACGGTATTTAACAATGTAATAACATTTGCATTAAAAATACTCACTTAATCCAGAAGCTCTGTGTAACAGTATTGAAAGCATTAACAAATAGACAACATTCATCATAAATTATGAAAATGGCAGAAAATAAAGCTATCAAAAAGAAACTTACTATCGTCTGGTAATAACGTGTGTTTAGTGACGTCACTGACACCTGACAGGAAGACCACGTCACTGACATCTGATTTCAGTTTATGAATGAATGAATATCTAGAGATTTTGCAGCATGTAAAACACATCAGCTGTTGAATAATAATAATAATAATAATAGCAGTGATAGAAGTAGTAGTAGTAGTAGCTGTAGAAGTGGTAGCAGTAGTAGAAGTATTAATAGTAGTAGCAAATCTAGTAGTGGTAGTAGTAGTTGAAGCAGTTGTAGTAGTAACAGCACTAGTAGTAATACCAGTAGGAGCAGCAGTGTTAGAAATGGAGGTTATGGTGGTGATAGTGGTAATAGCACAAACAGTAAAACTAACTGTAATAGTAGTAATGTTGTAAGATGTAATCGTTGTACTATATGTAGCAGTAGTTATAGCAGTAGTTGTAGCAGTAGTTGTGGTGGTGCTACTACATAGTAATAGTTGTAAGAGTAGTAGAGGTACAAGAAGTAATATTAGTAATTACTGTCGCAGTAATAGCAGTACTGGTAATAAAGTTAACTACATTTTTATTAATCTCAACTATATCATAAACAAAGAGAAACAAGTTTTCTTTTTATTAAATTTTATTTTTAAACATAGTTATTTTTGTATCTGAATAAATTTTATTTTTAAATGTTTATAAATAGATTTGAATAATAATAATAATAATAATAATAATAATAATAATAATAATAATAATAATAATATGGTAATGTCGCATATAAACATTTACACACTGCATGTAATAATAGCAGTGATTTCATAAATAAATTGGATGATGATGAACAAATTTCAGTATCAGTTGTCCACACACTTATCCATGCATGCAATTTTGGTTTTGAATCTGTTGCCGTTTCCTCCACATCCGAAATACTCCAGTTCAAAACACGAATTCGTCTTGGAGCTGAAAAACCACCTCATCTTCGGATTCATGTTTTGACTGTCATCATCAGCATCTTCATCGCACATCATTCCTTGATCAATTCTCATACCACATACATCTGACATAAATACATATTAAAATTCAATAGTATAATTTTGTTAATACGAATGGTGATGATGATAATGATGATCATAAGATGATAATGTCACTTTTGATTTAAGAAACAGACTGGCATCGTGTTATCGACGGTTTTGTAAGATAAAAAAAATAAATGGATCAATAAAAACGTAACTTACTAAATAATGATTAACTCTTGTATTATGAAAATGATTTTTCTACATTTATATGTACCGTATTCATAATTAATGAATGTACTCACTTGACGCAGAAGCTCTGTACAACATCAGAAAGAACATAAATGTAATAAGAATCTTCATCACGAATGTGAAGAAATACAATTGTTAAACTTATAGTTAGTTCAGGATATCAAAGGTATCACAGCTTTATTGTGCAAATAAAACACGCACCTTCTTAATTCATCTAAAATAAAGAAACTACTTAAGTCGACAACGAAATTACTATTTTCTGGTAATAACGTGTATTCAGTGACGTCACCGGTTTAGATGGGTAGACAACGTCACTGATCCATGAGTTCGATTTATCAATAATAGCGATACCGTAGCTCGTAATGTGTGTGACTGTGCGTGCGTGTGTGTGTGTGTGTGTGTGTGTGTGTGTGTGTGTGTCAGATTTAAGATTTAAAGATTTTTTTTTGTTTTTTCTGATTTTTCATTCTCACTATAATGAAAACTGTTGGCTAATATTCCACCAACAGTGAATACAACACAGTTCACAGATGTGTTGGTAGTTTACAGTTCTTATTATAAATATAATTCAGTTTCGCAGGAATTGATGTAAATGTTAAAATCACAAAACTACGTTGAAACACATTATTAAGACCTGTTTAAATAATACTTTTATATATATTAAATTATTATTTAAACAGATCTTAATAATTCTATATATATATACATATACACACACATACCACAGGTAAGACAGTTATAAAAACTAAAACAAATTAAGCTGCTGTTCTTTATTCAGATTAATGAGTTAAATTTTAATATGATGTAGAGAATTTCATAGAGGAAGCTGTCACTTTCCAATACTGTCTCCAGGAAAAATGGCCGATTCATGACTGCAGTCGCATCATTTTTCCAGCTAGAAAAAAACAAAACAAAAAATCAAATCAAGTTCAGAGACATAGTACATTAAAGTTTGCTGAATTATGAAATACAAAATGTTTCAGCCTGTCAGCGATTAAAAATAAATAATAAATTCAAGGACTGTTTAATGACTGTTGCTATCTTTGTATTTTTGTGATAAAAATTCTCAGCTAAAAGAAATATGCTTTCACACGGCGATATGTAGTAAAGAAAAGAATATAGAGATTAATTAAAAAAAAAAAAAAAAAAAGAAAAGAAAAGAAAGAAAAGTCTGCAAGACCAGACTGAAAGATCCCTTAAATAATAATTTATTCCATATTTTTTATGAACACCTAACTTATAAACTGACTGTTATTCTTTAAGCTGATAATAAACCGTAGCAAAAATATAAAACCCAAACCCTCCATCTTTGCTTCTAAAAAGATGTAGAAACATTCTACCTGTGCTGAGCTTTAATAAAGCGTTGTCTGTAATCTAACAGAACATGTATGATATGTTTGTCAGATCCTGCACATCATATTAAATATTCCTTTCTTTGATAAAATAGTGAAACAAAATTATGAAGCAATTTTCAAAAGGTCAGTTACATTAATGCAGGATAATGTTCTTCTTTTCCTTCATTTTTACTTTTCTTTTTTTTTTTTTTTTTTTTTTTTTTTTACTTTAGGTAAGAAATAATATAAACAGGATGATATTTTAATTTTTTTTTTTCAAGTCCCCCACAAAAAAAAAAAAAAAGAGTTTGTTTACATTTTATGGATTATAGTAAAGTAAAATAAAATAAAACAGAATAGAATAAACCAAATCAACAAACAACTCAAAACATATCTTCAACACACGTGTAAAAGCAATCGGTGTAATTATCAAATCTGTTGTAGTTGCCGCCGCATCCGAAATACTCTAACTGGACACACGAGTTCGTTTTGTAGCCGTAAAACCACATCAACAAAGGCGATATGTTTTCTTCCTCCTCATCAGGCAGATCATCACAAACCATTCCTTGATCTATTTTCCATTCGCATCTTTCTGATATTTCAAAAAACATATAATTAAAATTAAATAAATACACACTTGTCTTACAAGCATCTGACTATTATTATGATGAAAATAGGTATTTAGCTAACAAGAACAATCTTGAAAACAACGATGCTTCTACCACAAACTACGACTACTGCGGCCTCGGTTGTTGTTGCTGATGCTGATGCTGCTGCTGCTACTACGTCCACCAGCACTAACAACAAAAGTTACATTAATTGTAACAGTAAATTATTAATTGTGATGAAAAATGTATCATATGTCATAAAATATCATATTTCATTTATTACCTATAGTATTTTATTGTATCATAACGAATCATATTTTATGAATTAATATCAGAATATATCGCATATATTATATTAGGTAGATTTCAGTAATATTTTGTATAAAAAAAAAAAAAAAAATACTTACGCAGTGCACACACATTGTAAAGAAGCAGCGAAAGAAGAAACAAACAGAAAAACTTCATCATCGAACTGCAAAGAAATTCAAACAGTTAAAATTGCAGTGTTAAAAAATAATACATTTTAAGGATATTTTAGCTTCCACTCCCCAAAATATATTTACCTTGTTACTAACGAAGTAAAAGAGACGACAATTTAAAAAAAAACACACAAAAAACAACAAAAAACGAAGACGACGAAGAAGACGACAAAGAAAAGAATGATTGTCGTTTGCTAATAACGTTTATTTAGTGACGTCACATATTTCAAAAGGTAGACAACGTCACTAACCCGTATCTCGATTTATGAATCAGTATGTAGCGTCATTACAGCTAGTAAACAAAATCCAGTGTCAGTGCAAAGTAAATGAATGTAAATATTAAAACCGCATATTAAACTATAAGACTATATTTGAATGAAGTATTCAGTAACTGACCGAATTATATAAGTACATAAGATTTTTCAGAAGGAGAGCCTATAAATAATTTAGCATTTTGGCAGTGATAATAACATAGATGATATATTTATTTCAATCACAAACTGGGCTAAATTAGTAGTTTATAACCTGAGAATACATTACAGATACAAAAGACTATATTTGAATGAAATATGTAATAACGGACCGAATTATATAAGTACATAAGATTTTTCGTGCAGAATGAGAGCCTGTAAATAATTTAGCATTCTGGCAGTGAAAATAACATAGATAATATTTTTTTTTTTCAATCACTAACTGAGCTAAATTAGTCATTTATAACCTCAGAATACATTAAAAATACAAAAATAACGAGATGAAAGCATATCATCATATTTAAAATTATTCGCAAAATTGTCTGATTACCTAAATTTTCACTGTCTATATGGACACTTAAATCAAGTTCTCAGGGAAAGTATTCTGCCTAACAAATCAATCATAAGTATAAAATTCCCATCCCTTGACCAGTGCATTTAAATAGGAAAATAAAATCAGTACCTGGTTTGAATTTCCGTAAAGCGTTGCTTATATCTAATTGAAAAATAGGTCTGACATCTTTCTCCAGTGCCGTATAATTAACAAAATGGCTGCTAGTTTGATAAACTTATAATGATAGTAAAATTATGATGATTTCTCAAAAATGTAGGTATTTTAAGGTTCGGAGAAATTTTATAATAATAATAATAATAATAATAATAATAATAATAATAATAATAATAAAAACAATAATAACAACAACAACAACAACAGTAATAATAATAATAATAATAATTATTATTATTATTATTATTATTATTATATATATAAAGACAACATAATTCTATTCTTATATTTAAAAATAGTTTATTATTCTTTTGTTTTTCTTTCTTTTTTTTTTTTTCACGTCAAGAACTGAAATTTCTTATCAGTAAATAAAATAAAACAAAAATAAATATATGTCATAATCACTCAAAAATCATTCTTCGATACATGCATGAAAGCATTCAGCTTCAGTTTTGAATCTGTTGCCATTTCCGCCACATCCAAAATACTCTAACTGGAAACACAAGTTAGTTTTGGAGCCGTAAAACCACATCAGCCACGTCGTTTCATCATCATCATTATCAGTTTCATTATCAGCAAGACCATCACACACCATTCCTTGATCAATTTTCAACTCGCACCTGTCTGATATTGCAACAAATATAAAAATTTCTTGTTACACAACTTGGTGAAGATTACGTAATGAAAATAAGTATTTATTTAACGATAACGATAATGGTAAAGATGACGGACGATAGCAACAGCAATAAAAAAATATAAAAAAACAAAAACCAGTGATGGTAATAATGATAACGGTGATGATGATGATAATGATTATGTTAATTATGGTTACAGGAATATGAAAGTTATAATAATGTCATCTCTTATATGATATGATATGATATGATATTACACCATATCAGAAAACATATCAAAACAAAGCCAGAATTTAGTATATTTATATAATACTCATAATACTTACTTTGGCCAGTTACTTTATAAACAAGCAGTAAAAGTATAAAGAAATAAAGAAACTTCATAACAAATCTCAAACCAGACACAAATTGTTTCAAATGTAGTGTTTGTTACGAATTTTAAATATAAACATGTACGCTCTATTAAAAGCTTTACTTTGATATATGTAAACTGAATATGACAGCAGACATTATTAATAAAGAAGATGAAGAAAAAGGTTACTATCAAGTTAATAACGTGCATTTGTTGACGTCATTGTAGTAGATAAGTAAACAACGTCAATGACGCCTGATCTCAGTTTATGAATAAAAATGTTTAGCGATATCACAGCACATAAATATATTAGTTATTGAATGTCTCTGGGGTATCGAAAATGAATAAATGAAAATAGTATAATTAAAGTTAAACGACAATATTAAAATATGTAAAAAAAAAAAAACCACCCAACAAAACAACAACAACAACTCAAAAACAACAATATATATATATATGTTTATAAATATAAAACAAATGGATTCTGCATGCATCCCCTGTAGCAGGAAATCCAGTTTTCCTTCAAGCTTGTACTACACAGAATATCATGTTAATATCACACCACATAAAATAACGTCATTAATAATTATTAACTGTATCGTTTTGGTCATCAGATGATTTTGAATAAGTACACTGGTTAATGTATAAAATCAGTTCTGACTGGGACATCAACGTTAACATGAGAGTGATTCACGTCTAATTTTTTTGCAAACGAATCAGACATTACTGCCGCCGTGGTCTGATAAGGAATGAATGATTATTCATTGTTGTTTTGTTGTTGCTTGTTATTTTATTTTTTGCTGTGGTTGTTGTTTTTTTTTTTTTTTGTGTTTTTCATTGTTGTTTTTTTTTTTTTTTATGTGTTTTTTTTTTTCACTAGATATTTCTTTGTGATACAGTTTTTTTTCACATTTGTATTTATGAGATTATTTATTTATTTATTACATTTTTATTACTTCTTTATTTATTTATTACATTTTTATTACTTCTTTACTTACTTATTTATTTATTTATTTATTTATTTATTTATTTATTTTTTTTTTTTTCCAGTGAAAACTAATAATATAGTTTAGCTGTTTATATTATCTCTGAATACACAACTTCAGTTATATACATTTATACTATTTAGGAACTAATTTCTTTAATTTTGGTTATTATTTAATAATTGTATAGAACTCAGCAAGAAGAGTGGCAACAGCCCTCCCAAAAAACGAGAAAAACAGTGAAAATTTTTTTATCAAAGCAAGAATAAATTTGTATTTGTGTTTTTATTTGTGTACAATTTCATGCGAATAGCATCTTTGTCCCCTGAATCTCCATAAGCCCATGATTAAGGGAAAAAGTTAAATCCCACGAAAAATGATTGATTTATGCAATTGTTATTACGTTGGTCTTTAGAATAAAGATAAAAAGATAGATTTTATGTTGTGAAGTAAATACTAGGGAAAACCGCTCGGCAAATCTCGGTTAATTCCGGTTTCTTGCCTTCGCAGAATAAGGACAATATCCTAAGTTGTTCTCCTGAACTGTTTATTGTATATTATTATTATTATTATTATTATTATTATTATTATTTATTTATTTATTTATTTATTTATTATATATATATAAAACAGAAAAACCTGACTGATTTTAAATCTGGCTCGTTGTAGTTCGTCGACGGGCCAACTTGTTCCGGTTTCCGATTTGCTTTGAATAATGACAGTTTAAGTGAGACTGTCATTAAATAATAAAATCTTACTCTTTTTTTCAGTTTTTTTTTTTTTTTTTTTTTTCATTTCATTTTCATCCGATATATTAAACATGGTACAATAAGTGTAATAAGAAGTGTACTGATGTATAAAAATTATTTTCTTTCTTTTCTTCGTTTAATTTTGATACTATTTATTATGGATGATATTCTATAAAGACATTTCAAGAACACCGTTTCTTTCTTTATTTTTCATTTTATATTATAAACATATTTTTAACCTGTATGCAGAAATGACGCAAATTCAGAAAATCCCTACCACCTCCGATACCAAGCTTACCGGATAGAAGTATCAGTAGTAATAGTCGTAGTAGTACTAGCAGTGAAAGATTTGTTATTATTATTATTATTATTATTATTATTATATTTTAATACACTAATAAATAAAACAGACAAAGTTATAACGATCTAAATGCAATTTAATGAAAACGAAATAATCTAAGAATACACAGCCAATCGAAGGAATCGCGAACCGCTGAACTAGTTGTTAAAACGACTAGTCATCATCCACGCACAGATCTTCACATGCTTCCTTCGTTTTGAATCGGTTGCCGTTCCCTCCGCACCCGTAGTACTTCTTTTTGATGCAGGCATCGGCCTTGGCGCTGTAGTACCATCTCTTTATGGGGTAATCATCATCATCATCATCATCATCGGGGCAGAGCTTGCCTTGATCGATCGGCATATCGCATCGGCCTGGAAACAAATACATGAAACGTATATATGCCACTTTGAGAGAAAGAAAAAAAAAGAGCCTCTAAAGTTTTCCATAGCCCAGGCCTCATCTAAATCCAGTTTAATAAAATTGATATACGTAATAAAAATAAAAAATATAAAAAAAAGTATTATTTTAGTACAAGCATTACAGCGATGTCTGTCGTCATTTGCAAAGTATATTGCTGAAATTAAAATAAAGAATCTGTGAGCTGGAAAGAAAATAAACAAATAAATGGATGAAATATGATTTTTTAAAAATATAAATATACTTACTGACTGCCGATACTTTGTACACAATCAGCAACAACAGAAACAAAAGAACAATCTTCATCTTGAATCTAAAAAAAAATTATAAAAATAAAATAAAAAAATTAATTAATAATAATAAATAAATTAATTAATTAATTAATTAAAATGTTGAATTTTTTTTTTTTTAAATAAAATAAAACATAAATTTTTTACATAAATAAATAAATCAAATTTTAAATTAACGATAATTTTAAAAAAGAAAAATTTTAAAGTTTATTTTAAACGGATATATAAATAAGTTTATAAATAATATAAGTCCTTTTCAGAAAGTATTTATATATATATAATTAAATGATGATGCTTCATAACTCTGTATTTGAAAAGATATACCCCGATGAAAAAGGATTAACCTTTCACCACAGCAACTGTTGTTGAATTTGTTTTTGTATTTTTGTAATTAAACGGTTGCCGTAACGTATTACCTATGACGTCGCTTTATGTGAAATGACGTCATCTGATGATTTGAGCAATGCAGTGTTGATTCCGATTTCACGAACTATTCGCGGAACAGGAGAAAACCGGTCTGAAAAATGCTAAAGTCTAGAAAATCGCGAATGCAATCATTAACCTTGAAATTTATCTAAATACTAAATTTTAATACACATAACACCTATATAATACAGTAATATAATAACGTAAAACACCATACATAAACACCTTTTCAAGAAGTATCACTGCCAACTTCTGATCATCATTAAGATGCACCTTTTTTTTTTCTTTTTCACTTTTTCCTGTTGAACCCAGAAAAGTCATTGCTTGCTAGTCACAAAAAATATTTTAGTTACAGTAAAAAATGAAAAAAAAAATAAAAATAAAAATAAAACAAATGGCTATCATTTGCAGGAAACACTGTGCTGCCGCTCAGCTCACAAATATTTACAACACTTCGCGAGTTGCAGATCTGCATCTGGGAA
>CM022665.1:27774445-27826945 GCA_012295275.1 Chrysomallon squamiferum | reverse complement strand
AACCCTTTCAGTAAGAAAATCTAGTGAACTCAGATATCTCTAAACGTCTTTACTGTATGCAGTAATTGCCCAACCATTACAGCAGACCAAACATGTTTAAATACTGCAAACTAAAGTCTCCTGGTGTGTGACAGACACGCCCTGTGGCCTTGACAAGCCTGACATAGACGTGCTTCATAACAGCTCGCTCTGATTATCAGGTTAATTGGTTTTTCATTCTTTCTACTGGGTTGCCTATGGTATTAGGGATCCCGTCTTTTAAGATTGATCAGTTTAATTGTAGATCGGTGGTTAAATGAAAAATAGTGTATGAATTAGTAAGTTCATAAAATAACATAATTTTAATAAGAACTACTTCATTTCAAAAGCTGTCGTAAAACATTTACTTAGGATATCGATAAACAATAAAAACATAAATAAACAGATTAAAAAATAATAATTATAATAAATAAAAAGGTAAGTAAATAAATAAATGAAATAATAATAATAATAATAATAATAATAATAATGTCAAGGGAGGTAACTAAGGATAAGGCTGAAATAAAACTAATGTTATCTTTCGTAGTTTCAGAGAGAGAGAGAGAGAGAGAGAGAGAGATATTTTGTGTATGTCTCTTTTTAAAACCGCTCCTTTCAGCTTGTAATTTATTAGCCGCCATGTTGTGATAGATCTATCAAACAGCTTGTCTGAAAAATTTAATTAAGCATAATGTACAACTTACAAAATAAATAATAGTATCTGTCTCGAAAATAGCGTAAGTAATTCACTACAATATTATTTTATAATAAAAATGTCCCTTCGTTTTTAATTTTGTTCATTTTCTCATTAAAACATGTTTTCAATTAATGTGAAACTGATCATTTGTTTTTCCAGTAAAAGCTGAGATTTAATGATATTTTCAATAAATAGATATTAATTAGTTAATATATATATATATAAACACACACACACACACACATACATACATACATACATACATACACACACACACACACACACACACACACACACACACATATATATATATAAAGAATTTAAATTTATAGAAAAATATGTTTACGATTTGTAAGACAATTTGAGACAGAAAGTAATGAAATATTCTGTCTGCACTTAATTACTTTTTTTCATATTGTAACATATATATTTTTTCTTTTTTCAGCTTGTTAATGAATTATTTCCATGGACACATCACCTTGTATCCATCCCAAAATATTTTATTATTACTTTTCCTTTAACAGAGAGATACACAGGGCCGGATTTCACATATAGGCTTTCTAGGCTGTAGCCTAGGGCGACAGTTTATGAAAATTGTTACTGGCCAGTGTTGCCAATTAAAAACACGAGGAACCAGCTGAGTAAACGTAAAATAGTAGACGTAAATGTTTTCCTAAGATAACAAACACAAAACACGTTACTTATACTTTTATTGCACAAGAACTGTTAAGATCGGAAATCTAATCGTGAACACACATTGTGTCACAGTCAGATCGTGACGTGAATCTGTTGTTGTTGCCGCCGCAGCCGTAGTATTTCAGTTTCTGACATGTGTTTGTTGCGACGTGGTAGAACCACCTCAGCACTGGGTAATCTTCGTCCCCGTTGTCTTCCTCATCAGAACATTCCTCGCCATGGTCTATAGGCAGCTTACAGCGTACTGCAGGCGAAATAATAATAATTATAATAATAATAATAATAACACTAATAATAATAACAATAACAATAGTAATAATAATAATAATAATAGTAATAATAATAATAACAATAATAATAATAATAACAATAATAATAATAATAATAATAATAATATGTATTTTAATTAATGTCAAAAAATAAATATAAAATAAATAAATAAATATCTTATGCTTAATGGATCCCCAAGAGTTTACTAGAGTATGATGAAAATCATTTCATAAGTATAATAAATTTAAAAAAATATTTCTTACGAATAGCAGAAACCGTGGAAACGAACATCAACAGTAGAAGGAGAAAAATAACCTTCATTATCAGTCTGAAATATATCAATATTAAAAACACAGTGAATTAGTAAATATATTATTTATTTATTTATTTATTTATTTATTTATTTATTATTTTTTAACCCTTATTTTTAATCCTGCATGTCATCACATAAGTATTTTTATTTATTATTACTTTCAACGTTTTTAATTTATTCTAAGAATTAGCTAATGGCGCTCGTTACATTTTTTTGAATTTAATTTTTTTTTTTTTTTTTTTATTAAATAGCGAATTTCAAAACCCGAAATGTTAAGTTCAATTACTTAAATAGAATATTTTAGACCTATCTTCTTTCACATTTAGTTTTGTGTTTGAAAAATAACCCGCTTATTTATTGTTTAATAGTTTTTGAAGCTGTAGTGCTCGCTCGATGAAAAATAACTCTTCAGGCGCGACGGTTTCATATGGCAGTCTGCAGATAATATAATAGAAGAAAAAAATAAATAATAAAAATTACCTATTCTTTATTTCTGTTTTTCTTCAGAGATGGATTTTTTATTTTTTTTTACTAATAAATACATCTTTATCTGACTATAATAATAATAATAATAATAGTAATAATAATAATAATAAATGCGTTACCATTGCTAAATGAATACAGAATTTCCAGCGGTTAAACTTAAGAAATGTTTTTCTTTCAGAATTATATTTCGTAAAGCTTGTCGTTTGGGAACCCATACATAATGCTCAAGTCTATATTTTAAAAATGTTTGTAACTAATAAAAATTATATAACAGAAAAACACACCTTTATAATTCTTAAAAGAAAACAGTTTCGACTCAGGATGCTTTCAAAAAGGCAGTTACCTTCGAACAAACACGTTGAATACTGATGACGTCAATAAATATGTATTATTTGTTCCGACTTCACACGAAGAGAAGTAAGGGATCTGCAGTATGCGGTATGCAGTTCGGTGTGTGATATACGTTTTGCGGTGCGGTTTACGGTATCAAATATGCGATATACGAAAAAGAATATTGCTATACGAGCAGTAAATTACAGAAGCATCCTTTTTTTCTTCTTCTTTTTTTTTTTTTTTCATTCAACGAAACCAGTCAACAAATTTTGATCTTACGTAATACCCTGGTGTTATTATGGTTATGAAATCAAGCAGTAAAAGTGCTGTTAAATGCAGCAGAATATATTTGTTACTGTTTTGTACTTCATTCTCTCATTATCGTAGAGCGGAAAGTATAGCTTTTGTTCACCGGGTCTGTGTGTATATATATATGGATAGATGTATCTATATATTATCGTATACTGACAGATGCATCTGTGTTATGAAAGAGAAGATGTTTGTAAAGAAGACAGGTATTCTAGGTGCGAGAGAAGGTCAGGATAAACCCTGTAAATTAATGTTCGTGGAAGGAAAATATCCATTGTTAACACTGGAGTGGAACTTAGACCAAACAAACAGACAACTAATAAAAAACGTTTAAAAGAAGGGTTGTACTTCAATTTATTTATATCGTCTTTTAAAATGAAATACATTAACATCATTTTTAAAAAGCAGAGACTTGCAAAAACACGGTTTCGGCAAATGATCAAAGAGTATCTCGAGTTATGGGCAGCCGCTCAGTCGATTTTTTGCGAGCCAAAATCCGAGTTACGAACTAGCTTCAGAAACGCCGCCGCTAGTCGGCGCAACGAACAACACAACATCCGGCCAGCATCCCGCGTCTCACTCGTTTACTTCACGTGGTTACCTCGCCGCAGAAGCATCTCTATTGTGTTGTGTTTGCGTTTTATGCTGTATTTTTTTCTGGCCATGGATCCTAAGAAAGTGAGTAGAGTGCTGAAAAGAAGAAGCCGATGATGTCCATTGAATTAAAGCATGAAATCATAGAACAACACGAGCGAGGTGTGGTGTAGTCGACTTAGCTAGGCAGTACGAGCGTAATAATTCTACGATATGTATCATACTGAAGCAGAAGGAGTCGATAAAGGCGTTAAAATAATTTGTCTGATCTCCAAGATAAATACACTTTACAAAACCAATTTATTTCTTTACATTCTCTGTTATTTAGTTTTTTATACAATATTTGTCATTTATAAATACATTTTTCTTATTTTAAAAACATGTTACAAAAAAATGGGGTGTTTTGGGGGAGGCTGGAATGGATTAATGGTATTTCAGTTAATTTCAGTTGGGAAAATTGATTTGATATACGAGCTAATTGAGTGACGGGCTCAGTCACAGAACAAATTAAACTCATAAGTCACGGTATCAGTGTATTTGTATGCGTATATTTAAAAGCAAAAATTATTTAATCTTGGCTATAGCCTTCCAGTTTGTGTCTAGTGAAAATTCTACTTGTTTAATTTTTTGGTCGCAGTTAATTTGTTCATAAACAGTAAAAATAAATAAATCACAAACTAGTGACTTTGATCAAAGTATAGCAGGATATGAAATTCTGACCACAGACCAACTATTTCTTATTAATAAATGAATTATTTCTTAAAATGGAATCGGGGATGTCTTTTCCATTACCTTTCTTCCAGATAACTTGAACAAGAAACGCTGTTTTTCAGATGCACAGAGTTTTTTCTGCATGCTGTTCTTTTCTTTGGAATCGACATTCCGTTCATATTAAACAAATCCATCGATAATATTGTATATATATATATATATATACAAGCAGACATTCAGATAGAAAAAAAATTAAAAAAATAAAAATAAAAATAGTAAAAATAAATAATAACGGTCATAGTTACACTGTGATAATAATAATAATAATAAGAAGAAGTCGGAGGAGAAGAAGACTAACTCTAGGAAAACAAAACAAAGTCTTTATATATTTTCTCAGCATTTTAATTCAAATATGGATATCTACAGTTATTCTGTGACACAGAGGTTTCTGCAAGCCTTTTTGGTTGAAAACCGATTTCCGTTTCCACCGCATCCGAAATACTGAAGCTTTTGACATTCATCGATCTGTGCGTTATAGAACCACTTCATTACCGGGTAGTCATCATCATCGTCGTCTTCATCTTCTTCTTCATTGGGACAGACGACGCCGTGGTCTATTGGCATTTTACAGCGGACTGCAACGATAAAAATAAAAAAGTAAGTAAGAATATAAATAAATAAATAAATAAATAAATAAATAAAATTAAATAAAACAATTAATACATTTTTAATTAAGTAAAATAGAAGAAGTTAGTTAAGTTACTCACGAATGCCAGAGGCTCTCATAACGAAGAGAAACAGCAAAAGAATGAGCAGAATCCTCATAATGAACCTGAAATATAGTAGAAATATATATACAGAATTAACAGTGGATTAATAAAAAAAGAAAAAAAAAAGAAAAAAAAAAAAAAGACAGTTAAAATTCAAAAACAAAGTAACAATAAAACCAATAAAAAAAAAAAACATTTTTAGATAATTAATGTTTATTTGATTTGTGGATTTTAAAATATTGTTAGAATATATAATCAAAGACATCTAATGTTTACCTTTTTTGTTTTTTAAATATCTGAACGACGGTTTCAGTTCTAAACACTGATAACAAATGCTGGAACTAACGACGTTATTTATTTTATTACGTCATATTACCGTTATACTTCGTCACACAACCAAAACCGGTTTATTAAAACTGTTTATTATCAAGGTTCTTACTTAACTGAATCTTCCCATAAAACACCATTCAGTTCAAAAGCAAACTGCATATTAAAATTTAGAACCTGTATTTGGTTTCAATTATTCAAATGCGGCCAAAATTTTAATAAAAAAATGATAAAACGTTTTAATGTGTTTTATACTGACAGTTCTAAATAAAAACAAATTCCGTTTTTTTGTTGTTTTTTTTATTATTTTTTGTGGGGGGGGGCGAAAATCTTTTTATATATAGATTTTTTATTATTTTTAATCATCATCATCATAATCGTTCTCTTTCTCATCCTTATTATTATTATTGTTGTTATTGTTGTTGTTATTATTACTGTTGTTGTTGTTATTGATGAAATATTTTTGTATTTGTTTCAGTTTGTTAACTGTTTAAACATTTAAAAAAAGTATATTTAAAAAGAAAAAAAAAATTAAAATCTGTATTATTATTTTTTTGTCTCTTTCTGTGTATTTAAATACATGTGATGTAATCTTTTCACCAGCTGTCTCCAGTATTAAACTGGTATGAAATCGTGGCAAATTCAAATTCACCATGACGTCATCGTAATTACAAACTGACACTCAACAAATGTGGACACAGCTACTCCAGAAACATTAGGCACGCCAGTGTCACTCAGCCAGTACCTACGTAACAGCGTTCAATACACGACCTAATCCCTCCTCACCCCTTGCTCAAAATAAATAAATAAAAATCCACACACGTCTCCCTGGTTTCCTTCCATTACACCCACAACTAACTATACTTACCTTCAGTTTGCCTAAAGTATGAAATAAATGAAATATTCAGCAAAAATGTTTGGTCACAGACCAGTACAATAACATTGTGTTATAATAAGCAGTTAACATTTCAGTTGATATAAGTAACAAGTTTGCCAGCCACTACCTATGTACAGTGGAGATACTGACAAATAGTTTCAATGGCTGAACAAAATGCATCTAAAGAAGATAAGATAAGAGAGAAAGTCATAAGTGACATGTTGGACAACTATTGAAAAACATATTCAACAAACGTTTGAGATAAAATGGGGGCAAAATACATTTTCCACTTAAACTGTGAGCTAATAAGAAATTAAAAAATAGATGAAACCATTGAAGAGTCATACACTGAAGGAGAGTTAATTCATCACTTTTGCAATAATGGCAAAATCCTTGTGCATTTTTATATTTTTTATATTTTTAATCTTTTTTATTTTGTTTTATTTTTTATTTTTATTTTTTTAATTGTCATAATTGTTGCTTTGTTGCTGTTGGTATTATTATTATTATTATTATTATTATTATTATTATTATTATTATTATTATTATTATCATTATTAGTATCATCATCATCATCATCTTCATCATCATCATGTCGACATCATCATCTTCTTCTTCATCGTAATAATTATTATTTTGCTCGTTATTTAAAAGTTTCTGATTATAGGAAAGAGAGAGAAAGAAAGGGGAAAATGAGGGAAAGCTAATTACAGAACCTACAAATAAGAAAATTACATATAAGCAAAACATCAACATCGTTTTTTTCTTTTCGTTTTTTTTTTTATTTTTCAACAGAGTTACTAATATATATCAATAAAATAAAAATATCAATAATAATGATAACAATAATAATAATAATAATAATAATAATAATAAAAATCTTCAGAATACTTTTGAATAGAGATGTATATAACAGAGTATTTACACATATTCACGTATAATATATATATATATATATATATATATATATATATACATACATACATACATAGAAATAGAGTAAACAATATTCACTTGACAATGCATGCACACACATACGCACAAACGCACACTCGCAAATACAGAGCAGCCGGTTTAAGAGCCAGTTGTGTTGGTTGCAGTTGTTTGGTTTCGTTTACTGCAGAGGATGGAGCAGATTTCTTCGGTTGGGAACCTGTTATCGTTTCCGCCACATCCCAGGTAAGGTAACTCCTTGCAGAGGTTTGTACTTTTGTCAAAGTACCAGATCATCTCAGGTTCGCGAACCTGTTTGTTAGGACAAATTGTGCCTTGATCTATTGTCATGTTGCAGAACATTCCTGCAAAAACAGTAAAATATATAATAAAAGTGATGATGATGATGATGATGATGAATTATTTAATCTTGGCTAAATTAATTAATAAACAATATTTTGTTTTTAAAAATAATTGTAGAATAAAATATTTGAAAATATAAATAAACAAGTTGAAATAAAAAGACTTTGTTCATTCGTTTCTTAACAGAACAGTAAAATAAAAATGTTGTGTACACTTTAGAATATATTAATGTTTTTTACACTATAAACTTATAAACGCGAGAACACATATATACATACGTAGAAAAGCAGGTAGATAGGTAAACAGACACTGACACACATAACTACAGACAGATAGATACATGGTTAGATAAATAAATATACACACATATATAGATAGATAGATAGCGAGACAGGTAGACAGACAGACAGACAGACAAATAGAGAGATAGATTAAAATTACTTGAAGTTGGAAGTGGTAAAGTTTGAGGAGCTACAGGTGCGCAGCAAACAAACAACAACATCATAAAAGTAATCAGATTCTTCATTGTTACCCTGAAATAGTGAACGTAAACATTCGTAATTATGTCTGAGTGTTTGTCTTATGTATAAATCTTTCCATATTATGTATTATGTAATGTGCATGTATGTCTATCTCTCTATCTATATATATATATGTGTGTGTGTGTGTGTATGTATTGTGTGTGTGTCTATGTGTGTGTGTTTGTGTGTGTTCATGTACTTATGTACATGTGTATGTTATCTATATAACATTTACGTGTATATATAAAAATACAGACATTTGGTTTCTTCCCTCAGAAGCAGGCAATTGTTCTAGGCGTCACGAACATTGATACTGATTTCAGAACAGTTCTTATTATATTTAAATATTTCAGTTCGCAGCTGTATAAATAACATTTAATTAACTGTTTTATGTACAGGAGACAAACATACTGTCTGCGTTAAATAAAGCTTACGCTTTTGCAAGGTAGTAAAACTGAAATGAGTCAGATAATATTTCTGTTGATTACTGAAAAGTAAATATCCTATTATCATTAATTTATTTTTAAAACAGTATAATTGTCATAATGTTAAGAAATACCTATTCTTTTCCTTGAACTATGGCCGATGACGTTATGATCAGTTAGGCCACAGATTATGTCGTCATCATCGGCCGAGTTCGGAACTGTAAAATCCGAACATAATCGTTGACGTGCATTGTATTATTTATTTATTTATTTATTATTATTATTATCATCATTATTATTAATATTATCTTTCTTTTTAAAATAAACACAAACTACATCACCTGTCTCTCTCGATTTTTAAATCATGTCCATCCTCAGTACTCTTCAGTAATGTTACTGTTAATAATACATACTTGTCAGGTGTGTTTCTAGTACTCACTAAACAAATCTCTCTCTCTCTCTCTCTCTCTCTCTCTCTCTCTCTCTCTCTCTCTCTATATATATGTTTGTGTGAGTGTGTCTTTCTATCTATCTAGCTATTATTTTTCTTTCTCTGTCTTCATCTCTCTTTCTCTGTTTCTATCCATCTTTATTTTCGAAACGTCAGGTTAGATGTATAGAAGTTTAGAATGTTCCATCAAAAGCAATTAAACTGACGGGCACAGAAAACACAGCAAACCATACTTTGTGCACGTGCTGCAGCATGTTATTGTTTAAGAGCAGAATTCTTGAAACTCCAAAACGCACGTGCACGCCTCTCTCATGTTACAGTAGCAGTTCTATGGCTAAAAGGCACAGAAATTTGCAGAAGAGTGACGCTTTATTAAATCAATGTCTGAATACAATTTGCTTGGTATTTCCACTGATTTAATGATACTTGAGTTAGTGCGGCATTTTATATGACTGCTGATGTATTTTTGCAAGTGTTTTACAAAGAAAAACAGAGACAGTAAAACAAAAGAAACAAATTATGATGATTAAAAAAATAACAAAAACATATTTTTAGCAATTAATATGTATTTTTATTTCATCGTTGTCAGTTTATTTTTATTTTATTCGTATTAATTCATTATCATTATCATTATCATTATCATTATTATTATTATTATTATTAAGAAGAAGAAGAAGAACTGATTATAGAATTTTAGAAATATGTTACAGAATTTATTTTTGTTCCAACATAGGACTGACACACGTTCCCGCACAGTCGCCTTCAGTGTCAAATCTGTTTGCGTTTCCTCCACACCCGTAGTAAGGCAGGCGTATACATCTATCATCTTCAGCTGAATAGAACCAGTGGTATGTGAGAGAACCGTCGTAATAATCTTCATCATCATCATCGGTGTCCGGGCAGAAACCTCTGTTTATAGACAGGTTACATCTCGGATCATCCTCTTCAGCTGTTCAAAATATTGCATTATATTATCCTGTACTGTACTGGTTTTGTTGGGATGTGATGTGTTGTGCTGCTTTATGCTATGCTGTGCTATGCTATACTTTAATATGCTATGCTATACTATACTATACTATACTATACTATGCTATGCTGTGCTGTGCTGTGTGCTGTATTAAGCTATACTGTATTACAATACACTGCACTGCATTAGATTACACTGCACTGCATTTCATTACATTACACTACATTAGATTACATTATATTACATTACATTATATTATATTATATTATATTGTTTTATAGTGTGTTGTGTTATAGGTTAGACTATATCCTGGGATACGGCTCCATAATATAAAAATTCGCTCTCTGTGTCTGTCTGCCTGTCTGTCTGTTTAATTCTATCTGCATATACACAGGTATAAATGTACAGAGCTATGTATATACATGTCTTTTTTAAAATTATTTTGAACTCCTATTTATGATTAGCAGATAGTAAATACTAACAATAACAACAATAACAACGACGACAACAATAACAACAACAATAATAATAATTTTAAAATATACACTACAATACAACAAATAACTAAATTAATGACAAAAATTTGTGCAAGTATTACAAATAAATAAATAAATAAATAAATAAATAAATAAAAATGAAAGAAAAACCCGTTCTTACCATTAACTGTGAAACGTGAAAGAAAAATATACAGGAACAATATATTAATTATGATCATTGCAAACCTAAAAGATAAGATAAATAAATAAATAAATAAATAAATAAAAACCCGGACTTACTATTAATTCTGAAAAATATACAGGAATAACATATTAATATGATGATTGTAAACCAAAAAGATAAGATAAAATAAAATAAAATAAAATAAAATAAAATAAAATAAATAAATAATGAAAAATGCACATAGGACAGATAAACATATTTACATGTCAAATGAAGAAGTATTCAAGCGAAATTGCTGCACATGAACAATCACGAGTTTACATTGTTGGCAATGTATGACGTCATAACTGAAACCATCTACAATTTGTTACGAACTATCGAAACGACAACATATTCAGTCAAAAATTATTTTGCTTTTCTATTTCCAAATCATAATAAAAACAAAGAAAAAATTTTAAAAAGTGAATACACACGTAAAACCCGTTCTTGCATTTCAAAAATCTCTAAATAAATATTTTATAATCAGAGGTCTCGCTACACACTGCAATATCCGCCACCCGTTTATTTAGACAGGCTATCATGCCATTGTTTTACACTTTTGGTGTCAGCAGTTCACGTGTCTTGTCTTTAAAAAAAAAAAATAGATGTCAACGATGACTGTCGTGTTTACAAATTACCCCCTCCGGCGTTTCGAAGGACACAATCCGATCCCTCTGAAATTTGATGCTAACTGTGCAATCAATGCTAAGGCCGCAGGCGTTGTGCGGCTATATTATTGCTACACGTTTTTTAACTTACAGCTGTATAATAGTTATGTTGTTCTAGATACATAAATAATGTGTCTAAATATTATCTTAATGAAAACAGATATGCGCTTGATCCGCACAATATAAAAATAATTCTTATCAACAGCACATCGCCAACTCAACGTTACATTATCATAAATATTCACTATCACACTGCATGGCGATTTTTTTTATTTTAGAGCAATAAAAACGATCTCACATTTCACACAGACATGTATATAATATATATATTAGAAGGTTACAAAAACTATGTATATATATATATTATTTTGTAAAGTAATATAATTCACAGAACAACCAAACAAAACTCGCTAGCAACAGACACTTTGACTTTATTTAATTGCAAGTAAAATAACAGTTAATGCATTTGATGTAATTATGCATAGGAGTATTTTTGACAAACAAGTAATTTCAACGTTGTTCAAAGTACTTGTACCCTGAACATTTTCTGTACCATCCTCCCTTTGTTTAACTAACACCAGTTAAGCCGATTCCCGCGATCCCTTTCACAAATACTGGGGAGACCACTGACAGATACGAAGCATTCGTAATTTAACTACGTTAATAGACTATTCACAGTTATTTATATCACGCATGTACAGATTATAATAAAAGGACAACATAATTCCTTTTTTCTGTGTGTGTGTGTGTGTGTGCATGTTTGTGTATGTGTGTGTGTGTGTGTGTGTGTGTGTGTGTGTGTGTGTGTGTGTGTGTGCAGGGCCTCCAAGAGAAATTTTGCAAGGCGGTACAAGAGCATTTTGAGGCCACCAGGCAGGCTAAGATTTTTCTCAGAATACTAATAAAAAGAAGTGTGTGTGTGGTGTGATAAGTACAGTGATGTTTGTGTGTGTGAATGTAAGTGTGTGTGGTGTGATAAGTACAGTGATGTTTGTGTGTGTGAATGTAAGTGTGTGTGTGTGTAGGAGAAAGTGACTGTTCTCGAGGGAGGATGGATGTTGCATGGTTGCTGTGGGGCCATTTTTACCCCTTCGGTCCCGGAACAAAGTACCCCCTCCCATAGGCCCTGATTATGTTTTCTCTTTATTCCAATAATAATAATAATAATAATAATAATAATAATAATAATAATAATAATAATAATAATAACAACAACAACAACAACAATAATAATAATAATAATTAAAACAACAACAACAACAAAAGCATGTTTTTAGCAATTAATATATATTTTTATTTCAGCGTTGTCAGTTTATTTTTATTTTATACGTATTAATTCATTATTATTATTATTATTATTATTATTATTAATTAATTAATTAATTATTTATTTATTTATTTATTTATTTATTTATTTATTTATTTATTTATTTATTTATTTTTCGCACTGTATATTCAGGTATTTAAGTTTTCTTCAGAAACTGCTAATTAATATCAAGAATAATTAAAATAAATATCTATCGATGTAGTTACACAGAAAAAATAAAAATAAAGCAATATGCTAACAGTTTATTACAGAGTTCTATTTGTGTTCGAACAGAGCTTTGACACACGTTTGTTCGCATTCTGACTCAGTTGAAAATCTGTTTTCATTTCCTCCACAACCGTAATATGCGAGTTGTATACACGAATCATCATCCGCAGAATAGTACCACTTGAGCTGGATAGTCGTATCATAGTAATCCTCATCATCATCACTTTCAGTATCAGGACAGTATCCTCTGTCTATTGGCAAATTACACGATAACACCTCACCTGTAATTGTAATTGTAGAATACAGGCCCAGTATTCAACAGTACAGTTTAAATTACATTTCTTTGTCATTCTCCTGCGCCCTCTCTCTCTCTCTCTCTCTCTCTCTCTCTCTCTCTCTCTCTCTCTCTTTCCTCTATTTATGTAAATTTACAATAGTAAAAACTGAAATAAAACAAAAACATAACACAATAACGATAATAATAATAATAATAATAATAATAATAATAATAATAATAATAATAACAACAACAACAACAATAACAACAATGTGATGAGATGATGATGATGATGATAATCTCTAAATTTTAACATTTTTCACAACTTCGTTACCTTTAACTTGAAAACGGGTTAGCAAAATGAACACAAGTAAAATGCTGAACTTTTTAACCACAAACCTGAAACATTAAATAAATAACAAAACCAAAATAAACAATGTTTATAACAGAAAATATTAATACTATTATTGCTATTACTACTACTGTTATTACCACTGCAACAAGAACATATAGTACTACTACTACTACTGCTATTATTATTACTGTTGAGGCTGCTGTATTTATTATGGCAATATTATTTTCAAAAGGTTCTTCAGTTTGTGATTCCTGGATATTCGAACTAATATAATAATTTTTAAAATACGGACATTTAGATAATTTAAACAAGATATTTCATATTACTAATATATATTTACTGTATACTGACTGCTTTGTTCATTCTACAATGCACCAATATCTGCACATTTCTAGTAAAAGGTATATTCGAACTAATATAATAATTTTTAAAATACGGACATTTAGATAATTTAAACAAGATATTTCATATTACTAATATATATTTACTGTATACTGACTGCTTTGTTCATTCTACAATGCACCAATATCTGCACATTTCTAGTAAAAGGTTATTATCATTTGTAGTAATAGTAAATGTAGTTGTAAATTAGTAGTAATAGTACTAATAGTAACAGTAACAGTAGTAGTAGTAGTAGTAGTAGTAGTAGCAGTGGTAGTAGTAGTAGTAGCTGTTGTAGTAGAAGTTGTAGTAGTAGTAGTAGTACAACGAATGAATTCTTAATATCATTTTTGCAAACATTCATAGAAATACTTTATGAAATATTAATTGAAATATATATATATATATATGAAAAAAGTCAAAACACGTATAGGTAAATCTTTAGCATCAGTATTCATGTAAACAAGAAAAAAAGTAAATACAATCACTTAAAAATTATATATATGAAATATATTTACATGTCAAATGGAGAAATAGTTAAGCAAAATCCTTGGATGTAAACAAACGCGTTTCCATTGTAGGCGATTTATGACGTCACAGCGGTAACATAAAAGTTTCTTCGTGGTATATTTGAACGAAAAGAATGGTTATTAAATTTACATTTAGAATTGGTTTACTGTTTATTTTATTTTATTTTATTTTATTTATTTATTTATTTTTTTTTTTTTTTTTTTTTATCTGTGACAAATGGTGGAGAAGTATACATCTTCTTCCACTCAAGCTAACTACAGACAAAGAGCTTAGGTATTTTCTATTAGCTTATGTAAACATGTTCAGACCTTCTGGAATAATGTCACAAACTGTATATTTTTTAGAAGAAAAGTGAGACTTCAGATAAATGTATAAACAATAATTTTAGGCTACTTATTCAGAAAATAATTATATAATCAATCTAATATTGTTGATTGCCTTGGAGTACATATATCAATCAAAATGCAAACACCAGCAACTAATTTTAACTGGATTATAAAATATCCTGAATATGTGTTATTATACAGATAAATATATTTGTTAGATAAATAACGGAACAATTAAATTTGAAGAAAAATGGGATATTAGGACAAAATCATTTGTAAAACTATTTATGGACTGAATATGTGAAAACAGTTCAAAGACTTTATTTATTTTTCTATTTTATTTGTTCCGTTATGTATCTTACCATAACTTACATTCTGTATGTAAATGTCAAATATTTATTACTAGGAATATGTAGAAAATATTTATAGATGTTTTGTTTTGTTTTGTTTTTTCTGTTGTTCTTTTGTTTTGTTTTTTTTCTTTTTCTACTGGTGATTTGGAGAATTTGGTATTTTAACACATTAATTTACTTTTATATTTTGTTATATTATTATGTATTAGCTGTACTACATTTTATACTAAATATTCTATGAAGAATAAAAAAAAAAAAAATACTTGTACTACTGCTGCTGTTACTACTACTACCAGTTCTACTACTACAGGTATTGTTACCACTACCAGTCTAGTACTACTATATCTACCGCTACTTTGTTATCACTACTACTACTACTACATAACTTATTGCTACTACAGTCACCAGTATCGCCACCACGACCACTACAACTACCACTGCTAGAGAGAAAATAAAGTCTCAATAAAGGTTATTTTGCAGGCTGCATACAGCTTGCGAGCCTGTTATTTTGTTACCAAATTTTATCATAAGCAAAGATTAATTAATGACTTAGAAGAATATGAAATATAATCATCGTGCTATATATATAATATTACCTATCATGTATACTTGAGTTATTATAATGATGATAAATAAATAAATAAATAAGTAAGTAAAGTATCTGTACCCATACTTCTTTAACGATTATTTCAGTACAAAATATAACTAAAAAAAAAAACAACAGAGAGAGAAATGCCAATTTTATTTCAATTATGAAATACTGAAGTTTTTGACTGCGCTATTCAATTTTTTTTTTTTTTTTAGGAGGGGTGTTTGTTGGTTCTTTTCTTTTCTTTTTTTCATTTTTGAGTTTTTTTTTTTTTTTTTTAATCGACACATCGATCAACACAAGCCGCTTTTGATGAAAACCTGTTGTCATTTCCTCCACAGCCAAAATAAAGAAACTTTTTACATGTGTCCGACCCCGAGTGATAGAACCAGGCGAGTGACGGGTCATCATTATCGTCATCACCATCATCTGGACATACTCTTCCCTGGTCAATGGGCATGTCACAGCGGCCTGTAAACAGAGTGAATGTAATTTTAGTATAGCACAGCGCAAATATACATTTATTTACCATCTCTCTCTCTCTCTCTCTCTCTCTCTCTCTCTCTCTCTCTCTCTCTCTCTCTCTCTCTCTCTCTCTCTCTCTCTCTCTCTCTCTCTCTCTCTCTCTCTCTCTCTCTCTTTCTCTCTCTCTCTCTCTCTTGTTATGATTATTATTATTATTATATGATTATTATTATGTAAAATGTACAGGTTACTCACTTAGGGCAGAAACCGAAACAACAAAGAGAAGAACCAGAAATAACAGAAGCGTCTTCATGACGAACCTGTAATAACTAAATAAATAAATAAAGTTATTAATTGTGAAATATTTTAAATGCTTAATTTATTATCATCATTACTATTACTGCTACTAGTACGACCATCACTACTACTACTAGAACTAGTACTACTAGTTATTACTACAATTATACTATTACTAGTGGCACTACTGCTTTTACTACTTTTGCTTCTACAACTACTGTTACTGCTACTGCTATTTCTGCAACTGCTGCAACTACTACTACTTTCATTGCTAAAACTACTACTAGTATTAGTACTACAGTTACTATTACTACTACTACAACTTAATACCTTCTAATACTGCTACGTTTCTGTTACTGATGGTTATCTAAAATTTTCAGATGACGAAAGAAGACATTTAATAATAAATTGTTTTTCATTCCAAACTTATTTCAACGTTGGTTCGATGACGTCATCAGTAAATGTAAAGCGTGTCAACGTAATTAATTATGCCCGTAACCTTTTTTTTTTTTTTTTTCCCAGTGTTGAAGGAAACACACATTAAAGCTTAAGTACACACGCATGCACACACCGCAAACATTAACAACAAACATATACATAACACAAGCATAAACCACAAGCCCTTAAGACATAGGATTTCAGGTATTTCGGGCCGTCTTCGGCATGTAAAACAGTACCTAAGCAAAACTGACTGGCCCCTAAAAGCCTTATGACACCTTATAAATAATATGGGCCTGTTACTGTTATATACTTTGATAAAGTGAAACGAGCTAAACTGTGTACAAATGGCCTATGTTTTACTTACAGTTTAGAATGCTGAGATTTCTTCTTTTATCATTGTGTCATTTCGGACATAGTTAGTTTAAGCATCTGTTATCCAAAACAGATTTTTTATTATTTTATTTTATTTATATACAGGGTCATTCAAACGTCCCGCTACACTTTTTTTAGAAACAAAATTAATCGTGAACTTTCTGTAGACTGCTACAATTCGTCCCATAATGAAAAAATCCCTCTTCTTCAGTTTTCTTCGGCTCCGTAGACTTCAACATGAGCGCCTTCTTTTTTTTAGACAAATTGCCCACCTCTTCAAGCATTCCTCTCCAACTCTGTTCAGCATCTCCCTTGTAAAAAGACTGCAGGCATTCCTTATAACGTTTCCTCTAACTTCAACACTCCTGGGCTTTGATCCATAGGCTTTGCTTTTCAGGAAGCTCCACAGAAAGAAGTCACAGGGTGCCCATCTATCAGGGAACATGTGATTCAATAAATCGCGAACTGCTTTAGCATAATGTGATTGTTTTTTCCAACAAGATGGTGTAGCAGTCTATAGAAAGTTCACGACTAATTTTATTCAAATCCGTAATCATTTGATTAAAACTTAAAAGTGTAGCGGGACTTTGGAATGACCCTGTATTTATTTTAAAATAAAGGTCAGTGAATAAATAAATGATCTCCAAGAATGAATCATACTGACAATGCTGTGTAGTCTAATTTATATATTTTTTCTTGTACTTTTTTATTATTATTATCATCCTCATCCTCATCATCATCATCGTCGTCGTCGTCATTATTTAGTACTGCTGTTACTACTACTACTATTACTACTATTACTACTACTACTACTACTACTACTACTACTACTACTACTACTACTACTCATACTGATACCTTTACATTTTTAATTAATTTAATTACTTTTTAATTTAATTCAATGATTTTTCAAAATATTTAGGCTAAAACATTCAGTGGGATATCCTGATACCGTATCTTTGCACAACATCGAATTTAATTATTAAGGTATTCGCATGTCACTGATTATTGTTTTAAGGCTGTTTTGATAAAGGATCAACACACGGAAACATCTCAAGAATAGGAACATGAATGTAACACAACTGAACTACATTCAGATACTGAAAAACGTCCACAGCGTAGCATTGGAGCATGATGAATAACATTCATTATTCCAAATAAATATATATAAATTCAACAGTTATGCAACTATAGACATGGTCACTTTTGAAAAGGCAAATTCTCAGTTTGACATTAAATGCCTTCCAAGGACAACCTACATTTATGTTTACAGGGTTACATGTTTAGAGTAAATAAGAAAACAGAGGATGTGATCATCTGGAAATGTACAACGAAGAATTGTAATACCTGCGTCATTACTGTCAATAAATCCAGACTGAAAATAACCATAATCAATCGTTATTCGTATTTTAAGTACAGTTGCAGAAGAAGCTGCGTTCTCTGAAAAGAATAGCTGAAACAACGTTGACGTCTATGTCACAACTCTACAAAGAGGAAGGGAACTCAATGCGACACGAGGTATGGACTCTGTAGAATCCATCATTTCACGTCGCCCGGATTTAGCACTACAGAAATAATGTTCGCGTCCCGTGGAACACACACATTTAATGTCATCGTTTTCAAGTAGTATTTTAATTCAGTTAACAAGGCAAATTTACATAAACATGCATTCTTATATCGAGAGGGAATACCTGGTTACTCTCTTAAGATATCAGCTTTACCCTGCGAAGATAGAATTCCGATTTGCAGCGAGACTATACCGAGCTGCAATCGTCATTCTATCTGACCAGAATAAAGCTGATATTTTAAGAGAGTAACCATTCATTTGTTTTATCCTGTCACCTGTAAGAATGCGGATCTATTACGAAAAAACGAAGCTTGTCTTCAGGGCGCCTATAACAGGGAGGGCCCCCTGTAGTGACTTTAAATTATACTGCTTCAAAATTTTGAATTAAATGTGATATGTAGTGGTTTTTTTATTTATTTATTTATTTTTTAAATTATACGATCTGTCATGGAACAGTGTGATAGCAGAAGATAAGGGAACCTCCATTAAATGAAAATATCTATTTTATTTCACAACACATCGCTCTGTACAAAATAATAGATTCATAGCAGATACAGCATTGACTTCGTTGTCCTTATACATCAAAACTACAGCTTTTAAACAATAACAATTTTTTTATTTAAAAAACAAAAATGAAAACTGATTTTTTTTATAATTTTCTTTTAGGATCTAAACCAGCAATTAAACACTAAAGAAGTATCTTTGAACAACACACACATACACACAAGTTTTTTTTAACAAATGCTGACTGCTTTACACAGAAACTATTGACAAAAAAAACTTTGATATGTACATATTTAAACCTCGGGTGGGCGAACGTTTGCATAATGTGAACATCATGAAACGTACATTATTTCCCACATTTCATTGGAATTTCTTGATGTGGGTTAAGAGGCTTAATAATACTGCTGTTTTTTTTAGCAGTTTGTAGCCTTTAAATTATACGCTACGTGCAGATGTCAGAACTATGAGGACAAAATAATAATAATAATAATAACAACAATAATAATAATAATAATAATAATATTATTATTATTATTATTATTATTATTATCATCATTATCATCATCATCACCATCACCATCATCATCATCATCATTATTATTATTATTATTATTATTATTATTATTATTATTATTATTATTATTATTGAGTTAACTACAATTTTCATTTTTTGTGCAAGTTGGGAGTTTTGCTATTAACAACAGGACAAATGGCACAACTATAATTTATACTGGCTTTTTATTTATTTATTATTATTTTTATTTTGTAGGGATGCAGGTGATTTTTATATTTTAAAAGTCACCATGTCATTTCATATTCAGAACATCCCACGGAAAGAAAAACAAACAAAATATGTGTTTCTTGTTAGTCATGCATTTAGTTTATAACATACCACGTCTTAAATACAGACAGACAGATAGACAGGCAAAAAATCAAACAGAGGTAGAGAGGGGAGTGAGGTTGACTAGAGATACATAAAAGGATTTCTCACACAGAAAGCAGACTTATATGTGTAATACTTGTGGGTTTATATATGTAGATAGATATATTTGTAGTTTTAACAATAGATCTTTTTCTCTGTCTTTTTTACATATCCACTCGTGCGTGCTGTCGTGTTTAAATAGCTACATACATCCTCCGTATGTGTCACTGACTTTAAGTGCATTCATGTATAAAATGTTAAAGTACACCAAAACAAAATTATATCTCGCTTCTTTATGTTTTAATCCCTTTTAAATTTTTTAGGTAATTTTTTTTTTTTTTTTTTTTTGACGTACATTTTTTTATTTTAAATCCATTTTTTGGCTACCTTCTTTCAGAAAATATTTCAAGCTACCAACAAACTGATGCTACTGACTTTATAAATGTGAATGTTCCGATGATTTCAGAGGATTAATATTTAAATTTTTGGAAATTATGAATAAATCTGTCTGTGTGAGTGTGTGTGTGTGTGTGTGTGTGTGTGTGTGTGTGTGTGTGTGTGTGTGTGTGTGTGTGTGTGTGTGTGTGTGTGTGTGTGTTAATGGCTAATCAGCGGGTGTTGTATGTCAAACCCGTTGCCACCTCGTTGCCAGAACGATCTCTTTTTGTATCAATTATTGATCTCTGATCTGAACACATGAGATATCTAAATGAATCCAGTGAGTGGGATCGATCCTTATACCACTAACACCGCAGTCTGGCAACCTTGCGCTGATCTACGCCGCAGTGCTCTCTGTTATAACTTCACGATTTAATACGTTACTGCTTTCAACAAAAGCAATATATAACTTCTTTACAAGTCAACGACGTTCAGACTTAAACAATATTAACAGTTGGACTCCTTCGCACGAATTCACCTTTTTATTCTACCTAATTTAAAATCTGATTCGCTTTATTTGAATGATGTCCCTGACAAGTAAATACAATAAAATATATACAGTGGGACCTCGAGTTACGAGTTGCGAGGAAAAAAATACTCTAGGAAATGTACCATACTGAAGCAAAAGGATAAAAGCTGTAACTCCAGCCAAAGGCGTTAAAATAATGTGTCTGATCGCCAAGATAAATAAAATTTACAAAACCAAATTATTTCTTTAGATCTCTTTAATTTTATTTTTATACAATATTTGTCATTTATAAATACATTTTTCTTATTTAAAAACACGTTACAAAAAAATGGGGTGGTTTTTGGGGGGCTGGAACAGATTAATGGTAATTCATTTAATTTCAGTCGGGTAAATTGATTTGATATACGAGCAAATTGAGTTACGAGCTTGTTAACGGAAAGAATTAAACTCGTATGTCAAGGTATCAATGTATTTCTAGACATTATTATTCATTACTTTTGTGATTATTCTTGCAATCACTCATCCAAAACACTCAGGCAGACGTAGTACAAACAAATAAACGATTTTACCTGGACTTATTTACTAATAAAATTACAATAATTGACTGTTTGAAGACAGGATGCTTATATTTAGTTTATTTTTCTAAAGAAATTAAAATTACGAGTACATACTGTTATCCAAGAATTAAACGTATGGAATTATTATTCGTTACATGATTTATACAGATAAACAGTTAAATAAACATCAGTTAATATAAATAAATGAATACATACAAAGAAATATTGAAATCATGTTTTTCTTTCTTTATTGATATAATCAACAGTTGTACACAATTAAAATAACATTAAAACAGTAAATAACAACAATAAAAAAATAGGCATTCTCTCACACACTCACACTCACACGCACACATACTTATTTACTCAGAATATTCACATATATTAACTATATTTTATAGTAAAAAAATCTTTTATCCATTTTTATAATATAGCGATATTGTTTATTTATAGCTTGCTAAAGGATATTTGAAAATAAATATGTCATCTTTTAATTCAAGAAAAACACTATTCTAAATATATTTGTTAATACAAATTGAAAGTTTGTTTAGAATACGATATTAATTTAGAATGATTTCAAAGCACTGATATACATAACTTCTAAAAAAAATGTATTATATTGATATTTGTTCCTTTCAACTGAGCTATTACACGCCTTTGGAACACTGATATTCTATAAATTGAAAGAATAATGTTAATAAATTCTAATGTACAATTTTCAATTCTTAGATAACATCCAAATATTAATAATCTTTTTAATGGATCTAGAGAAAAAAACGGTTTTCTTAACAATTCTTCACAATACAAAAATAAATGGTACACATCTTCACCATCCTTCAGAGGCACTGGACATACACTAGATGAGATTTTTCCATATCTACATAATTTACTATATGTATATATTACATGTTGAGCTGTTCTCAAATCTAAGTCAGTAAATTCAGTAAATTTAACATTGAAGTGTATCAATTTCCAAACTGGTCTCCAGAATATATTAAAACCAAGCTCATTCCATTTTTCTTCAAACGTAGGTGCTTTAACATTTTTTGAAAGTAAAATAGAATAATATATTTTCACTGTAAATTTACTGACATTTATCATTTCATCATTCTGAAACAAAAATAAATCTTTATTAGGGTTAATATTTTACGATTTCTATTAATAGAACTTTTCCATTCATCTGGAAGTGACTTCATAATAACATTGTAAGCAATATAAATTTGGTTGTTTTGGTAATTCTGTAGATGTTTCATGAATAATTTCTACAATAGCTGAAAAAGCAGAAAACCTGATATTACTTCATATGCAATATCAGCCACTTTGACTATTCCACTTTTAATAAAAGAACTAAATAGTAATAATTTGTTTTTATATTTAATGAATGGATTCTGAAAAAGTGGCTGAGACAATATTTCATCTGTATCAAGTGGGAAAATACGTTCTCCATTATTAACATAGTCTCAAGCTGACAACATTTCAGCATAAAAAGGGTTGATAACTTTTAAAGCTTCTTTACTTCTTTAAAAATGTCATAATTTAAATTCATATGCATATATTTTCCAAGAAATATTGACATTGTATATTTCCAAACATTTTAAAAATTATTATCAAAATATTATTTTAACATTTTAATACGAAAAACCATTTTCTTTAATTAAATATCTTTAATATTTAGTCCACCCGACATTTTATTTCCAATTATTGTTGAATATTTTATTAAAGGTGTTTTTCCTTCCCGCATAAATTTACAAAATAACTTGTGAGTTTAATTTTCTACCCAATTTGGAACATTTATTGTGCTAATGATATACCACAGTCTAGATGTTAATAAAGTATTCCATACTTCAGCTTTTCCGTGTAAAGTAAGTTTCCTTTGACTCCAAAAATTAATTAAAATACAAATTTTATCTAATTTATTTTTCCGGTTCAACCTTTCACATAATGGCTTATTTGGTCCTAAATATGTACCTAGAATTTTAACACAGTTTTTATTTATTGATATTGGAATGTTAAAAGATAAGTTTTCTTTGATGGTTTTACCAAGACAAAGTACTTCTGACTTATCTACATTGACTTTTGCACCTGTAGCACTACAATATATATTTATTGTATTAAAAACAGATTCTACTGACTGAGCATCGCTGAAATAATAAAGAATTAAATTCATTTGTTATTGTAATTCCATTCATGCTATGTCTTTTTTTAATTAAATTATTTAAAGGTTCAGCTACAATAACATAAAGCATCACTGATATTGGACATCCTTGTCTAACACCTCTTGTAATATTGAAAAAAGGTCTTAAATGTCCATTAATTTTTACACAACTTTTTATATCATTATATAGTATTTTAATCCACATTATAAATTTATCACCGAAATTCAATTTTTTTTAGAACTTTTAAAATAAAACTATGTGACACTCTATGAAAAGTTTTTTCTTGATCAATTTTAACAATAATCCCTTCAGTATTATTTAACTCAGCAATATTTGTAACATCCCTCACTACATAATATTATCAGCAACATCTCTTCCTTTTACACAACAGCTTTGTTCTGATGAAATAATAGTTGACATAACCTGTTTAACACGACTAGCAAGAACTTTAGAAATAATTTTATAATCTACATTTAAAAGACTAATAGGTCTGAAATTTTGTTTAGGTCTGCTTTATCTCCTTTTTTCTTGTAAAATATACTAATTACTGCTTTTTTATACTAAGTGACAACATTTCTTCTTTTTGAATTGACATCACTACTATATCAAAGAAAGTTTTTAAATTTTCCCAGAATTTAACCTAAAATTCAACAGTTAGACATCCATACCAGGTGATTTATTTCTATTCATTTCTTTTAAAGCTTCCGTTAATTCTTCAATGGTAATATCTTTCTCACAGCTTTCAGATTCTTTTATTTGATATTAAATGTATTATTTCTTCCTGTTTAATAATATCTATATTTTTAGGTGTAAATAATTTTGCATAAAAGTCATAAGCATATTCTAATATATCTTCCGTTTTTCTAGATAATCCATTTTCTGTTTTTAGTTCTTTAATAGAATTTGATTCCTGTTTTGATTTTTCTAAACTGAGAAAAAATGACGTATTTCTATCCATATCTAGATTCCAATGAGCTTTCATCTTAAAGTAGCACCATTACACTTAGATCTCTCAATTAATTTTAACGTTTCTTCTAGAATTTGTATGTTACTCAAATCATTATGTTTATTTACAGCTAGTTTAGCATATAGTTTATGTATGTATGTATATGTATGTATGTATGTTTGTATGTATATGTGTGTCTGTGTGAATACAATTATATAATATTATATATAAAGCCAAACTTTACACGTCATTTTCTGTACTTGTTAACATACCGACACACATACAAACACTCATTCCTTTTCAATACTACTTACACTAATTACCTCTATTTTCTAAACTTGTTCTGAACTAAAAATACCTTTACAGGTTGATTTACTCTCTAAACAGATGGTCGTAAGTCACGATCATTGAATCTCAAGAGAGCTGTTATATATTTTACATTTCACAGTCCTGAGACTTTAATGAAATGTATTTTATATATCTATGTATGTAGATATATATATATATATAAATATATTTCATTTCTGAATACTATATACTTCAAGGTGCATTTTGTAAAAAAAAAATTTTTTTTTTTTTTTTAAATATAAATTATTATTTGTCATTTCTGTATGAAGTTTTTTAAAGTCCATTTTGTAAATATTATTATTTACAAAAGATCAAAATTATTATAGTTCATTTTTATGTGAAGTATTGCATATTCTTTAAAGTCTATTTTGTAATCTTATTCTTAATAATATAGGCTTATATATTACGTTAATACATATCAATATTAGAAACTAAAAATGAGTGGTGGTTATGGAAATAAATTATTGAAACACTCACCGACATAGAGACCGTAAAACCGAATAATTAACTGGCTGGAGAAAAACGGATAAAACTTCGACAAAAATGGATGAAATGTCGAGAATCAAATCAGATAAAACATCGACAAATTAATGCGATAGAGATAAATCAATGAAATAAAAATAAATGATAAAGTTTTAAATAAAACAAAATGAATCATATTATAAATATATACACAAGTGAGAGTAAGGCAAAATTATCCAAAACCAAAAATCCTTTTTTCGCGGGTGAGTTAAATTAGATGATTAAATTTAAAAAAAAAAAAAAAAAAAAAAAAAATAAAAAAATAATGAAATAAATTAATTAACTAAAAGATCCATTACAGTGGAAAAAAAAAAAAAAAAAAAAAAAAAAATTAACAAAAACATTTCAGTTAAAAAATATTTAAAAAAAAAAAAAAAAACATTTCACATAAAAAAGATTTAAAAAACACAATAATGAAAAGAATAATAATGATGATAATAAAAACAACAGCAAACAGTGAAACAAATCATATAACCACATATGCCCACTTTTATATACAAATAACATCAGAATCTCAATCGTCTTAATGTGCCAGATATTTTGTAATCATTAATACGTTTTTTGTTTGTTTTTGTTTTTTTGTTGTTTTTTTTGTTGTCGTTGCATTATGTTTTTCAGCTTCTTCCTTTTTAGTTTTTGTCCCTTCAGTTTGTTATTTGTGTGTTGCTTTTCTGCAAATGTTATCGGTTCTTCGTCTAGCGGTATTTCTTTCACGTTTCTCATGTCGTCTGCTAGATCATTGATGAGGTCCAAATACGCACTCCTTCTGACTGTAATTCTGACTGAAACGTCATCATGTAAATGAGTCACTGTGGGCTCTACTTCCTTGACAGAAAAAATAATCCAGACAAGTGAAGTGATCCCAAGAAGTATTAAAATTAAAATAAGTTTTCGTTTCATCACTGCTTGCCAGACGCTGAAAGAAGAAACGTAATCATCGTTGTATTCTTATACAAGAAAATCACAATCACTTATTAAAGGAACCTCGTTACAACGGCTTAGCGGACACTGGGTCTAATCCTTATCGTTTGGGTTTTGTTTACCCCGTGGGTGTGTGATGTGAGTCACACTCTGGTACCCCTTGCGATGCCATCTGACGCACAGCATGCAGAGTGCATCGTTCTTGTTATCTAACTCTTTGCTAAAAACATACCTTAACAAACAAACAGCACCTGTTCTTCCGTTTGGGCCAGTCCTTGGAGTGTGTCATTTTTTCACATCATCATCAACAACAACAACAAAATAATAATAATAATAATAATAATGATAATAATAATAATAATAATAATAATAATAATAATAAAAATAATAATAATAATATAGTGCGTTCACATTTTCAAATATGTTATTGAATAGTTACTGTAAATTATTATTATTATTATTAAGACCATGTAACTGTAAATATAAAGAACTAATTAATTTAAAATAAAATGAAACAAATACCACTGAAACTGAAAAAAAATAATAATAATAATAATAATAATAATAAAAATCCAAAACACAGATTAACGTCATTACTGAAATTATGGATATTGTTATTAATAGCATTGCAAAATAGTTCTTACTTGATCATCTTGTTTATATTTTCTTAAATCCACTAATGTATTTCTTTCTTTCTTTCTTTATTTTTTTTCTTTCTTAATAGTTACAGTCCTAAGAATGGTAAGAAGAAAAACACGCCGACACACGTTCTCGAGTAAACAGTCACGTTCTATAACGCGAACTACGACAACAAACAAAATGTTTCGCATCGAGCCATTTCACATCTATTCTTAGTATTTCGATACTGATTAACATCAGTCAGTCTCTCTGACAATTTACTTCATGTGGACGAGTAGGGGAGTGAAGAAGGGTATCAACAGCAAGTTTTTGTCAGGATGACAAAGGAGGCGTGTCCATCACAGGAAATGGACAGACGCACAGGAACAAATGTTGCGTGCTAATCAAAAGCAAGCTGGTGTAAAGATCAGAGGGCGTGTCTATCAGATAATATGGGCTGTCTCATATCTTCTTTTATATTTATAAACTGTCAGTTTAAAGAACTCAGTGATGGGAAAACCTTCAGGAATCATTTTATCTTTTCTTTTTTCAAACGCAAATACTAATGGACATACATGCACACAATAAACACATCTAAAAATATATTTCTGAAAAATATTCTTAATAATCATCATAGCGGACACACCTGACGACCTCTTAACAGACGTAATTACAGTAGCTATTTCTTGAGTTTTAAGCTTGTATCAATAAACATATAGGGTTCAGAAGGAAGGAGTGCTTAGTTTCTTTCCCTATTTAAGAGGGTTATGGCCCGCGAAGTCCACAGCGATTTTAAAATTGTGTCTACTTAGCGGGACAAGCTGACATGTACCAGTGATGATCTATGACAGTGTGCGCAGTCAAAACGTAACAACGAGATGATACTGTACCGCAGCTACTACTACTACTGCTACTATTACTACAATTCAATTGCTGTTCAGGTTATTTATTTGCCAAAGTCAGCATGACTATAAACACAGAATATACAAAAATACAGTTATAAAACAGAAATAGTTGTGTAATAGGTTACAGTATACAAACACAGGAAAAAAAAAAAAATTAAACGTAAGAATTAGGATAATAAAAATATAACCAGATAGTTGCTATATGTATGTAGTTACAAATTAAATTTCATATTTATCAAGATTCCTTAAAGTTTATTTTTATTTTTTGAAGACAAAAGATTGATTTTGTTAAAAGTAGATGGTCTTGTACACAAATAGTTCTTTAAATATGATACTATAATAATATTATAAAATAAACATTCTGATGCAAAATGGAATTCATCTTCAATGCCGCCACTGTCACACACACACACACACACACACACACACACACACACACACACAAACCAACAACAAAAAATTCCCCACACCAATGGATCCCACTAGAAAGGCTCTACCGATGGAGGTTAATCCGAATTCATATCGCTGGTTACGTTATGGGTATTATAGTACTAATAAATAAATAAATAAATAAATAAATAAATGTTCCATCTGGTAATACAACATCTGCGTCACACAACAACTCCAAGTTCTTGTCAGTTGTGAAGATCAGTATTAGGTTTCCTCCTTCAGTTCTGTGTAGAAAAGGATCTCCTCCCTCGGTGCAGGTTCTCTTTCCTTCTAAATTGATATCCTAAACTGACAGGGTTTTGTGTCGCTGTCGCGGTTGTATCGTCTTAATGCACTAAAACGTGGAATCTCGGCTAACATCTCCAGTAAATATTCTCTTCACACTTTCTTTTAAAGCGAAATTTGTGCTGGTTGTAATACAAATGTCGTGTTTTAACGGGTCGATAAATGACATTCTAACTCGTGCAGCTGCCATAATGTTAAATGTGAAATAGTTTTCCATTTTGATATAAAACTTTATATAGATTAAACCGGGAAAAGATCCAATGTACAAGTGCCTGCTCAGTATAAGAGAAAGATAAATTTACTACCCAAAACAGTAAATTGGTAGAGCATAATACGAGCAAATAAACAAAAAACAAAAACACTAAGGTATCTACTCAGTTAATGGAAACCTAATTACAAATTCTACCCAGGACAGTAATCACATTCCTAACATTCTACTTCAGGGTTCTCATCTCGTTGTTAACAAAAAAGTCGTCTCGTTACTGCAGCGCAAAGCAATTAGAAATGTCCACGTCCCGGGACTTTTATTATTCTACGCACCGGTAGTAAACAAGAAAGATTTATGTACTTTCCCGGCGGACGCCTGTTAGAGGTGCGTTAAATGGAATGGAATGGGAAAAAATTAACGTGCTGATCAGAGCAAGCTGTTGTGAAGCACGTCTGCGACGGGCACGCTTTTTAAATATAGATACCAGGCTATATATAACCACTCAGGCAGTTCTTCTTTAATCTATTTTCGGGAGTGCCCGAACCTTGAATTGGACGTGGGCACGTAAAAAGAGTTCTCCATCCATCCATCCATCTATTTTCTTTCAATTCACTGTCACGTTGTCGACCGATTTGTCAACTAGATGAATTTATATCATGTCAATATATTACGCCTGTTAGAGGTGCGTTAAATGGAATGGAATGGAAAAAAATTAACGTGCTAATCAGAGCAAGCTGTTGTGAAGCACGTCTGCGACGGGCACGCTTTCTAAATATAGATACCAGGCTATATATACCCACTCAGGCAGTTCTTCTTTAATCTATTTTCTTTCAATTCACTGTCACGTTGTCGACCGATTTGTCAACTAGATGAATTTATATCATGTCAATATATTACAGTACATCTAACTAATACGTATTAAAATGTGCTGCAATTAAAAACTGATTTATGCTGTGATTCCTGGGGTGTTTTGTGATTTTTATTGTTTTATCCTCTTGTAGCAATATTCTTATTTCAAATATAGTGTCCCTTGCTCGGCGGGATCACGTGTCCAGCCTCCACTGTAGTATCCCCTAAATATTACATCATTAACATCAACTTAGTTGTCTGAAAATTCAATCATAAGTCAGTATAACATTGAAAAAAAAAAAAAAAAGAGCTTAAAATAACAATGACTGTACTTGTGTGTGTGTGTGTATGTAGATGGTTATTGTTGAGCTCTTGAAAGGGAAATAATAATTCAAAAATGTTCTTGATTATTTATCTGTATTATTTTTTAATTGTAATTAAATACACAAATTCGTTTTTTCATCAGACAGTTAATTGTTATAACTGGGGGTGTGGTGATAAAATGTGTTGCCGAACAATATGTAATAAAACACCACTAAATAATGCAGTTAAAAAACAAATATCACATGTTTGCACATTTTAGTATAGGTATATAGATAAATAGGTATATATTTAAATATTTCATATTTAAAGACATACATTAAATAATACATCCACACTTTGTGATGTCATAATATCTATAAACATTTGCATGCATTATTTTTTCTATGTTTTTTTTTTTTTTTTTTTTTTTTTTTTATATTTATAAATTTGGAAATATAGTGATCTCTTAGTGCATTATAATAAACAAATACAGAATTCATCCTCAGTATATCTTAATCCATGATCCGCGCAATATGGACAGAGTGTTTGTTGTCACATCTTCCTTGATCAAACGCAGATCTGAAATTCCTACATCTAAATCCTACTTTAAGATAAACAGGGATTTCATAACTAAGATAACGTTCTACATTTAACAGTGATTGATAACGCTTATAATTAAAAAAATATCAGATACATTTATAATAGCCTACAACAGTATTTAATAGCCCATGTACTGTGAATAAAGGTGCTCTAAAACATTCATCTAAAGTCTAGTGTTTTCTCCTAATTTTAAAAACCATTTACCTATTTTGATCTTAACATCTTCATTAATTTTACAGTAACAAGTTCCCCGTACTTCAGACCATAATATAAAACTGGCCTTACCATAGAATCAAATATCTTAAATAAATAGTCACAAACAATATCAACACATTTCCTTTGACACATATACATTGCCATCATGTTTTTTAGTTTTTTTTTACCTTATGCTGCAAATAAGTTTGAGTTTTAGTCCATATTAGGTTTTGGTGTAAACGTAATACCTAAATATATATAATATGAGACAACCTCAGTGCTATTTCCATTAAAACATTTTTGAGGGAAACCCGATTTCAAATAAAAATAACCTTGGTCTTTCTTAAATTCACGATTACAAAACAATTGTACTACACTCATTTTCTTTCGTCGCTGTAAAAGCTTGTCAGAAACTGTTGATACATCATCAGCAAACATAAAAGCATGTACTGATTTACAGTCAGTTGACATAAAAACACCTTGCCTGCCACACTCTTCTGTATTTTTTATAAGCCTATTTAAAAAAATAATGAACATTTTACATCCTTATTGAGTGCCAATATTACAGTGAAAATAATCTAATAAGCCATTTGGTGTTGTTACACAAGCACTTAGTTTAGTATATATTGATGAAATTACCAAATAAATATTCACCACATATTCCAACTTCAGCAAAACTTTTTAAAAGAAATGAATGAGTAACATTATCAAAAGCCTTAGAAGAATGTACAAAAAGACAAAACAAATCTTCCCCATTTTTAAATAACAGATATAACTGCGCGTGACCTTGACTTTATATATATTTATGGACAGACCTATATTTTAAAGCTTACTATCCCATTTCATATTTAAAACATGCCAAGGGTTAAACAAAATAAAAAATTATTTGTTTCTTAACATGTGGGCTTTGCATATAGTTATATGTACAATACGTCTTAAATTCAAACAAACGGATTGGCAAGCAGTCAAAAAGAGATATAAAGTGTTTACGGTTTTCTCTTTCTCACTACTATGACTATGATAAATAAGTAGCAAAGTTGGTAGGTAGTTACGTAATGCTAAGTATGCTTCAGTGAACATAATTGTAGGTACTTACATGATGTTAAAGGACAAGCAAAATTCTGTCTCACTTCTTCTTTTTTTTCACTTTTCTTTTCTTTTTCTTTTTTTTTTCTTTTTTTCATTTGTTTGTTTCAATTGCCCTTTATGTAATTTTTAATTATTTTTTTTCAAATATAATTTGCATAATTTTTAATTCACTTTCTAACATTCTATAAATAAATACATATTTCAACACGTGTCAAAAATGGAATACTTTTTAATTTTAAATAAAAGTTTATAAGTAAAAAAAAAGAAGAAACTTCAACACTGGAGATGCAGTGTTTATTTTTTGCAATTAACTTTTAGAGAAAGGTCGTGTTTTGTTTGGGTTTTTTTTTTTTTTAAATTTTATTATAGTTACAGCAAAAAAAAAAATAAAAATAAAAATAAAAAAAATAAAAATAAAATAAAATAAATAAAAAGAGGTCAATGTTTTCAGCCGTACTAAAGCAACTATGTGAATTTAAGTAAAGCCTGCTGATGTAAAAAATATCTGTAAAGTAATGTCAGCATGTGCTTATATGAATATTAACTTTCTTTCCCACTCCCCATTAAAAAGATTTATCTGTTCATACTTGAACTCGACTTTATTTTAAGCCCGTGTTAAAACATTTTTTAAAAATTGGTCACGAAGGTTACGCGTCGTTTGATACAAAACAAGTTTTCTGATGCAACAAAAACACACCTGTTAGTCTGTTACTGTAGGTTTATTTTTTCAGTCCTTTTATTAATTTTTTTTAATTTATTTATGTATAGCCTTTTCAGTTATAATTATTATCGTCATCATCATCATCATCATCCTTATCATTATTATTATTAGTAGTATTATTGTTCTTCTTCTTCTTCTTCTTCAAACATCACATCTTAAAAGATGCATTTATTTTGTTAAAATTGTTGTCTGTCTTTTGTGATTGTCAGTGTTGAATAAAGTAAGACTAGATTAGTTTAAATATCAGAAAACATTACGACAAACAAATCAGCTTAAATCGGACGCTTTATTTTTTTACGTTTGTTTGGAAACATTTTAGTCATCAACGCATAAACGGACACAGGCTGCTTTGGTGGCGAATCTGTTAGCGTTTCCTCCACATCCGTAGTATTTGAGCAGCTTGCACATATCAGACAGCGCATCGTAAAACCATTTGCGTACAGGATACTCCTCTTCTGCGTCATCATCTGGACAAATTCCTTGATGTATTGGCAAATCACAGCGGCGACCTGAGTACACAGGTAATATAGTTGTAGTAGTTGTTTTTGTAGTTGAGGTAGCAGCAGTAGTAGTAAAAAAAAAAATAATAATAGAATCTGAGTTACTAAAAAATAAATCTCTATCATTAAAAACAATTAGGTTTATCTTATTTAATAATAATAATAATAATAATAATAATAACAATAATAATAATTAATTAGCATGATCTTAATAGCTTTTATTGTAATTCAATCTTTATGTAATAAAATTCATCACTACTGCTGTTTCGATAATAATCAGTTTTCAAACATAATTAAGTATTTAAATATGATATACTGGATTGCATAAGTTTTCCTTGTAAGGCTCACTCCAGTAGGCACGAGAGACTTGATTAGACAAGAACAAAAACCATTGCAAAGATTCTTAAACTTTCTCTGAGTTCGTCCGAAGATTAACAATGAAAAAACATCAGACAAAAGTCTTTTGTTTTTAAATATTGTAATAGTTATATTTAAATTATTTATCCGTTACATATAAAGTTTAAAAGAAAGGAGTGCTTGAAAAATAAAGCAAGAAAACGCATTACTAAATCTTTTATTTTTTATTTTTTTTTTTGATAGGAAAGTTAACAGTTATAAGTTATGTAAGTTCTTACTTGTGTATGCCATGGTGCCCTCAGCTTTATACACGAATACGCAGATAATAAGGATGATCAGAATCTTCATAATGAAAATGAATTAATAAAACAAAATGTAGAAACAAAATGAGAGAAAAATAAACTATTTCAAATTAAAATTCTGGATAAAAATATGACGGCAGTGTTTAGAAACATCTACCGTTGCTAAGTTGACTGATGACGTTTGCAACATGGCGTTATAATATTACGTAGATGACGTCAAGAGTAAAAAAACAAACAAAAAATAATAATAAAATAAAATAATAATATAATATAATAAACACAAATAAAATAAAAATAAACAAAACAAAAAAGGAGAAAGAAAGAAAGAAAAAACAAACAAAAAAAAGATCTGTAATATTAAAATTTTATTTCTTTTATTCGTGTATAAATCATTTTTTTTTATTGAATAGAAATTTCTGTTGTGACTGAATGAATACAAATGTTTACCTTTAAATGTGATCATTATATTAAAATATTTCATTTATCAAAACTGTTACTGGAGATCGTTTTAGAAACTTAAATTATTCTTCAGGTATTGACGCCGTTCCTCGTTTTGTATACAGAAAGTCTTCAGTTTACGACCACATTTCGTTCCGACGAATTTTATTCAGTTGGAAACAGGTTCTTCTGTATTTATAGAATCCAAATTACTGTATGTATATTTATCTCAGATTTATGTATGTTCTTCTATTTTCCTTTTTTTTTCATCTTTTTTTTTTCTTTTTCTTTATTATAACCCTTTAGTTAGCTTAAATCAAACACAGTGCGCATTACAAAGTGTTTAATACTTGCTATAAATAAAAAAATAATATTTGCTGATCACTGGTGCTGAAAATCGGGCCAAAGATTTTTCTGACTTGTGTAGCTGGTGGGGTTGTTTTCTTTACAAAATATATATAGCTTAGTCTGAATTGTTCTTACTTTTTTCCTTTGTTTGTTTATTTATTTTTTTAATATTATTATTATTATTATTATTTTTTTTTTTTATTCTTCCCAAATCTTGCAATAAGGACGAAAATAATCTTGCACCGTGTCGATAGAGAAATTTGAACGTAGTTGTAGCCCTAACTGCCAGACGTGCGGTCGGAAAGTCGACCGGTCAGTCCTAAGTTGTACGACTGTACTTACAACAAAGTATAAGTGACTGTGTAGTTAATCCATCTAAGTAGGGATTCGTATTGCTGCAAATAATATCTAAAAGGACATAATTATATATTCAGGATCAGATATATATATATAAATATATATATATATTCAGGCCAGATAAGTGTTTACAACTCTTTATATAAAATAGTAAGACACAGATGTTACATTTATTTAATTAGATTTATTCATTAACTATAAAACTTCTTCTCCAAACAACTGGAGGAGTGATTACGAATTTAAACAGTCCATGATTCAAACACGCTTTCATTAGTAACTTACTAACACAGCCCATCTAATTACTCTGCTCTGAAGCGGTCAAGTTAAGTATAGGTGTGCTTAGCCTACTGTAACATCTAGCGGTGTGTGGCTATTGGCACGTATGACTTTTGGACATAAAGCAAAACGATAAACTAAATGCAATCACGGCACGTTTGATAACAATTACATACATTTTGTATATTACAGGAACCCTTATATTACTACTGTATATTCATTTTTGTTTTGTTTTATTTCATTTCATTTATTTTTTTTAATTTAATTTAATTTAATTTAATTTAATTTTATTTTATTTTATTTAATTCAATCACCACTTCATTCACTTTTATTATTATTTTTAACACAGATGTGTGTGAATATCGGAATAAATATAGGACCAAAGATAGTAATTAGAAAAACAGCTTTAATAATGATAATTTTATTCTACAACAAAGAACTACCAATGTTTGTTTTTTAATCGACGCTTTAATTCACTAATTTATTATATATACATACATATATATATATATATATATATATATATATATATATAAGATTATCAGTTTTTGCATGTTGAAAAACAGTGCCCTCTAGTTGGAAACCTGTTTCTGTTTCCTCCACACCCATAAAACTTCAATTCTAAACAATCGTCCGTATCAGCGTCGTAAAACCACTTCATCTTTGGAAAACCATCGGGTACACTTTCATCGCTTGGACAGACACCCTGATAAATAGACAGCTCACAACGCTCGTCTGTACGAAAATAACGTGTATACACATAATTATATATATAACATTGTGGTATTACCTTATTATCGAGTATGTGACTTCATTTCGAAGATTTAGTATTATTTTGTAAACTAAATCGGTGGTAATGGAATCTAGGTTCCCCAGTCATGATGTTAGAGAAAAAAAAAAAAAAAAAAAAAAAATAAATAAAAAAAAAAAATAAATAAATAAAAAAATAAAAAATAAATAATAATAATAATAATAATAATAATAATAATAATAATAATAATAAATTAATAAAAAAAAAAAATAAATAATTAATTACTTGTGCTACAATATGTTTAATATCCTTGTACCTAATAAATATTTATGAACGATATGAAATGCTATATTATTTAACAGCTAGGTAGACACATGTCTATAGATCGATAAAATACTTCACTTATTGTTTGACTAGTAACAAATCCCAGTAACATGAGCATGACTATCAACTTCATGTTGCATCAGAAATTTCAGAGTAGTTCCTGAAACCAAAATCATATAGGGCAGCTCTAACTTCCCATGTATGCAGTATTATATTTAAGTAATATTTATTGCTAATAGTTAATTATATATATATATATATATATAAGTACGATTTAAATAAAACAAAGTCTGTTCGTTAATAATTTTCAGCTATGAATTTCAAATCGCATACACAAAATATGCATTTATTTTGCAATTTAAACAAACAGAAAATTAATTTTAAAAAATAAAAATAAAATAATTTCGTTTTATGATATTTTTGTGTAGTAAAACAAATTTAGAAATCATTGCTTAAGTTAAATATATTGATGCTTTAATGGGTTTTTTTTTTTTTTTTTTTTTTTAATAATACGACAAAAAATAAAAATAAAATAAAAATAAAAATAACAAAGCTTACGTGTTAAAAACACCTCTTCATTACTTCTTTGCCTCTTTTCATTTGTTTTAATCTGGTTTTTGGGCTGAAGGCTGTCTGTTATTTTATTTACTCATTTTTAAAATGTTATTTATTTATTTATTTATTTTTATTAATACTTCTTTTATATTCCGATGACGTTTCTCTGTTGACGTCACGATCTATACTGACCAGCAGGGAGTGCTTGCAAACTGCATTAAACATGGTCAGTGAAATTAATAAACATTTATTCAACGACATATCACCCCGTTTGAAATTTAAAAAAAAAAAAAAAAAAAAAGGTGAAATGAATTTTATGATTATTGCTGTTTCTGTCGCTGTTGTTACTGTTGTTATTGTTGCCGTTGTCGTTGTTGTTGTTATTTTATATTCAGTATATATAAAAGAATAATATAAATCAGTATTAACACAAAATATTGAATTTATATGAAGAAGATGGTAGCAGGTTTGAAATATTTCGTGCATTATCATTATATTTATTTGTATTAACAGCATTTGGCTTTGATATGTTTAAACTGTGTGATATTATATCAAACTGTTTATAATCAGAGTCGTTTTTTTTCACAGCAAATCTTTTTTTTTTTTTTTTTTTTTTCCATTTCCTTTACAGTGAAAATCATTGCTTGTGGAAAATCTAATTATCATAAAATAAGCTAATAATATAATAAATAAAATCCATAGCATCTTTAAAACAAAATTATTATTATTATTATTATTATTATTATTATTATTATTATTTAAAACAATTATGATGGTGATCATTGATGACAATGATTAAGATGATAATAATAAGTAGTATACGCAACATTTATTACTAAGGAATTTAATAACAATATATATGAAACTATTTATTTGTTATTATTACTTTTTATTTTATTTTGTTTTATTCTATTTTTGTTTTACTTTTTATTATGTGTATGTATTATATATGTAAACGTTTGTTCATTTTATCTAAAAAAAAAAAATACTTTGATTTTAATAAATAAATACGTAAATAAATAAAGAAAGAATAACAAAAACAGTAATAATAAAATCAATTAACAAATAAAAAAAAAAAAATTAATGACTTGTTCTACAGCCTTTTTTAATATCCATATACATAACAAATATTTTGTGAGATGATATGATACATTAGTAAACAAACAGGCAGACGGGGACAGATACAGATAAATAAAATACATCATTTATTGTCTGCCCAGTATTTTCATCCAAAAATGTTAAACCTTCTCAATATAACAGTTATAGGATAACCATTAAAAAAAAAAAAAAAAGTTAATTCACAGATTACTTCAAAGTGGCTACGAGTTCCACAAACGAATCAATCCTTGCACATTGCTATGCAGTCTCCTCTCGTTGCGAATCGGTTTCGATTTCCTCCACATCCGTAGAACTTGAGTCGAATACACGTGTCTGAATCCGCGAGATAAAACCACCTCATCAGTGGATAGCCTTCGTCTATGCTGTCTTCGTCTGGACAGACGCCTTGATGGATGGACAGCTCACAGCGGTCATCTGTGAAAGGGAAGCATATCGTCTCAAGCCTGGTCAATCTGTTATTAACCATGCGTTTTAATTTTATTATTATTTTATGTTTTGTTTAATTTTGTATATAAATATAATAATATAAGTATTGCATCATTTCATTTTTTTTTTTTTTTTTTTTTTTCCATTGGAGTTGTTATTATTAGTGTTTGTTGTTGTTGTTTTTAGTAGTAGTAGTAGTAGTTGCAGTAGTGGTAGTATAGTAGCAAGTAACGAATTGTGATTCTAAATGTGGTTCTCAAAGAAATTGGTAGCATAGATGCCGTTCCTCAAACTGATAATAATTGGAGCAGATAATATAAATTAGATTTTAAAAAATACTTCACGTGCTAAGACACAAATTAGTAATCCTGGTATGAGAAAGATGATCACCAGCATCATTTTGTATCTGGAATAATTAAATGTTCAGTTAAATTATTAATTTATTGTGTGTTAAATTTCTAAAAGCGAATCTAATTATAAATTAAATGAATTTCAAAACAAGACAAGTTACTGCGTCATCTAGGTTACTGTATTAAAATAGCGCTTGCTATATTTTCTTCTTTTTCAGATTATGTTTGATATTGTACAGTTTGTTGTTGAGGGATGAATGCTGTTTAAAACATCTACCTCAAACCTTTTTTTATTTGTTTTATTTTTTCACTTCCCTGTAATAAACACACACTTATGACTCTTATACCTATTCTTTAAGAAATAATATAAAATTACCAAAATAATGTTTAATGAAATAACAGTAATAGAAGATAATAAATATATAATATTATTTCAAAATAACTTAAGTCGAGGCTAAAATTAGAAAACCTCTTCAGATGGTAACCCTAAGAGTTTAGACTGAAAACAGCATGGATACAACACAATATGTTTTGACACGGAGAACTGACAGCTAGAAAAGTTAATACATTAATCTGCCAGAACATTATACATTCAGTTTATTATGTACGCATTTGCACAAAAGTATTCCAGTTTGAAAAACTGGATTAAGGTAAAAATGTAGTTAGGAAAGGTGTTCTATATCATGGTTTTGTAATATGAGCAACCATTCATTCTTTTGTTAGTGTAAATCAGAAAAACAAATACAGAAAATGGACGTAAAATTGTTGAATTTGTAAGTTTAACAACCCGATGTGTTGGTTTCCGAGCGCTCGCGGAAATTTCCGACCGAAATCCAAGTGTCAGTGTTTACAAACTGTTAACATTATATCCTTTATAATACAATCAGTTCTGCGTGGATTATTACAAGTAATTTGCTCAAATATATCATATATTCAATGTCTCGTTTATATAGACGCCTATCGCTGAGCAGATATTGTTACAAACAAATTAGTCACCAGCTATTTGGGTCACTGGTCTGATACATTATTATATTTTTTTTTATTTTTTTTTATTTTTATTTTTATTTTTTCGTTTCTTTTTTCAAAGGGTGTCAACTAGCCGTATTAAAAGAAAAAATAGTTAAAAATTAATTTTTGACTCAATTTCGATAAAACTAAAAGTTTTTATTTTCTAAACAATGAGTTTCGTATTTGAATTTAAAAAAAAAAAAAGGGGGATAACAAAAAGTCTACGCTACTGAAAACAAAACGCAGTTTTAATGATAATAGCTAAAAGAACAAAGGAGACGTATGTAAAATAAAAATTAATAAAACATTTGAGGACTTACATGCTTCGTCTCTTCTTTATTTTGTTTCATTTATTATTTGACATTTCTTTTATTTTGTTATAGAAGGATATTATTCTTTCGTGTTCCTTCATATGACGTCTTTCTGTTGACGTCACCAGATGGTCGATTAAACTCTCTCGAGCAAGTTTTCACAGCGTTACATGATCAGCTGAGTGAAATAACTAAACAAATAAATGAAAACGTTATAAAAAATATTTTATTTGCACGTTTCTGTAGACAGGAAAAAAAAGAAAAACGTAATTAAATTTCTCAAATTCATATAATAAAAGTATTTATCTGTATTCTTTAAATTCCATTTGTTATTGCTGCTTAGAAGTATAGGCCAATGTTTTAACCAATGTATATCACTTTTTTTAAAAAGAGCGTGCTTGAAATTTATGAAGTCGAACATTCTGATTATTTATTTTATTATAGGTTTAATAATCAAGCACTATAATAAATGTATCAGGCCAGTGATCCAAACAGCTGGTGACTATTTTGCTTTTTATATGTAATATTACCTCTAATGCACTGAAATAACTTATATAATATAATCACTGACCCAGCAACCTGTTTCGGTTCGTTTCATTTTACCTTGACCCTGACACGAATCACTGACCACGTCATAAAAACATTTCATATATAGATATAAAAGAAGTATAATGGTTTCGTGTACTGTTTTACAAAAACATACTCAGTACTGTCAGCTATATCTATATATATACACACAAACACACCCAAACACGCAAATATGTATAGCGATTTCAAGACAGATTATAAAAATAATAATAATAGAGATACATAGCATATTTTTAACGGTATGAACATAGAACAACAATACTACTAAGATTTTTCTTAATTTTTTTTTTTTTTTGGCTTTATGTTTAATCAGAACGCATCAGTGCATGCATGTACATTATTTGTTTTATGCTAGGAAATGCATAAAACTTGTTACGTGAGGGAATATAGATGTTTATTTTATTTTATTAAATATATGATTTTTTTTTATGTTAGTAAACACATATCCATACATGCACACGTACCCACGTACACATGTACACATATACACTGCATGCATACAGACACAAGACACACACACACACATACACACACACGCACATACAGTGATGAGATTTATGGAAAATTTTACATCTATTTTTTCTCACTAGACTGTTTTATCCCATTAAGAATATATATATGGCTTGAGGAGTGATGTGTAAACAGTATAATAGAATTGCTAACAAACGCTTCGCCGAGCTCAAGGAATTAAAAAAACCCGGCTGAATCCCTCGAAAAATAGACACACACACACACACACACACACACACACACACACATACAGACGCACACGCACACGCACACAAGCATAAAACATTCATAAGTGTGTGTGTTTACACATGTAAATAGATTTAAAATAAAAATGCTCATTTTGTACATTGTTTTTTTCCATCTATTTATCGGGCGTGCAATTTAATTTTTATTTCAAATTATTAGCAATTCGGCCTGAATCTTTTTTGTTCCTTTATTTTGATTAGTTTGACACAATAACATACTAAATCTCTACAGTAAACTCTAAAATAATAAACAATAGAAAAACAACAATAACAAAAAAACAAACAACAAAAAAAACAACAACATCATACTCTTAGGTTTTAATAATAATAATAATAATAATAATAACAACAATAACAAAAACATAAAAGAAGACAAGATCATACTTCTGTGTTTTAATTTATTTTTGTTTCTAATATTTAAATTATCTTGTTTATTCAGTAAGTTCTAATTTGTTTATCAATTTTAAATTAGTTTATTCACTAAGATTTAATTTTTTTTGTTTATCATATCTAAATTAGTTTGTTTATTCACTAAGATTTTATTTTTTTGTTTATCATATCTAAATTAGTTTGTTTATTCACTAAGATTCAATTTGTTTCTTTGTTTATCATATCTAAATTAGTTTGTTTATTCACTAAGATTTTATTTTTTTGTTTATCATATCTAAATTAGTTTGTTTATTCACTAAGATTTTATTTTTTTGTTTATCATATCTAAATTAGTTTGTTTATTCACTAAGATTTTATTTTTTTGTTTATCATATCTAAATTAGTTTGTTTATTCACTAAGATTTTATTTTTTTGTTTATCATATCTAAATTAGTTTGTTTATTCACTAAGATTTTATTTTTTTGTTTATCATATCTAAATTAGTTTGTTTATTCACTAAGATTTTATTTGTTTTTTGTTTATCATATCTAAATTAGTTTGTTTATTCACTAAGATTTTATTTTTTTGTTTATCATATCTAAATTAGTTTGTTTATTCACTAAGATTTTATTTTTTGTTTATCATATCTAAATTAGTTTGTTTATTCACTAAGATTTTATTTTTTTTTTGTTTATCATATTTTATTTTTTTGTTTATCTAAATTAGTTTGTTTATTCACTAAGATTTTATTTTTTTTGTTTATCATATCTAAATTAGTTTGTTTATTCACTAAGATTTTATTTTTTTTGTTTATCATATCTAAATTAGTTTGTTTATTCACTAAGATTTTATTTTTTTGTTTATCATATCTAAATTAGTTTGTTTATTCACTAAGATTTTATTTGTTTGTTTATCATATCTAAATTAGTTTGTTTATTCACTAAGATTTTTTTTTTTTGTTTATCATATCTAAATTAGTTTGTTTATTCACTAAGATTTTTGTTTTTTGTTTATCATATCTAAATTAGTTTGTTTATTCACTAAGATTTTATTTTTTGTTTATCATATCTAAATTAGTTTGTTTATTCACTAAGATTTTATTTTTTTTTTTTATCATATCTAAATTAGTTTGTTTATTCACTAAGATTTTATTTTTTGTTTATCATATCTAAATTAGTTTGTTTATTCACTAAGATTTTATTTTTTTTCTTTTGTTTCATATCTAAATTTTAGTTTGTTTATTCACTCTAAGATTTGTTTATTTTTTTAATTTTTTGTTTATCATATCTAAATTAGTTTGTTTATTCACTAAGATTTTATTTTTTTGTTTATCATATCTAAATTAGTTTGTTTATTCACTAAGATTTTATTTTTTTGTTTATCATATCTAAATTAGTTTGTTTATTCACTAAGATTTTATTTTTTTTGTTTATCATATCTAAATTAGTTTGTTTATTCACTAAGATTCAATTTGTTTCTTTGTTTATCATATCTAAATTAGTTTGTTTATTCACTAAGATTTTATTTTTTTGTTTATCATATCTAAATTAGTTTGTTTATTCACTAAGATTCAATTTGTTTCTTTGTTTATCATATCTAAATTAGTTTGTTTATTCACTAAGATTTTATTTTTTTTTATCATATCTAAATTAGTTTGTTTATTCACTAAGATTCAATTTGTTTCTTTGTTTATCATATCTAAATTAGTTTGTTTATTCACTAAGATTCAATTTGTTTCTTTGTTTATCATATCTAAATTAGTTTGTTTATTCACTAAGATTTTATTTTTTTGTTTATCATATCTAAATTAGTTTGTTTATTCACTAAGATTCAATTTGTTTCTTTGTTTATCATATCTAAATTAGTTTGTTTATTCACTAAGATTTTATTTCTTTGTTTATCATATCTAAATTAGTTTGTTTATTCACTAAGATTTTATTTTTTTGTTTATCATATCTAAATTAGTTTGTTTATTCACTAAGATTCAATTTGTTTCTTTGTTTATCATATCTAAATTAGTTTGTTTATTCACTAAGAAGATTTATTCTAAATTTTTGTTTATTCACTCTTCAATTTGTTTTTTGTTTATCATATTAAATTAGTTTGTTTATTCACTAAGATTTTAATTTTTGTTTATTCACTAAGTTTATTATTTTTTTGTTTATCATATCTAAATTAGTTTGTTTATTCACTAAGATTTTATTTTTTTGTTTATCATATCTAAATTAGTTTGTTTATTCACTAAGATTCAATTTGTTTCTTTGTTTATCATATCTAAATTAGTTTGTTTATTCACTAAGATTTTATTTCTTTGTTTATCATATCTAAATTAGTTTGTTTATTCACTAAGATTCAATTTGTTTCTTTGTTTATCATATCTAAATTAGTTTGTTTATTCACTAAGATTTTATTTCTTTGTTTATCATATCTAAATTAGTTTGTTTATTCACTAAGATTCAATTTGTTTCTTTGTTTATCATATCTAAATTAGTTTGTTTATTCACTAAGATTTTATTTCTTTGTTTATCATATCTAAATTAGTTTGTTTATTCACTAAGATTTTATTTTTTTGTTTATCATATCTAAATTAGTTTGTTTATTCACTAAGATTTTATTTCTTTGTTTATCATATCTAAATTAGTTTGTTTATTCACTAAGATTCAATTTGTTTCTTTGTTTATCATATCTAAATTAGTTTGTTTATTCACTAAGATTTTATTTTTTTGTTTATCATATCTAAATTAGTTTGTTTATTCACTAAGATTCAATTTGTTTCTTTGTTTATCATATCTAAATTAGTTTGTTTATTCACTAAGATTTTATTTCTTTGTTTATCATATCTAAATTAGTTTGTTTATTCACTAAGATTTTATTTTTTTGTTTATCATATCTAAATTAGTTTGTTTATTCACTAAGATTTTATTTCTTTGTTTATCATATCTAAATTAGTTTGTTTATTCACTAAGATTTTATTTTTTTGTTTATCATATCTAAATTAGTTTGTTTATTCACTAAGATTTTATTTCTTTGTTTATCATATCTAAATTAGTTTGTTTATTCACTAAGATTCAATTTGTTTCTTTGTTTATCATATCTAAATTAGTTTGTTTATTCACTAAGATTCAATTTGTTTCTTTGTTTATCATATCTAAATTAGTTTGTTTATTCACTAAGATTTTATTTTTTTGTTTATCATATCTAAATTAGTTTGTTTATTCACTAAGATTTAATTTTTTTTGTTTATCATATCTAAATTAGTTTGTTTATTCACTAAGATTTTATTTTTTTGTTTATCATATCTAAATTAGTTTGTTTATTCACTAAGATTCAATTTGTTTCTTTGTTTATCATATCTAAATTAGTTTGTTTATTCACTAAGATTTTATTTTTTTGTTTATCATATCTAAATTAGTTTGTTTATTCACTAAGATTTATTAAGCTTCTTTTCGCATGACTTGTAACATTCAGTTTTCAGGGTCAGTGAACTGTCTCGTTTCGTTCCACTCCACACCGGCTCTTACACGAATCACTGCAGTGCAGACGCCTGGTGATGCCCGGGGCCAAGTCATTGACTGTATCCCACAGAGTAAAACATAACACCTAGTACTGCGAAATATTATGAGAAATGAAGATATGTTGAATATGTTAACACAGATTAAACACAAATTCGATTTAAATGTAAATCAACCAGATCTATTAAGTTCTTTTCTCTGATTGGTTCAACCATTTCGATACTCGGGACCATCGCCCCTTTGGCCCCACCCCCTGCAAGGACTGTCATCACCTGAATCATGCCTTGATCTATCGGCGAGACAGTGCTGTGTTTCTGTTTAGATTTTCGTACATTTGTTTGTGTGCGTTTATAGAAATAAGTGAATATGAATGTTTGAGTGTATCTGATTGTCAGAGCGTATATTTATACAGAGCGTGTTTTTTTTTTTTTCTTTTTTTTTTTTTTTTCTATCTCTCTCTATCAGTTAATACTAGGTTAATACGTTTATATAAAATAAGTACACTCATATAATAATAGTTTATTATACATTTTTGAAGTGGTATATTTAGACACATAAAACAGGATATTAAATTTTATATTAATAATAATGACACACCCAGAGAGAGAGAGAGAGAGAGAGAGAGAGAGAGAGAGAGAGAGAGAGAGAGAGAGAGAGAGAGAGAGAGAGAGAGAGAGAGAGAGAGTGACTGACTGACTGACTGTGGAGGATAAGAAAACGAAAATGAAAAATGGACAACTGATAAAAGCTATTACATTTCCATGTTTTAACTGACTTGTTTGTTTTTGTTTGTTTATTTTTCTCTTCTCTGTTAGTTTATATAATTATCGTTTCTTCCAAGAATTTTGTTAATTACATTTCCTATTCTATACATCTCTCTTTACATGATTCCTCGTTCGAAAATCTGTTTTCATTTCCTCCACATCCGTAATATTTCATAAGCTGACACTTCCCACCGATGTCATCGAAAAACCATCTCATTACAATAAAATGCTCCTGCGGATCATCATCTTCGTCATTACACATCCCCTGCTCTATAGCCATATGACAGACGTCAACTGCATAGACAATGTAGTTTATTACAATATGACAGAGAGAGAGAGAGAGAGAGAGAGAGAGAGAGAGAGAGAGAGAGAGAGAGAGAGAGAGAGAGAGAGAGAGAGAGAGAGAGAGAGAGAGAGAGAGAGAGAGAAAGGCAGGCGGTGTTTTGACTTTGTATGTATGTGTTTATCTGACTGTAAGCGTGTATTAATCTGTAAATCGAGTATTAACTCACTAAGACAGTTTACTTTAAAAACGAGTGGAATAAACATCAAAAGCAAAGCAGTGACTGGTATTTTCATCATGAAATCTGCAATTTAAAATAAATAAATAAATAATAGGTTATCAAACTTCATCACAAATGTATTTATTTACTTATTTATAGACTTTTTTCTATTAAGTTAAAATTTTTAACAAAAGTGTCTTAACGATATGATGTCATATGTAATTATTTTTCTTGTTGCAGTTATGATGACTAAGTGTAGAAATTCCTATAATAAAAGATAAACGTAACAAATTTTATAAATTAAAAACAAATGACAGTAAATAAATAAATAAGTAAATAAATAGATAAATAAATAAATAAATAAATAAATAATAACAATAATAATAACAGCAATAACAACAACATAAAAATAAAGAAGAAAATAATGTATTGCATTGTATTATTATTATTATAATTTCTTCTTCTTCTTCTTCTTCTTCTTCTTCTTCTTCTTCTTATTATTATTATTATTATTATTATTATTATTATATAGAAAATTAAAACTTAGGGAAAACAAAGCATATTTACAAGAAAATAACAAAATATTAACCTTTAAATATGAATGAGAGAGATGTAAACAAACATATGCGTTTTTGTGACGTGTTAGTGACGTCACTACACAATTTCCAAGCAAATTTCTCGAACTGACCCGGATCTCCATGTTAATTAAGTTCGACAATGATGTCATTTACAGTAAATGTTTAATTTTCGTCGATTTTAAGAATATTATAATTACATATACTTTTTACGAAATTAATTTATGCAAATCAAACAATTACAAAAGATTTCTCAACACCTGAATGTTTTGATCCTTTTCCATTTTACTCAATGTACTTTGTCAGAAGTTACGAAAATGAGAGAGAGAGAGAGAGAGAGAGAGAGAGAGAGAGAGAGAGAGAGAGAGAGAGAGAGAGAGAGAGAGAGAGGGAGAGAGAGAGAGAGATTTTATCACTGTTATTTAGAAGCTAAAAAAACAAACAAACAAAAGGAATTACTATATTTCCCTGTTTTATTTGACTAACGTATTCAACACGTTTTAATTATCTGGTTCATTTTAATTGGCTGATTCTTTCACGTTTCTACACATTCAAATATACATGTGTCCTTACTGGGAAATCTGTTGTCATTTCCTCCACATCCGAAGAATTCTAAGTGATGACATGAATCAGTGGCCGCGTCGTAAAACCATTTCATTATGGAATAATTGTCATCAGGATGAAAATCTTCACACATGCCCTGGTCTATTGGCATCTCACAATCGTAACCTGCTTAAAGAATAAATTCGGTTATTATTGCCAATATGCGCACATGTCTCAGGAGCTGCGGGTTAGAGCGAGTATGAAATGTGTGCATTTGCATTTCTCAGTCTGTTAACTTGTCTGTACGTTTATTTATTTGTTGTGAAAGTTTTTGTCCAGGCTTGTACGCGGAGGTGAGGGATGCGCAGAGATCCACCCGTAAATTTTTTTTTTTAAAAGTAGTCCGACTGAGTGAACCGTATAAAACGTGAGGCAAAGAACCAAGTCAAATGTACTTCTCAAAGTGCACGAAAATGTACCTCCTGCATTTTAGATTTATGTGCGTCGTGGTTAGTCATTTTAAGACCCGAAATAAAAAGAACAGGTAAAAGAAGAATCTCTGTGAAATAAAGCGTAAAAAATTAAAGATTACACTTGAATTTAATACTGCTTTCATATCTGTAAATTAACTAAGAAAAGGCTTTCATGCAAATAAATATATCTCCTTACACATACATGAAAGATTGTGCAACCTCACAAAACCTGATCCTCACACACACAAAGACAAACTCAAACAGAGGCACATAAATAAAACTTCATACTGTGCCTTTTGCTACCACGGAGAAAAAGGTAGTCAGTCTGTTACGTTTTTTTTTTTGTGTTTGCCTGAATATGTGTGTATCTGTGTGTGTGCGTTCATGAGCCTTAAATAAAGAATATATACTAACGAGAAAATACTGGAACATACATGAAAAAGAGAACTATCCCTAGTATTCCCATCTTGAATCTGCAGTAAGTAAGTAAATAAATAAATAAATAAATAAATAAATAAATAAATAAATAAATAAATAAATAAATGTATAAATAAATAAAATTGCTTAACAAAATGCAAAGGTAAGGATTGATTCTGACATTATAACCTATGCAACGATTCCTTATATATTTATATATATTCACACATTCCCTTTTTTCTTTTTTTTTCTTTTCTTACACCCACACATACACATTTTTTTCACTTTTTTCACTCACCCATTCATTTTTTTGTACTTATATATATGCTATTTATATATAATAAAAAAAAATGAATGGGTGAGTGAAAAAAATATATTATATATATTATAGGAAGTAAATAAAAAATAAACAAAAGTGAACATATGACTGAAAAGTCGTGCTAATCAGAGCATGCTGATGTCAAAAACCGCTGCGTCTCATGATTTCCGACAAACCCAGGGGACAGATTTGTCTCACAATAAAGTAAAAAAACACATTGTATTTGTGTTATAGCTGTTAATATATCTTCATTCTTGACCCTTCACCGCTCTAGTACATGATCATTATGTTAAATTTTAAAGCGGAACCTCGGAATATGTTTTATTTGATGTCACAACGCATTTAAAATATCTGTAAGATGTTGAATTAATTAAAAAAAAAAAAAAAAATGAAACAATAATAATAATAATTATTATTATATATATATAAATTATAATTTAACAAACAGATAACACTATATGCCTCTAGGATTAAAAAACAAACAAAAATAAACAAACTTACCTTTAAATACTAATGAAGATGAAATAAACATTCGAGTTTCTATGACGTGCTTAGTGACGTCATTAGATAATCGTCAGGTAGTAATATTTTCTGAGAGAGAGAGAGAGAGAGAGAGAGAGAGAGAGAGAGAGAGAGAGAGAGAGAGAGAGAGATTGTATATTTTTCTCTGTCAGTCCATTATTGAAACTAAAGCAGTGTAAACGTTTTCAAAAAAAAAAAAAAAAAAAATTAATAATAATAATAGTAATAAAGAAATATTATTATATCTTTAGTTTAAAAATAAATAAATAAATAAATACACAATCACAGCAAAAATAAAATAAAATAAAAACCACACACAAACTCCCTCCCCCTCCCAAAAAAAAACCCCTAACAACAACCCCAACAAAACAAAACAAAAACAGACATGTTTTAATTCGCTTGACTATTCAACATGTTTTAACAGACTGATTTATTCTCGTTGTAACTGATGACTACGTTTCTACACACTGTTCAACACACGCCTCTTCGGTGTGAAATCTGTTGTCGTTGCCTCCACATCCATAATATTCCATACGTTGACACGAATCACTGGCCGCCTCATAAAACCATTTCATCATGGGATACTGTTCGTCAGGATTATAATAATCTGGACACATGCCTTGGTGTATAGGCATTTCACATTCAAAACCTATATGTATATATATAATTATTATTTTAAATGGGTATCTGTGTGTGTGCACGGGCTGGGTTGGTGGTGTGTGTGTGAAAGAGGGACGTTGAGAGATAATTCTAAAGCCAGAGAGAGAGCAAGAGCGAGAGAGAGAGAGAGAGAGAGAGAGAGAGAGAGAGAGAGAGAGAGAGAGAGAGAGAGAGAGAGAGAGAGAGAGAGAGAGAGAGAGAGAGGGAGGGAGGGAGTGAGAGAGAGAGAGGGAGAGAGAGCGAGAGCGAGAGAGAGAGAAAGACAGAGAGAGAGCTAGAGAGAGAGAGAGAGAGAGAGAGAGAGAGAGAGAGAGAGAGAGAGAGAGAGAGAGAGAGAGAGCGAGAGAGAGACAGAGAGAGAGAGAGAGAGAGAGAGAGAGAGAGAGAGAGAGAGAGAGAGAGAGAGAGAGAGAGAGAGAGAGAGAGAGAGAGAGAGAGAGAGAGAGAGAGAGAGAGAAAGAGAGAGAGAGAGAGAGAGAGAGGGAGAGAGAGGGGAGAGAGAGGAGAGAGAGAGAGAGAGAGAGCGAGCGAGGAAGATACACATAGTTTGTGTGACTGAGTGTGTTTGTGTGTTGTTGTTATTATTTCTGTGATTATCATTCTTCTTCTTCTTCTTCTTTATCTTCTTCTTATTATTATAATTGATTTATTTATTTAGTTTTTAAAGGCGAAACTTTTTGCAAGTAATTCATTTAAAAAACGGATATCGTATGATCAGAATAACTGAATTACTGTCTGCGTTACATTACTGCATTTCTCATACTTGTATGCTTGTAAATAATTGTGCAACTCGTTTATGTAAAATACACACACTGATCTTTATTGTATCTTTATCTAAGGATGGATGGATGTGCAGAATAGTGCTTCACAACAGCTTGCTCTGATTAGCACGTTAATGTTTTTCAGGTTCAAGGAGAACGCGAATACCAACGAATGTTTTATTTTATATACGTGTGTGTAGATGGATGTACAGGTGTTATAACTAAATGTATGTGTCTGAGAGAAGATACTGTGGTGTTTATGTGTGTGCCTATGTTTGTATGTACTTGTATGAATGAATTCACATTAACTTACGGGAAAATACAGGAACACAGATGAAAAGAAGAACTGTTACTTGCATTTTCCTCTTTAATCTGCAGTTTTAATATATCAAAAAATCAGTTCATATCATATACATTATTGTATAATTATTTTTTAAAATACATTTTAAAAGAAAAGATACGTTCTAATGTTTTAACTTTATATAATTGTTACTATCTTTACCAAGAATAATTCATCATCATCATTGTCATCGTCGTCATCATTAAGTGTATTTTACATTGTTACTTCATTTTGTGTGCTTGGTCTTCACAACTGAGTTTTTGTTTTAATTTTATATATATATATATATATAATTTGTCTGAATATAGTGGTAACTTCCATTTTAGAGATAGAAATAAAAGAAAAATGTTGAATGTTTTTTTAATAAAAAAAATAATTATAAAAATTACATTTATTATACATAACAAAACACTCACCTTAAAATAATAATGAAGGAAAGATGTAAACAAATGCACGATTTTCTGTGACGTGTTGATGACGTCACTAGAAAGTTGCCAGGAAGTTTCATGGAACCGAAAGAATGTTCAATTTCTGATTAAAAATTTAATTTATATCTATATTTTGCTACAGGAGTAATATTTTGATTTCCCACGAATTAATGATTATTATAGTTGTCGTATTTTAAAATAAAGAACTTTATTTGCTTTTAAATTAATACATTTGTACGACGGCAAATTCTGATATTAATGCCATTATTGCTGCTACTGCTACTGCAACAACTATCGTTGTTTCTACTATTACTATTACTATTACTATTACATTACTAATATTAACAATAACCGTTGCAGTGGTTGTAGAAGTAGCAGTAATAGTGGAGGTGTTCTATACTATGAATAGCAGCAGCAACAGCAACAGCAAAAGTAGTCAGATTTTGTTACCTATAAACGTTATCAATCAATGTTTTAATAAACCGTTTCCAAACTGAAAAGCGTGAAAGCTACCTTGTGGATGCCTTTTCGACGCATAATAAAAAAAAATACGATGAATACATAGTTGATTCATGCACAATAGTTGAAAGGGAATGGGGCAAGAGAGAAGAATAGCGGAGTGATGGG
>CM022665.1:27734445-27769445 GCA_012295275.1 Chrysomallon squamiferum | reverse complement strand
GAGAGAGAGAGAGAGAGAGAGAGAGAGAGAGAGAGAGAGAGAGAGATTTTATTTTTCTCTGTCAGTCCATTATTGAAACTAAAGCAGTGTAAACGTTTTAAAAAAAAAAAAAAAAAAAATAATAATAATAATAGTAATAAATAAATATTATTATATCTTTAGTTTAAAAATAAATAAATAAATACACAATCACAGCAAAAATAAAATAAAATAAAAACCACACACAAACTCCCTCCCCCTCCCAAAAAAAAAACCCTAACAAAAACCCCAACAAAACAAAACAAAAACAGACATGTTTTAATTCGCTTGACTATTCAACATGTTTTAACAGACTGATTTATTCTCGTTGTAACTGACGACTACGTTTCTACACACTGTTCAACACACGCCTCTTCGGTGTGAAATCTGTTGTCGTTGCCTCCACATCCATAATATTCCATACGTTGACACGAATCACTGGCCGCCTCATAAAACCATTTCATCATGGGATACTGTTCATCAGGATTATAATAATCTGGACACATGCCTTGGTGTATAGGCATTTCACATTCAAAACCTATATGTATATATATAATTATTATTTTAAATGGGTATCTGTGTGTGTGCACGGGCTGGGTTGGTGGTGTGTGTGTGAAAGAGGGACGTCGAGAGATAATTCTAAAGCCAGAGAGAGAGCAAGCGAGAGAGAGAGAGAGAGAGAGAGAGAGAGAGAGAGAGAGAGAGAGAGAGAGAGAGAGAGAGAGAGAGAGAGGGAGGGGGAGAGAGAGAGAGCGAGAGCGAGAGAGAGAGAAAGACAGAGAGAGAGAGAGAGAGAGAGAGAGAGAGAGAGAGAGAGAGAGAGAGAGAGAGAGAGAGAGAGGGGGGAAGATACACATATAGTTTGTGTGACTGAGTGTGTTTGTGTGTTGTTGTTATTATTTCTGTGATTATCATTCTTCTTCTTCTTCTTTATCTTCTTCTTCTTCTTCATCTTCTTCTTATTATTGATTTATTAATTTAATTTTTAAAGGCGAAACTTTTTGCAAGTAATTCATTTAAAAAACGGATATCGTATGATCAGAATAACTGAATTACTGTCTGCGTTACATTACTGCATTTCTCATACTTGTATGCTTGTAAATAATTGTGAAACTCATTTATACAAAATACACACACTGATCTTTATTGTATCTTTATCTAAGGATGGATGGATGTGCAGAATAGTGCTTCACAACAGCTTGCTCTGATTAGCACGTTAATGTTTTTCAGGTTCAAGGAGAACGCGAATACCAACGAATATTTTATTTTATATACGTGTGTGTAGATGGATGTACAGGTGTTATAACTAAATGTATGTGTCTGAGAGAAGATACTGTGGTGTTTATGTGTGTGCCTATGTTTGTATGTACTTGTATGAATGAATTCACATTAACTTACGGGAAAATACAGGAACACAGATGAAAAGAAGAATTGTTACTTGCATTTTCGTCTTTAATCTGCAGTTTTAATATATCAAAAAATAAGTTCATATCATATACATTATTGTATAATTATTTTTAATTATTTTTTTTTAAATACATTTTAAAAGAAAAGATACGTTCTAATGTTTTAACTTTATATAATTGTACTATCTTTACCAAGAATAATTCATCATCATCATCATCATCGCCATCATTGTCATCGTCGTCATCATTGAGGTTTTTTTTAAATTTTATATATATATAATTTGTCTGAACATAGTGGTAACTTCCATTTTAGAGATAGAAATAAAAGAAAAATGTCAAATGTTTTTTTTAATAAAAAAATTAATTAAAATTACATTTATTATACATAACAAAACACTCACCTTAAAATAATAATGAAGGAAAGATGTAAACAAATGCACGATTTTCTGTGACGTGTTGATGACGTCAGTAGAAAGTCGCCAGGAAGTTTCATGGAACCGAAAGAATGTTCAATTTCTGATTAAAAATTTAATTTTATCTATATTTTGCTAGAGGAATACTATTTTGATTTCCCACGAATTAATGATTATTATAGTTGTCGTATTTTAAAATAAATAACTTTATTTGCTTTTAAATTAATACATTTGTACGACGGCAAATTCTGTTATTAATGCCATTATTGCTGCTACTGCTACTGCAACAACTATCGTTGTTTCTACTATTACTATTACTATTACATTACTAATATTAACAATAACCGTTGCAGTGGTTGTAGAAGTAGCAGTAATAGTGGAGGTGTTCTATACTATGAATAGCAGCAGCAACAGCAGCAGCAAAAGTAGTCAGATTTTGATACCTATAAACGTTATCAATCAATGTTTTAATAAACTGTTTCCAAACTGAAAAGCGTGAAAGCTACCTTGTGGATGCCTTTTCGATGCATAATAAAAAAAAATACGATGAATACATAGTTGATTCATGCACAATAGTTGAAAGGGAATGGGGCAAGAGAAAAGAATAGCGGAGTGATGGGGCTGATAAGAGATGTACAGAAGGTGGTGATAAAAGGTATCTAATTGCTAATAAATTACAAATTTCTTTACTGTATCGTTCGATGTAGGTGTTACAGATACATGAACAGATAGAGAGATAGCTAGACAGACATAGAAATAAAGAGATAGAAGGATAGAAAGATAGATACACAGACAGAGAACCTAGACAGACAGAAAGATAGATAGATAAAGAGATAGACAGAGAGATAGACAGACAGCGAAACAGACAGTCAGATAGACAGACAGACAGAAAAACTGACAGAGAGACAAAGATAAATAGACAGATAAATTGTCAGACAGACAGTCAGATAGATAGACATATAAATGGATAGATAGATAGAGATTCAGAGAGATAAACAAAGAGAAAGAGACAGGACGTTTGTGTATTTATCTTTCTTTCTCTTTTGCAAGAACACGAGTTTTGTCTTTTACATCTGTAAAAATAATGTATGCTACTGCAAAGAAAGAAAAAACAATATTCTGTTTCACGTATTATATTGCATTTTTATTAAAATGTTTTAACCGGGTTTTTGTTGCAGATTCTTAATCATCTATACACATTTCAATACATAAATCTGCACTGGGAAATCTGTTACCGTTTCCACCGCATCCGTAGTATTTGAGACGTTCACAGGTATGAGTAACCTCATCGTAAAACCATTTCATTACCGGATACGTTTTATCAGAATTATGATAGTTTGGACACATTCCCTGATTTATAGGCATGTCACAACGGTTTCCTGTATTCAAAATAAATAAATTAATTAATTAATTAATTAAAAATATTATAATAACAACAACAACAACATTATCATTATCATTATTATTGTCATCATAATCATCAACATCATCATTATAATCATTATTATCGTCGTCATGATTATTGTTGTTGTGGAGGTGATTATGGTGGGAAAATAATCCTAACTCACCAACAAAAACTATAGCTGAAACGATCGGAATAAAGATCAATAGCACAGACTTTAGTGAAATTCTCATCACGATTCTGAAATATAAAATACGTCAAATTGGCCAGATTACACACACGCACGCACGCACGCATAGACACACACACACAAACACACTCACACACACATACACACATTTAGATAGATCTGAGATTTTTATTAAAAGTTTAAGCAATATGGACTAAAGTCGCTTCTGAGGCCTCACTGGGATTAAGCACCCTGAAGCTTAAACTCCATTTGTTTCATTACAAACCCACCCCTGACTAGCCCCCTACCCATCCACATATACATACATGGATATTTGATATGTAATGACAAAACGCATTTGAAAAAGATGTTTCTGTCAGACTTGGACAAGAAAACTTTCTTCTTCTTTTTCTTCGTCTTCGTCTTATTATTAATGGTCCTTCACTCTGTGATTTATTTAGATTATTTTATTTTATTTTTTGCTCTCTTGATCTTTATTAAATGTCAATACGCAGTATTCTTAATCTACATTATTTATTAAATATTCTTAATTTACATTACGTTGACTTAATCGGTGAATATAAATTATAACTTCTTGAAAGAACTGATGTACAAATAAAATGCTAAATATATTTAAATGTATTGCATTTGCAAACTACTCACCATAAAAACAAGTATTACAGAGGAAAAAAATGTAAACAAAGACGGGAATTCCTTTGACGTAATATAATGACGTCATCAGAAAGTCGCCAAGCAATTTTCAGGAATTAGCATAAAAATGTAAAATGATATTTCACCTCATACTAATTATTATTGTCCTTCGTTATGCATATATGCATATCTCGGTGCCAAAATTCATAAAAGGTTTCTAATTTAGTGGATTAGTAAATCGTAACAATTTCTAGTTTAAAGCTATACAGAAAATAATTAAAATATAATTCATAAACGTGTGTTAAGAGGTTTCTCCATAGCTAACAGCTAAGTAGTTTGACAAGCATTCAGTGCATGAGTAAGACACGTTAAATTGTGTAAACACATATCGACTGTTGCACCGACTCATCAGTTTCAAGTATATGGTCGTCACTGTGGTCAGATAGCATTTTTAATATTTAAGCCTTATAAAAGCCTGTTTATAATTAGAATGAACAGTGTTATAAATGTTATACAAAAAAAAACCAGAAAAATATTCTGAATTTAAAGACGTGCGTACCACACAAAAGGGAAAGAAAGGAATACAAAAAGACTAGGAAACAAAAAAAGTAAAAAAAGAAATACAAAAAGACTGGGAAACAAAAAAGGATAGAAAACCCAACACAAAGTGTCTGTAATGTTTACCAAAGAAATAACATTCATATTTGAAGATACACCAAGCTTCAAGTGTTTACAAAGGGATGAAACTTCAATCACCCGCACCGGATAACCAAAAAGAACCGACCTATATGAAACTATTATTCTTTTTATTGTATTATTATTTTCTTTTAATTTATTTAAGCAAACAGACTTTCTTCTGAAGTAAGACAAACGGAAACTGTCAAAAGAATTTTTTTTTAAACTGAACAGAATGTCAATGAAAATGATGAAATTATTAAATTATTTTTCAGTTTCAGATTAACTGAATAACGTTATTATTGTATGATACAAATGTTAGTTTACTTCCAGTTATTTTGCAAGTTGTTTTCAAATCTATCACACTTTAAATCCAGTCTGTCACTGAAATGATAAGCAGTGATCTTGCCCTGGTATTGTTCAATATTTGGTTATTCTTGACCTGGTTCAGTTTCATCAATTAAAAGCTTATTTGTATGGAACTGCAGTTGCTGTAATCACATTGCACGTGTATTCGCAATTTCTCATCCTCTTTTCAGTGTGGAAAACATGAAACTGTTGTTTTCGTCGTCCGATACGTTACTCAGCCAACGCATTTGTGGCCTGAATTACGTCGTTTTTCTACAACACTTGTCTCCTAAAATATATCTACAAATGTATCCATTATATCCAATACACTGCTTCAGCGCATTATTATTATACTATCAGGGCCATTTTGCAGCATTGTTTTTCAGCTTTCCATATAACCTGAAGATAGACTGAATTATAGTCCTTTCTATTTACAAAGTCGACTTCATATTCATCTGGGGAAATTATTTACACGCGTCCCATCTAAACAAATTATATCTGTTTTATCTTGTAGAAACCACTATAGTAATGTTTCTGCCATCTTCATAACCCGATGTCCAACAAGCAAATGATATATTAAATTGCTGCTGATGTACGGGTACACCCGTCCTAATCTAGACTTAGCAAACAACTCACAAGCTTGTTGCTATAAGAACAAATTCATGAATGTGAGTTAAAAAGCAGCTTAGCAATCAGCTAGATATAGCAAATTGTTTTGTGATTTTAGTTCCAGGTACTTCATACACAAAATAATCTTGACACATTATTGAGAGGATTCTATAATTTAGTTTAACAGCGATCAGCTGAAACAAAAAGAGCTAGTTTATCAGTTTATAACGGTGAAAGTTATTAGGCGATAATTTTTCAAATTAACATAAGGTCGTTAACATTTTAATATCAAAATGTACATAAACATAAAATTACATAAAATATGAAAAACATTTTTTTAAATATTTTTCCATAAACTACTGAAATCAGAGGACTCAACTTCATTTATATCCTATGGCGATAAAATATGTTTTTTAAAATTAACATGTAGTTATATCAGAACTAGCTAAAAACTTGGTAAATGCACTGTTTGTAACTTTTGAAAAGAGTGCAAATGCGTAGCAGTCTAAAGAAATATCTACGTAATATCAAACAAAATAATATGTGCTCTAGTAAAGGATTTAACCACGTTATATTTAGCATCATTTTAAACAAAAACAATAACTTGGACTAATATACCTTAACTTTCTAAAAACATATAAAAGAGGAGTGCACCTGAGTTCTAAGCACAAACAATAAAATGTAAATGCACCATAACAAATCCGCCAAAAACATTGGTATTTCTTTCAGTGTATGTATGTAAGTATGTTTCTTATATATGATGTTTATGTGTTTACTGATTCTTATATCAGTGTTTGCATTCCGTATATGTGTGTGTGTGTGTGTGTGTGTGTGTGTGTGTGTGTGTGTGTGTGTGTGAGTGAGAGAGAGAGAGAGAGAGAGAGAGAGAGAGAGAGAGAGAGAGAGAGAGAGAGAGAGAGAGAGAGACTGCTTGTTCTGAAGCTTATGAACTTAATATCTTAATTAAACAGCTTAATTGCTTTTCCGAGAAAGAAAAAGTAAAAAAGACAAATAAAACAAGTTAATACAGCTAATTTTTAATATTTAGGTATTCCAGTTAATTAAATACATAACGTATTAACACACTATGTTTTAACAAATGAAATACACACACATACACACACACACTATAATTTTCAAGTTTTATAATTTATACATTTTATCATCCAGCACACTAAAAATAAACACACAAAAATTCGAATATGTATAATTATTTAACGTTGTATAAAAACCAAAAATAAATTTTAATTTTAATTTATAAGATTTATATAAAGCCTTTAAATTCATACCCATTTTTTTTTTTTTTTTTTTTATTCTTTTTTTTTGTTTTGTTGTTTTTAACTTACAAACAACGCAAGTTGCTTCACCCAGTACTAAAAAGATACTGTTATTATCTCACAGCCTGAATATAAAATGTACATCTTTTTAATTTACCAATTATATCACACAGTGATTAAAACATAATTTATATACATTAACAAAGCAGAAATAGTTATTTTTACCATTATTTGTTTTTCTTCCAACAGAAGATATAAATAATTATTATCTCGGAGCTAGAATATAATTATATACTAATATATATATATATATATATCAGTTTACAAGTTTCAGTAACACTGAAATTACGTACTTCAACAAATTTATTAATTTATTTATTTGTCTTCATTTATTTACATTTTTATTAATTAATTTAATTTAATCTAATCTAATCTAATCTAATCTAATCTAATCTAATCTAATCTAATCTAATCTAATCTAATTTTTGTTTATTTGTTTTATTTCAGCAGGTTTATCTTCCAGTAACGCAGATGCTCTCGCACGCGGCTTTGGTTGAGAATCTGTTGCTGTTGCCGCCACATCCGTAATACTTGAGTCTCTTGCAGGAGTCAGTGGCGTCGTCGTAGAACCACCTGATGATGGGGTAGTCGGCGGTGTCGTCGAGATCATCGATAGGACACACCCCTTGGTTTATTCTCATATGACATCGGTTACCTGTGATAGCAGCAAATGTCACTGTTAGATAATACTGTTATAACATAAGTGAAACAACAACAACGACGACGACAACAGCAACAGGAATGATAATAACAACAACAACAACAAAAACAACAAAAACCTTATAATAACAACAGCAGTAAAAACAACAGTAATAATAACAATAATATAAAATAATAACAGGACACAATAAGAAGAAGAAGAAGAACAACAACAACAACAACAACAACAACAACAACAATAATATAAAATAATATAAGAAATAACTTACGGATATATGAAGAACGGGTATTGATTGTAATAAGCAGCAACCCCAGAAATAAAATAATCATCCTCATGATGAAGCTAAAATAGAAAATATTCGAATAACTCAATCTTCTGTTTTTAGATGACTTATTACCATTAAAGTTATCATTACCAATATCATTATTGTTATTATTATTATTTGTAGTAGTACTAGTGGTGGTGAGGGTGGTGGTAATAATAGTAGTTGTAGTAGTAGTAGTAGTAGTAGTAGTAGTAGTAGTAGTCGGTAGTAGCAATAGCAGTAACAGTATGATTAGACCAAAAACCTATATGGATTGAGTCTACATTTATAATAATAATAATAATTATTAAGGAGCGATGTTCACAATATTATTTTTAACGGAATGAAATAATTTCAAAATGAAAATACAGTTTAACAGTGATAACTATAAAGACACAAATAATGAATAAAAAAATAAAATTAATTACAATAAAATAAAAGTAAATAAATAAATAAAAACATTTTAAAAAGACATTAAATAATTTTATATACTTAAAAATCTGTACATAAAACAAAGATTATCGTTCGAAACTAGGTAACTCTTTGTCCTTTTTTTCTTTTTAAAATAGGATTTTGGCATGAAACTGTGATAAAAGGCAGATATGCCTATGCATTGTGAAGTAATAAAAACAAAGAATATGCATGGAACATTTCTGCAATAGAATAAAGCAACATTTATACTTACAAATAGAAACCTGAGGACGCCGGAATGTTTTGCTGTGAGTTGTGATAAATGACGTCACTTGATAGTTGACACGTAATTTCATTCATTCAAAGCGGTTTCAGATCGAGGCTTGACTCTCTAAATATTGTCTCCTGGCATTTATAACAAAATTTTACAATGAGCTTTTTTTTTTTTTTTTTTTTCATTGTTTCTTTCCTTTAACATAATATTATTTATTTATTTATTTATTTATTTATATTTCAGGTTAATTAATGTCAGAAATAGACTGGAAAATCATAGGAATGATTTATTTATATCACTGCGTGACAACTGTATTATAAACAAATATTTTGACTTAGTAAAATGAATGATACTATATGCAGTAACTCGACACTGTAAGTTGTAATAACAATGCATATCCTTACTTTATGTAATCGTATAACTAACTGTACACTAATTAACATTTATAATATATTTAAAGAACACAAAGTTCCGTTTTCATAGACACCTCCATGAAATAATAATATAATTTTAAAAAATAGAATAAAAAAAAAAAAAATATAATAAATATATTATTATTATTTGTTTGTTTGTTTGTTTGTTTTGTTTCACCAGCACAGTTTACACACGTAAATATGTTACATGTTCTCAGTTTCCAAAAATGCACACAGATACCTTGGTTGTCGAGAGTATAAAACTACTTTTTATATAAAAACGTTACAAACAAAGATAACAAAACTATTTTATTTCATTATTTATCTCTCGCTCATAACCGTTTGCGAACACATCTACTGATACATTCCCGTTTCACTCGGAATCTGTTTCTGTTTCCTCCACAGCCATAGAATTTGAGCTTGACACACGAATCGGAAATATCATCGTAAAACCACCTCATCATCGGATATAAATCATTTTTATTGCTGTTGTCTTCACAAACTCCTTGTTCTATTGCTAAATCACAGCGATCACCTGTAGAGAAAATAAAAAAAAATAAAAAGAAGCAAAAAAAAATAAAAATAGAAAGATTAAAAAAAGAAAAGAATATTACTTTTCATACCATGTGTATAATGTGTATATGTGTCTGTATATTCGTGTGTCCATGTGTTTATGTGTGCGTGCGTATGTGTGTATTTGTGTTTTAGTGTTTTGAGTTTTGTGTTTTATTTCTGTTTTTGAGAGTGTTAGCCTCTCTCTCTCTCTAGCTGTGAATTTACTTTAAAATAGTTTTAAATTATTCAAATAACCACAGTAATTAATAATAAAATCACAGACGGAATTACTGTTTTATATTTTCTTCATCTATTTTTAAATTACCTAAATTAACTTTCTGTCATTTAAAATAACCTTGATAAAAATGTTTCGCTATCTAATACGTCTCTCTCTCTCTCTCTCTCTCTCTCTCTCTCTCTCTCTCTCTCTCTCTCTCTCTGTATGTATGTATGTGAGTGTGTGTGTGTGTGAGTCTGTCATGGCAGTTTTCCATAGTTCTTTTAAGTACCTGTTTTTACCTGAAGTCAAATTTCAGTTTTAATTAAAAACAAAATTCATAAATTATATTTCGATATCTAAAAAAGAATCTCAGTAAATATTTAATCGAAATAATTTAATATAATATTATTTTTCTCCAGATGGCACGCATATGAAAGAAGAAAATAATAAAAGCACATACACAGTGTTATATTAATGTTCACAGAAGATGCAGAGAAATTTCTGAACGTTTCTTTATTACTGATCAATATTATGAAAATTGTAGTAATTCTAAATCTTCCAATCTTCGTTTAACATAATTTTATTAATTATCTTGTTTTAGTATAACTTTCGTATATCCATGTGTCCTTTCTCTTATATTACGATTAACTGACCGATTGATTTTTATTCATTCATTCATTCATTCATTCTCATTCATTCATTCATTTATTTAAATATAAAAGTGAAACAATAAATAGGACCTTATGGCATGAACTTTAGCGGACCCTAGTAATAATCGAGAATTTAATAACAATTAAGAGAGAAAATAAATGGAGCGAATTGTAAACGCATTAAAAGCACTTGAGACGTATAACATATGTTGTCAAACGAAATGACAATAAAGGTAATTCTGGCAGCATAATGCTGAGGTCGTTTAAACTCTTTCAGCCACGCCTCCAGGTAAGTAAACATTCGCTCGAAGACGTCATTCCACAAACACCACGTGCTGGTGACGCAATCACACACATTAACTCAGCTGGTAGGTAGGTAGGATTGCAGCAGCACTAATAATCGCACCCTGATGTTAAAATATTTCCTGCGAAAACAGGCCATGTTTAGAAACTGTCAAATTTATTTTACTCATTTTTTATTTTCAGTTCTTGTTTCTAAATTTTAGTTTATTTGCGGCCTTAAATAAACACTTATAATAGTATAATTATTGGTTTATTTATTTATTTATATATTTATTTTTATTTATATTATCATTATGATTATTATTATTATTATTATTATTATTATCATCCATGGACTAAAGAAAACAATTCATTCTGAAATTATACTTGATAAAATATAATGTTTGATTATTTAATTACATCTCCACTTTACACAGTGGTTTGTTTGATACTGATGTCAAACAAGCGTACCAGTGTTTCAATAACTGTTGTTGTGAAAAAAGTGCATCAAAGTTTCAATCTCTATATTGCTCTCAAACAAGCAAATCAATGTTTCAGTACTTATATTGCACGAATACAGTTATATTTGTTATCTGTACCTTTCTGACGATGTTCGTAATATGTGTATCGAAATGTGTGCATATTTTTATGTGATGCATGTGTGTGCGTGTGTGTTTTGATGTGACGTATGTCTGATTTGCTACGATGTATGTGTGTCTGTGCTTTGATATGATATATTTGTGTTGTTTTGATGTAATGTATGTGTTTATTTGATGAAAAGTATGTGTGTGTGTGTGTTGCAACTATATTAGTTTATTAAGGCAGTAGTTGTAGTAGTAGTATTAATAGTATCCGAAGTTGCAGTTGTGCTGGTGTATTAGTAACAACAGTAATAGTTGGAAAAACAGGAATAGCAGCAATATTAGCAGTAGCAGAAGTAAATATAGTAGTAGTAGTAGTAGTAGTGGTAGTAGTAGTAGTAGTAGTAGTAGTAGTAGTAGTAGTAGTATTAAAGGTAGCAGGAGTAATAAGAGTAGTAGTAGTAGGAATTGTAATAGTAGTAGATATAGAAGTATAAACAGCCTATTAGTGTTTTGTTAACTATTATTATTATTATTTTATTTTTTTTTTAATTCGTTATAAAATACAGAAAAGAAGAAAAAATCGTCACCTTTATATTTGTATCTGCGAGTGTGAATTCTCGAGAAAGATGCCAAGATTATGAGGATTAATAGTATCTTCATACTCAGTCTAAAATCCTGAACATAAATATTAACTCGGTTATTATTATTATTAAATTAAACGACTGAAATAATTTTATGCATGCATCTTTGTAAATAGTATTATTATATTTATATTTGTAACTTGCTACCAGACATTTTAAGATGATTTTTTCTTCTTTTTTTTTTCTTTTTCTTTTTTTTAATTTTGTTTTTGTGTGTGTGTATGTGTGTGTGTGATTTATTATTATTATTATTATTATTATTATTATTATTATTATTACCTTTTCTATTCACATTTCAGTAGTAATTTCCGACTAGTTACTGATGGCAACAAATATGCTTTTTATGACGTATATCCGATTACGTCATTCGTATGAACTTGTTAATAAATATCTATTTTTATTTTATTTTATTATATTTTATTTATTTATTGTTGGGCTATTAGTATTTTAATTAGTATTATTATTTGTTCCTTTAAAAACATTATCACATTTTATTTCTTTCTTTCTTTTTGTTATTATTTTATCAACAGTGTGCATTAAATGCGTACGAGAGAGAGAGAGAGAGAGAGATGAGAGAGAGTAATTTATTAGCCGCCATGTTGTGATAGATCTATCAAACAGCTTGTCTGAAAAATTTAATTAAGATAATGTACAACTTACAAAAAAATTAATAGTATCTGTCTTTTTAAACCGTAAGTTTCACTACAATTTATTTTATAATTTCCCTTCGTTTTTAATTTTGTTTATTTTCCATGTTTCAATTAATGTGTGATCATTTCTTTCAAAAAGCTTGTCTGAAAAAAATTATTAATTAGTTAATATATATATATATATAAAAATTTAAATTTATAGAAAAAATAAATTTATATTTTGAGACAGAAAGTAATGAAATATTCTGTCTGCACTTAATTACTTTTTCATATTGTAACATATATATTTTCTTTCGTCTTGTTAATGAATTATTTCCATGGACACATCACCTTGTATCCATCCCAAAATATTTTATTATTACTTTTCCTTTAAAAACATTATCACATTTTCTTTCTTTCTTTCTTTTTGTTATTATTATATCAACAGTGTGCATTAAATGCGTATGAGAGAGAGAGAGAGAGAGAGAGAGAGAGAGAGAGAGAGAGAGAGAGAGAGAGAGAGAGAGAGAGAGAGAGAGAGAGAACAAATACAACAATTTCATTTCATAATTTACTTTAATTCGGTAACCTCTGAGGTCTGCGCACACATTTTGTATCACAATCCTTGTGGTTTTCAAATTTGTTTCTGTTTCCCCCGCATCCATAGAACTTAAGTTTTATGCACGCATTATTAAGATTGTGGTAAAACCATCTTCTTACTGGAGAGAAGTCATCGGGTCTGAACACATGTGTAGGACAAACACCTTGATCTATTTTCATGTCACACGGATTTTCTTCTAAAAAAGTATATATATATATATATAGTTTTGTAGAATGCTACATCTCAGTACCTCTCTCTGTGTATGTGTGTTCGGGCGTGTGTGCGTATGGCTCTCTCGACAACTACACTATTCTACCGGTATGTGGAAATATTATTATTTTTGTTACTACTACTGCTACTATTACAGCTGCTGCTACTATATTACAATTACTACTACTACTACTATTGCTGCAACTACTACTACAATATTGCTACTTCTACTACTACTGATACTACTGTTATTATTACTACTACTACTGCTGTTATTACTATTGTTGCTACAATGCTGCTACTATTACAGGCTGAACCTCTTAAATCCGGTACTCCATGGTCCGGCAGATTTTAAATCTCCAGCCATTAATTTTGGTTTTATGCTTTAGGGGTCATTTTCTGTGGTCCGACAACCTGTACAACAACAACCGCAACAACAACAACTACTGCTGCTGCTACTGATACTGCTACTACTACTATTTTAACTACTACTATTATTAGAATTAGTAGTAGTAGTAGTAGTAGTAGTAGTAGTAATAGTATTTTTTAAAAGTATACTTTCTGAATGAAATGTTTCTACAATATTGTGCATGAATGTTTGTTTTGCGTTTAAGAGTAAGTGTGTGCGTGAAGATTAGGAAAAATTAATTATTTTATTGGCGGGGAGAATACAGTTATTAATTTATCAAGTGTTTTTCAGTTTTGTTTCTCTGTTTTCTGTTATTTTAATGGGATTTTTCTTCTTTTTTTTCTTTTCTTTTCTTTTTTGTGTGTGTGTGTGTGTGCGTGAGTGCGCACGCGCGCGCTCGGATTTGTTCGAGCATCTGTGCTTGGTGTTTATTTCATAATTTTCAGAAAGAGGCCAATTTTCTACTTTTATTGGTAAACGAGTTTGGATATTAAAAAACTGTTTTTTAATAATATTTATTAGATGTAATTGGAGAAACTGATATTTTATTTACGCAGCTGTCACGCCAATTAAAGTTGATTATTGCAAAATCACAAATACAAGAATGTACAAGATTATAAAAATGTCTTAATGTTTTCTGTTGTTACTGTGGTTTTTTGTTTTGTTTTTGTTGTTGTTTTTGTTGTTCGAACCAAAACACTATTTTCTTTAAATGGTTTTATATATATTCTTGTTAAATTAAATGCATACTGTAATCCTGTAAGTGCTTGCTATATTGTTTAATGTAACAAGAATGTAATCACATTTAATTAAGAGAGATTATTATTATTATTATTATTATTATTATTATTATTATTATTATTATTATTATTCGTTATAAAATAATCAAAGAAGAAGAAAACATCGTCACCTTTATACTTGTGTCTGCGAGTGTGAATTCTCGAGAAAGATGCCAGGATTATGAGGATTAGCAGTATCTTCATGTTAAATCTGTATAACACCGAATAGAATAATTAAACCTATTTCTGCGCTAATAATAATAAGCAAACAAGTAAATTATATTAAATATTTCAAATAAGTAAAAATTACATGAATAATAATTTATTATATTAAATAAATAAATGAAAATAAACTTATTTTACCTTTTCTGTTCAATAGTAGTTTCTAACTCGTTACTGCGTGCAACAAATATGCTCATTTTATGACGTATTTCCGATTACGTCACAGACATGTTACCAGTAATATGAAATATCTGACTTTATTTATTTATTTATTTATTTCATCATCATAATCATTATTATTAACATCGTCGTCATCATCATCATCATCATCGTGTGTGTGTGTGTGTATGGACGTTTTGAGACAAATTAGGAAAACGACAAACACTAATAATAACATAAGACACAGTTTGGCTTTTTTCAGAACGCTTTTATTCTTTGTTTTTATTTCCACATGACGTTAATCATCCACACACAGATGTACACACGCCACTTTTGTTTGAAATCTGTTGCCGTTTCCGCCACATCCATAATACTTCAACATCTTACACGTGTCTGTGACTGCATCGTAAAACCACCTCATCACCGGATAATCGTCATCATCCTCATCATCGTCATCATCGGGACAGATGCCCTGGTGAATTGGCAGATCGCACCGATGACCTATAATGTTTAAATAATAACAAGACCACCAATGTAATTTTGTATATCACAAAAAACGCTATTTTTCAGTTAAAACAAGTACAGAAAAAGAAACAAAATTACAAGACTTTTTTTTCTTTTAATATTTATTTATTTATTATTAATTTATTATTATTATTATTATTATTATTATTATTATTATTATTATTATTATTATTATTTTTTCCCCGTGGAAAAAAAAAAAAAAAAAAAAATACTTGGATTAACATATTTAGTGAAGGAAATAATTTGAAAGGAAAAACTCAGTGGTTAGGACTGAGTATATACTTTGATAAAGAAAAATCTAAATTTTTCTCACCGTAGGCGAATACGCCCGAAATAAATACAAGCACCAAAAGGAGTATAAGTACCTTCATGGTGACCTAAAAAAAAAAAAAAATTTAAAAAACGAATAATAATAATAAATAAATAAATAAATAATATAATACTACAGTCCATTGTCTTTGACAAATCCATTCTGACTGGTACGGGTAATAACCATACGCGAGCATCAGGGAGAAATTATCCCACGACCAGTCACTAGCTACGTCTCATGGCTTCACTCAGCCATCATCTACCATCATCGTTAATATGTTCATTTTCTTTCTGACTACAAGAAATGATATTAAACATTCTTATTTTGAAGTAAAACGTCATATTAATAAATAAAATTTCAAAACATAATAATAATATTTCAATATTAGCAGATAATTTGGTTGTTTCAGCAAAAAATAGCTCTGTACCTTTTATTTCTTTTCAGTTTTTTCCAACGGTAAGTTCTAATCTTCGGTTACGTGCAAATTAATTGATGACGTCATCCGACATATTTCACAACCTGACATCATTCATTCGGTAGTTCTCGTTCACTTCAAAGCTATTTATGTTCATATATATATATATATATATATATATATATATATATATATAGAGAGAGAGAGAGAGAGAGAGAGAGAGAGAGAGAGAGAGAGAGAGAGAGAGAGAGAGAGAGTAAATAAATGAATAAAATGAAATAATATGTACTAATGGTTTTATTTATCATTTTCTAAGTTTATTCGTTATTGTTATTATTGTTGTTTGTTGTCTATTGGTTCTTTTATTAGTTTGTTTAGTCATTTATTTATTTATTTTTATTTATTTTATTTTAATTTATTTATTTTACTTATTTAACACTTTTTAGAAGATGGGACGGACTGTATAACACCTACGCTCATTTTCCTATTTCTTTTCTTTCTTTTCAATCTTTCCATCTTATTTTCCTTTTTTCTTCCTTTATTCATTCATTCATTCATTCATTCATTTTATTTATTTTTTTTATTTCATTTTTTTTTTTTTAAATTATTTTTTTTTATTTCATTTGATTTTATTTTATTTTTAAAAAGATAATTACTACCGTACTGATGTCACAACAAGCAATACTACGTCAGTAAACAAAAACATTCTAAACATTGTTGCTTGTTAACACGTGTTGCGAACATTAACCCACATTACTGACACTAATAATAAGATTTTAGAGTCATTGAAGCTTATATTCTCACACTAAGGTATATAGGATTTAAAGCTCTGTGTTTTTACTAAATTTTCTTTTTATTCATTTAATTAATATTATTTAAATAAATAATGAAGACAGATGATGATGATGGTAGTGATGACGACGATAATAATAATAATAATAATAATAATAATAATAATAATCAAGTTTCCTTTAAGAATATATGTAGATTCTTAATGTTCGTAATACTATATAATTATTCTCAATTTAGTTTTCAATGAAAATGAACACATGGACTGCTATATGCATTATTTCATATTAAAAAAGGCTTAAAGCAGTTAAAGAAAAACCGTGTATATCATTTTATTTCATTTAAGTTAATATATATACGATAAAATATATAATCTCTGAAACATATGTCACCATAGTGTAACAAAGTTTATACAAAATGTAATTCACAGAATATCGTACATATGATTTTTAATAACACTTTTTTAGTTACTACTGACAATAAAATATATCTTGAAACATCTGGTAAGAGACCATATTAAAAATCTAATTCAAGGAAACTGGAACAAAGTAATTTTCTTTTTTCATTTTTGTTCACACGCACAGTAAAATATGCAGTCAGAGATATATGACAACACAGTGTAATAAGTTTTTTTGCATAATCTAATAATAAATAAATAAATAAATAAACAAAAGAAAAACAGAAAAGGGAAACGAAACTGTAGTTAGCTTACTTTTCACATAATAGCTAATTTTTAATAAACTGAAAATGAATCTGATAATTTATTGATTATATGGTAACGATGTGGCAGAAAATATATTAAAGCATAGATTACTCTGTCAAGCTATGTAATGATAACAAATTACCTTTACCAATAATAATTTTGTTTACAAAAGGTGTTGTTTATGTCTAAATGTATTTTTTTAATTATTAATAATGAAATGCTGTTTAAACACAATTAATGACTAGTTTTCAGTTAATAAATATAACTCTATAGTAGATTTCCTTTTTCTTCCTTTTTTCCATTTCTTTTCTTATTTTTTTACTATTATTTGGTATTTGTGTTTTTATTTTGTTATTGTTTTTGTTGTTGTTTAATTATTCGTTTTTAATTTTTTTTTTTTTTTTTTTTTTAAATTGTGAAATAGTAATTGTGTAGTTTATTGAAAGTTTTTAAAATTATTATTTAAAATTAATATTTGAAAGATAATGTGTCAATATCCTGTTGTTTCTGTGTCTCACGAATGTGTTATTACAGGTTGTCGCATTTCGGAGTGGCCGGAGTTGTGGTTGGTGTCGAACAGTAGAGACTGACGGGATTATCCAAGAGGTCGATATACGTATATCGGTTCATAAAAGTTTAGGGATAAATACAAAAAATTAAAAATAAGGATTAATAAACACCTGTATCGATTATGGAAGTGATTGTGTTGGTATCACAAACTTCTGATTAATATTCTTCTTTTTGTTTTCCTTTTTATTTTTATTTTTATTTTTTTTTTTTTTTTTTTTTTTTTTTTTTTTTTTGCAATTATATAAAAAAATAATAGTCTCCCAAAAACATAAATTACGGCCCCAGTAACTAATTAACTATTTCGTTCCAAGTGAAGGTCAAACTTTTGTAACATTCCAATACGTCAGTATTTGCTAGAAGCCCATTCTGATAGGTCAAAAGATTTTGCAGATGCGAGATTGAAGATTTCATGAAGAGGTCGATGGTCTAAAAAGTTTGGTAAAATGATCAAAGTTTGATGTTAAACAATAGTTATATGTTTTATATTACAGACATATAATAAAATAAAAAGAATAATAATAATTAACCGTTAACGATAAATATGGTTAAAAAATATTTATTCATTCGTTCATGTATGTTCAAATAGTAGTAGTAATAATAGTAGTAGCAGACATTGGTGTTGTTGTTATTTTTAATAATAATATAAACACACACACACACACACACACACACACACACACACACACACACACATATTAATGATTTAATCGGATATGTGCTTTAATAACTATTATTACCAGAAGCATATAATCATTTGATTTATTTTATATTGGTCTTAGAATATTAAAAAAAAAGCATCTTGTATATTCAGTATATATTATTAACCACCAACTCATTTGACTTTTAAAGAGGTTTTCCATAAGTGTGTTTCAGTTGTTCATAAAGTTCTTAAGCCAATTCATAAAATAATTTCATTAAATCAAGGAACATATTTGTATACTATCTGAAGTTATTTTAGTCTTTGAACGAAGCGTATGTCAACAGTTTAAGTATTATGATTGACCGTAGCAAGAAAATAGAAGTTACATTCAAAATGTCGCTATTAGCAAAACCCACGTGTTGCCGTAACTATTAAAATATTAGAATATATGTTTACTGTAATATATTATTAAGTATTGGAGAAAATAAAAGCACCTTATAATTGTGTGGCATTGTTTCCATAAACAGCCCACGGAACAAAAGTGTGTTCGTAACAGTTGGTTAATATGGCAATTTAATGTCACTTGTTTCTGATCGCCATCTTGTAAACCATTCATCCTACAGTTCTGTGCTTTTTGATATATAACAGATCAATATTATTTTACACGCCCCCTGTATTCTAAGGAAAATAAATATATATAAAGAAGTCAAGAATCGTCAAGTCACTTCAAAACTGTCTGGAACGTCCAAGCCTTCTTACGAATCACAACAGGTAATAACAGTTTTATTACTACGGCTACTACTACGACTACGACTACGATTACCGCTATTACTACTATTACTAGTGACAGTAGTAATGGTAATCGTAGTAGTAACATTAGCAGTCGTAGTCGTAATAGTAGTAAAATATGTACGTACCAATGTATGCATGTCTGCATCTTGTGTGTTTGTGCACAAATCAGTGTATGCATTTCACATGTCTTCTTTCCGTATTTGTTTGTCTTGTTTGTTTGTCTGCCTGTCTGTCTCTGGCTGTCTGATTTTGCTATAATTATATATGTTTATCTATCTGTATATACTTTTATTATTACAGAGACGACTAATCATGAAGACGAGTGTTTTGTTTCTTCTTCTCATTGTCGTTATGAGCGTTATTATGGTCCAGGGTGAGTACAATATACGTATATACTAAAGTGATTATAATTATATATCAGACAGTTGTAACTATCATCATCACCACGATCATTATTATCAATATTACATGGCCGTAACCACACTGAGATAAATGAGGCAAATTTCAAAATTAAGGATGGTTTATCTTACTCAATACAGGTGAATTCTTCGTTAAAGTGGTTTACGGTATTGATTTCAAGAATTGTTTAATTGTAAGTGATCGATGTATAAAACATTGATTTCAAATTACGGTTGCGTCTAAAACTTAAATTTGGTAAAATGATATAAAATTGGAGTGTAACACAACACAATAATCCTTTGATGAAATCAAGCGAAGTGAAATATATACCCTAAGAGAAATAAAACAGAATAGCATAGCATAGGACCGTTTCAAATAGGCTACAGCCTGCTGTAATACATTTTGTTTTAGCTTTTACATAGAATAAATGATATAATTATTAATTTATAGTGTGAAATGATTATTTGTTGTCTTACACTGTAGAAATGAATATATAATATAATAAGACAATAAGTTATGATAACCTGTAGACATGAATTAATAAGGTGAATCGATCATTTGTTGGTATACTGTAGAAGAGCATTTACAATTTGATGCGACATATTTGTGTTAATTTCCATTCTGACTAAAAAAGAAACATTATAAGGACCGTTTCAACTGAAAGCCTATAAAATTATATCCAAAGTGTGGAAATAACAAAAACGAGACTATATCATTACTATCAAACTTAAACAAAAATGTTTGAAACTGTTTTGGTAGAACTGAAGTTTGTACAAGTTTTCGATATTAATATTTCCAGAACAGTTTTCTTTTTAGTTTGTATCTTCAAAATGTTTTATTTATTTATTTATTAATTTAGGCAAAAGAAAGCCGGACTGCTCATCTCCTCCAGATAAAGGTTATTCCTGCAAGCAGAGACGTGCGAAAACGAAGTCTTATTTCGACCCTAAAAGTGGCAAATGCAAAAAGTTTAAGTACCTGGGATGCGGCGGAAACAGAAACAGGTACTCGAGGTTTGGCTGTGTCTTGTACTGCAAGTTAATTCGAGGATAAAGCATCAAGGGAAACATTCCAAACAGTAAAGGAAATAATAACTTTTAGAACTGGAGAAAAAAAAAAAAAAAGAATAATAATGATAATAAAAAAAACATAATAATAAAAACAATGTCTTTAGTTATGAAACAAAAACTAAAATTAACCTAAATTAAAAGTAGCCACCATGTGGTATTAGAAATAAATGTTTTGAAATTAAAGTTTGTTTTCTGGAAGATGATATGGGTGCAGTTTTTATTCATTTACATAATGGAAGTAATATTGACTAGGAAATAAGTTTTAATGTTGTTGTTTTTTATGTAGTGTTAAAGAAAGTACATTTCATTATCAATATTTATATTTCGATAAGTTTAAAATCTTCTTTTTGGTGTCTTCAGTAAACGGAATTTATAAGACTTAATATTATCTTTGATAACAGAAATAGGAAGAAGTTAGCTTATTTTTGTATTAATATACTTTAAAATATTTAATGTTTATTTCGTACTCATCGTAAAAGAATATATAATATTAAAAATAGAAGACTGAATTCTTATTCTTCTTCTTATTATTATTATAAACATTTCAGTTAATATGAAATATGAGAATTAATATGATCATTAATTTGTATAGTTTTTAGTAATGCTGAAAAGAGGTTTTGTAACGTATAAGCTAAAACATTCAAACGTAAAGAAGAAAACATGTATCACAATTTTTCCTATGTGAACGATTATTTCTAAAGGAGTTATGACATGACAAATAAAGAAACCATTGCAAGTATGTACATAAGCTTGAATAGATATTTAAATACATACTATCTGTATAGCCAAGACAAAATTAGTTTATTCTCGTCTTCGTAAACATAAGCACATTCACAAACATACGATAAACACAATCATACACAATATGGACAACATAGATATAGATTTACACTTATACAAAGAACTCACATACACACAGAACACAATTAATATATAAATAACATAATTTCTCTGTAACTTGTGAAAATCTGCTTACATAACTAGAGATGTTTTACCCAGAATAAGCTGGTTTATTATTTGGTATAATGATGTCATCCATTACTATATGCAATGGTACAGTTTAAATAGAAATAAAGATATGATTATATTGGCTGGTCTCTTGTTTTTTTATATTATTATTATTGTTGTTGTTGTTGTTGTTGTTGTTGTTGTTGTTGATGATGATGATGATGATGTTGTTCATTTCAACAGAAGTCTTTTTGTCTAATGACCTTGGTTATAACTCATCAGATTGACTGGTTATTTATAAAATGAGTGAATGGGGAAACTATTTTTATGTAGTAATAAAGGCAGATGTGTGTGTTTGTGTGTGTGTGTGTGTGTGTGTGTGTGTGTGTGTGTGTGTGTGTGTGTGTGTGTGTGTGTGTGAGTGTGTGTGTGATGTGATACTTTGTTGTCTAATAAATAAACTATAAACAAAATGCAAAATCAGAAATATTGAAGTAGAATTAATTATAATGGTAATAGTGATGATTTTATTATACACACTTATGCATATACTTCTGTACAATGATACGTGTTGTATTGTGTATTTAACGTCGATTACAAATACGGTGCTCTAAACCGTACGATAGCTAAAACTGTAAACGAAAAGACGAAATGTAATGGCGCCGCCCATAAGTGTACAGATTGTATCTAAACGAACCGTAAATTTCTTGATTATATTCAATATTTTGGTGGCACTGGGACATCTGTGTAGTGTATTATTGACGTTCAACACTTATTTATTTTTGGATGTCATAAATAAACCACTGCAAGCGGCAAAATGGAACACCACAGTAATCATTTGCACTGTTCTTGGAAGTTACTTTGCATCAACCGAACGTGGAAACGGTATAAAGGTAACTGGATTTCTGTCGATGAGATGGAAATAAAAGAAATAAAATAGTATTAAGTGCAGTTTTGCTTCTATTTTACTTTCAAATGTTAAAAATAGCTAATTTCAATTATTTTTATTCGTCGGCGGATCTGAAAACTAACAAATTTGAACAAACCAAGTAATTTACTTATAGAGTGCCGCCAGATGCAGAAGTTAAAGTGTTATGGACAGATTTAGACCTTGGGTTCCAGGGGCACTTTATTTTCGCGTTCCATTCAACACAGAAATTAAATTACATGACAAATAAATAAAACGATAAAGAATTGAACTAAAATAAATGATCAGCCGCATTTCTTCGAATAATATAAATTTGATTTCTGAAGAAGATGTTTATTTTTCCGTTTTGTAATATTATATATATATAAATATAGACCATAGTGATATAAATTACAGGCATTTAGGTAAGCCTTCAAGACGACAGCTCTGAAAAGAGAAAAGAAAAACAGGCAAAATTGAAAGAAAGTAAAAACAGTAAACTTGGAAGTCTAGGTAAAATAAATATTTCCATTTCTTGAGTAAGATACTGTTGACAAGATACTGTCTGAGGGATCTAGTGGATGGAAAGTCAATCTGAAGAAACATCTGTCAGGCCAGAGAAACAAATCTACAGTGGTAAATTTGAAAAAGTAAGGAAAAAGGATACAATTATTCTGTTGCTTATTTGGACTTGGATAGCACACAGAGACATACCCAGATACAGAACATACTGATCTATCAAAATTTGCTCTTGGTGCAGATCGATTTGCTGAGGATTTGTAACTTTTGTTATAGACTTTTATCCCCCTTTTACCTTTCATCATTTATGTACAGTGCAAGTCTTTCCAACAAGTTTAAACCATTTTAACACTAACTTTTTATGTTGTTGTCTTGTTAGGCGATTGAATAGGTCAATATTCTTTATCATGAAAACTTGCTGTTGCTGCAAATACTGTCCAAATTATTAATTAATCAAAACAATTGTCTTTGTGGATTCTTATGGGGTTGCTTGTAGGTTTTAATATCCATGGTGATAACTTAAAAAAGAAGAAAGTTATGCACACTTTTATGGTGTGTTCTTCTCATGTCTCATGTGGTTTATTTATTCTAATTTGGCTTTAATTAAATACTTGATTCCTAATTAGATATCAGCTAATGAGATCAGGAGATTTGTCATACTTTACCCAGACAGTCAAATATGTATGCTTCAATATCCTTAAAAATGGCATGGATAACTTGAAAAAAAAAAGGAAGTGATGAAAACTTTTGTGAAAAAAGTGATATATTTGGTCACACTGTTATTGTTTTATGTTAATTACTCAGACAGATAATTGGCCAAATTATGAAAACAAAATTGACATAATTTTCTTATTAATGAACAGAAAAGTATGATTTAAGTATTTATGAAGATTGTTTCTTACTTTTTACTTGCTTAACTACACAGAGTTGTGTTGCCTTGATTTCTTTAAATTATGCACATCACTGTTAAGTATTTATTTTTTCTTTTTTCTTTTTATACTGTAAATGATATTAATTATTGTATTCATACTAAATAACATCCACATCAAAGAATAATTAAGAAAGTTTAAATTTACCTGTTTCTAATTCATGATCAGCAACAAACATTTTAAATGCATAACAATATACAGAAGCATGTAAAAAGTGATTAGAATCAAATAAGTAAATTTCTTGCCTCATTGTTGTGGTATTACTGATCCATTTATGATTATAATGTTTAGATTAACAGTTTTTGCTAATCTTTCTCAGTATGTTACCACATTATCAAGTTAAACAAAGAGAGGGGAGACACCATCTTGAATTGGGGGAACAGAGGACACCTGTCTTTTATTTTTTATGCCCCACTCCACACACAGTTAATTCTTTTCAATAATAAAACTAATTATAAAGCAAGACATGCTGGCTCAGACCTGGGTGTGTGTTGTTTTGGGTACAAAGTTTCTTAGGAATGAGTTGTCTTGTTATCAGACTAGCCTAGGAAAACTAGGTTATTATTAAATATTATTTATTTATTTATTTACTTCATTTTATTGTGTCTGAAGAAATTGGGTAAGAAGCATCTGCACTTAATGTCATCTGTTAACAATTTGACATAGTGCATCAACATCTATGGTTTTTTTTTAAATGAACTAACTCTGCATGGATTTCTGAAGATTTACACCTTTAGTTTCCTGAAATGATGATTTTAGAGAACGATGTTGGGTAATGTTTTCACTAATGAAGGAGAAACTTTTGATGTGTTCTACTACAGTACCCTTCAACACTGGTCAAATGCTGCACATGCATAAAACATGAATAGATAATATTTTCTGATCAGTATATGTATACAAAAATGAAACTAATTTCAAAGAAATCTGGAAACTGGAAGATCAGAAGTCTTCTCCAGAGTCTAATTATTTATTTTATTTTACAGATACCATCAGTTGTTAAAGGTGTGCTTCTGTTTGTAGTATGTGTCTGTTTGTTTCACACACTGGCTGTTTTGTATGGAGCTCCACTGACTCAGTATGTATGAACTGAAAATACTTTTTCATAATTATATATTTTGCTAAAACTGTAATTGATAGCCCAAGCTAATATTTTAATGTGTTTATCATTATATATTTTCAAGCTATAGGGTTTTTCTTTTTGTGTGTGTATATTTTGTTGTTGTTGTTGTGGTTTGTGGTTTTTTTGCAAATAACCAACTATAAATATAGCAATAAAATTCCAAGCTACTTTGGATTAATAAATTATATTTTTTCTTTTATTGTCATTGTGAATTTTTGGAAAAACAATCTAGATTATGAGGTAGACTTTAGTAAGTTATTCAAAATAGCTTTATCATCAAACATTCAGGGATCTTTTCCCATACCAACTGACATTGTAAAGAAAAAACAATATTGGCTTCTTTTCTTCTTCCTGAAATAATTTTGAAATCACACATTATTATCAGAAACAGATTATCTCATGCAGTATATTATTATAATTTTCTTTGTTTTTAAGGACTGTGGCAGAAACATTTCATTTCTCTCTCCTCTTGTCAGCTGCATCGTCTATCCCACCTAGTGTAATACTTGGTCTCAACTTAAATTCATGGATCAGAGTATATGCACATAAAGAGTAAGTTATCAAGTGTGTTCATTTTATTCAGTTTATAATGAAGGTGAAGCACAGGACAAGAACTCCTGATTGTCTTCAAAGCCTGCTTCTGCTGAAATTAATATAATTATAATGAAAATCCTGCTTAATACTTATTTTTCATGTTTGATATCGTTCTGATTTGGAAAGAAAAAATAAATTGTGCAATATTCTTTATCAACACAGAATAAAATTAATTAAAAAAATTATTTTTGTGAATAAGATTCTTTGAAATTAATATACAAGTTGTAAACCTCTATTAAAATTTAAGAGATTATATTTTTTTTATATATATTTATTTTTTTTCGCTTATATTGTTTTGAAACTTCAAAGTTGTAATTATTCATTTGAAAGTTGAAACAAGACAACTAATCATTTTTTATTTGTTTAATTAAAATGTTATTTTTTTGTTAACAGTGCAGATCTGGGTCCTGAGTTGGTGGTTTATGTAACTACTATTTGTAGCATTATGGGAGCCTGGCTGGGTGCTTTTCCTATACCACTGGACTGGGACAGACCATGGCAGGTAAATACCAAATTAGTCATAAATCACTTAATAGGATATAATGCATATGTTACAGTCAGTCTGTGAAATCAGACATTAAATGAAATGCCATAATACCTGTGACCACCAGTCATTGCATTTAATGACTGAAAATTATTGCTTTTATTACAGAAAATGCCTGAATGTAAATAAGTCAATCGGTAATAATGCTTACAGACAATGTGTAATAGTCATTTTCTATATTTATATTTCATTTACATTTTATTAATTTATTTATCTGATATTTTTAAAAGTTAAGACAATATCAGTTTATTGTTAATAATAATTTCTGTTCATGCTATCATTTTGTACATACTGAATAGATGTACTGAGTTGTAGCTGAAACCTGCATGTCATTTTAATGATCAAAGACTAATTACATTCAGAGCTTACCACTAAGAACAGTGAAATATACTTGCTTGATGTTATGCTCAGTAACAAAATATAAACTGTGATGAAATGGGAGATTTATAGTGGGACAGCATTCTTCTACTTTTTTGTTTAGTTTCTATACTAGTTTGGAGTTCAAAATGTTTATTACATAACATTTGTCAGGTTTCTGGCAATTAAATTATCTTGTTTATAACTATATTTGTATATTTTACTCAAATCTCATTAACAACACATATATATTAAAAGCATTAATATGAATTAAGTGACCTGCACACTGGCAAGCTACCAGTGTGGTTAGGGTAGTTTCAGTAAGTCAAAACAGTAGCTAGTACAGTATTGCAATAGCATAATTTTGCTGTAAGACACATTTATCCATTGTACATTCCACTCACACCTGTCCATGCTTCTTGAATTAGAAATTCATATCACAGATCTAAATTAGGTAGATAAAAGATAATTTAATATTTTTTCTTTTCTTGGTTTCAAATAATAAATATCACTTTTTACATTATAAAAAAACTTTTCAGAGAGAGGCTTATAATATTCACCTCCCTCAGCCATATAGACCTTAGTGTACCCATAATTCATAAAACCCATTTCATCACAGGCATATGATGGTTGTGTAATACATTTGTTCAAACAGTTAAGTCAAATTCACTAGATTGTTACCAATAATTTCTAAATACAGTGTTTGAACAGTTAAGTTTTCTTTGTTCTTAGTAACAAGTTCTGAATGAAGTTAGCTTTTGATAATTCAAATTTGGCTATAGAACCACATGCTGGTTCCAGGTGATATCAAAAAAAGATACTGGGCATTATTTTAAATCATGATAATGATACGTACAGAATTTACGTGAATACAGGAACTCTAATTAGGAAATTTTCACAAAACTAATTCAATTTTTAAACGTACCAGTGCAATAGCTGCAAAAAAAAAACCAACTGAAATGTTTCATTCTCACAACCAATCGAAAAAGCCAACTTTGTTTTTAGTGCTGAAATTAAATACACACACATCAGGTATAATAATAATAATAAATGAATGTATAAATTAATTTTATTTACCTGTACCATACCACACCACAGTATATTGTAAGTTACATTGTTTACTGGACTGTGCTAACAATAGTTGTCGAATTCATGTGTGTATGTTATTAATATCAAAGGTTGTTATTAAACCCTATAATTATCTTGTATGTAGAAACAGTATGTTTTTTTATATTTATGTATACTAAATGAAAATAAAGAAAAATTTATAATAAATAATTTTTTTTGGATTCCTCAAATTTTAGGTTTGTTTTTTTTCAAATTAAAGATAGAATTTATTTTTAATCCTTTACAATGTAAAAATAACAAAATAATTGTTTATAATTTGTGTTCTTTTTCTATTATTGCAGGTTTGGCCTGTATCATGTTTGATTGGAACTTTGCTGGGTTATGATCTGGGATTGATTGTATCAGCTGGTATTCTGTACTACAAATACCATGTAACACAGAAATCAAAAACAATATGAAACTAGAATTTTCTGTACTTATACGAGTCTCACAGTATCAAAACTCCACTATCGTGGACTTTGAGGAAAGAAATCATATTAAAACATTTTGTTTCTATCCTCCACTTCTAATGAACAATTGCAATTGTAACTCATGATTACTGGGAACAGAAATATTTAAAAATGTAATTTATTTCTGCAACTTGTACAATTACAATGCATTGTGCTAACTTGAGATGATGAAGTTACTTGATCTTGAAGATGACACTGTAAACTTTTTTTTACCCATTTTCCAAAATATGTTTTTTAATTTTATATGTTCTGTTGTAAAATAAACATTGATCTTATAATAGCAGTGTGTTTGTATTAATGTTGTTCGTAAAACATATTTAATTCTGAGTGTATTTTTAAAAAATTATTTTTTAAATCTTTGAGGAAATTGTTGTTAGTAATTCCTGTGTACATGTTTGATGCAAAGACAAAATATTCAAAATGAACTGAACTTAATTTGTAGGCAGTCTAAATTAAATTAATAAAAGTTACACTTGGATCTGTGTTTTGGAACCCCCAACTAAAAAAAAAAACCCCAGTCAAATCAATAATAAAAATAATAATACAGTTTTTAAAATAATAAACAACAAAAGCAGTAAATGTCTTGTTTTATAATTTTATTTGTGCTTTGAATACAAATATTCTAAAATTTGGACACCAGGATGTCAATTCATTAAATAATAAGAAAGTGCAATAACAAGCAAATCCCTGAGTATCAACATATTTCAATCATGTGGCTTATTTTACCATCATTAACCTGTATTGGTTTGTGGAATGTTAATTTATAAATACAATCCATAAATTACTTATATCTGTGGTGAAATAATTCTGGAATGAGACAGTAATTGGCAAACCTTGATTTCAAATTTATTAAATAACAAATATACAGTTTGATTTTTTATTAGTTCAATTAACAAATATCCTGATTTAAAACAAATAAAAATAAATAAAATTTATATTTTGTCATTCTTTGGCTCATAAATTCATAACATTTATCAAGAAACATAATAGTTAACAAATCTTTTCCAAAAAATACACTACCTTCAGCAAGGTTAAGTTTTGTTTGTTTGATTAAAATGTAATTATTATATATCAAGTTAATATTCCATTTTTAAATGATGCTTATATATCAATCTACCTACTGCTACACAACTCTGCATCATTAAAATATGTAAACATTTAATTGTATATTCCATTTACAAGTGATTAATAAAATGTAAATACTGATACGTAAGTCACCGGACTAGGTAAGTACTGAGAAAAAAAGAAATAACATTCTACTTTTTCTACCAATTATTTAATTGTTTTTATTAATATTATTATTTTTTTTTATTTTTTTTAATGTTTTTTGTTGCTCTCTTAAACATTAAGCTTAAGTAAATTTATTTAATTTTGCTAATTTATGCATTTCATTATACAGTTAAAAAGCAATCTAAATATAAATGCAGTTTTATTTTTTCTTAATTAACCCATTTTCAAATTGAACAAATCATTTTTTTTATATCATAACACACACTGATACAAGCAGTTTTAACTAATTCAACGTGAATTATTTTTTAGTTTTGTGGTATTGGAAGCTTTTTTTGCACACCCATAAATGATTAGCTGTATCACAGCAAGGCTTAATATAACACACAGAAAATACACATCTCTAATGCTACTGACAACATGAATTCATGATTATCTTTTGGTTTAAACAAATATTGGCAAGAAGACAAAAATTGATTTGTCAAAGGAAAGGTATAAAAAGATAATGATAAAATACACTTGTAATAAACTTCTTAGCAAATACAAAGAGAGGTTATTCATATCTTGTAAATTAGACCTATGAATCTGATAACAAAAATTAAAAATTAAATTAAATTAAAAAATAATTAAAATTTCAAGTACAGCAATTTTTGGAAAACGAATTACAAAATAACTACATTTGAACAGATTTTAAAACAATTAGCTGTCTACTTCTAATATCTTTATATAAAAAAACAAATATCATTGAAAAATATTGTCTTTCCAAGTGAATTGATTTCATTATGTCTATGTAATGAACTGAACACAGATAATTTGGCATAAATTTATTGTTCAGTGTATACAGGGTATGGCAAAAGTAAAATCTTTTTATATTATTTTATTTTTTCATACTGTATAACTTTCTATAAATTTTCTAGTTTTATTTAATTTTGTAAATATTTTATAAACAACACTTAAATATTTTCTTACAATATGTATGCATATGTGTGTGTATTTTGTTCAGTAAATGCAAATATATATATTTTTTAAAACTTATTTTATTACTTTCACCACACTCTGTATAAAGGCAGTAACAGTTCTGAAAGACTGAGGGTTCCTTACTAACTACTGTTTTACAAGAAAACTAGACTAATTATTATAAATGCTAATATTTGTTGAATGACAGTTCAAAAGAATAAAAAACCCTCTCTTTTGTCTCCCAAAAACAGTCTGTTAAAATTAAATCATTTTATTATGACCTGCAGAACACAATATACATTTTAATGAATTAAATACAGTGGTTTATATATTATGGCCAAACTATAATACTATTATTGTCAAACAAATTTTAGGCAATGTAATCATACTTTACTATACAAATGAGAAAAATAATCTATTTAGACTTATCCAGTCTGAAGACAAATAATAATAATAATTTAAAAATATATATATTAAAAAATTAAAAAATATGTGTAAATATATAGTAATGGAATCTCTTCTGTTGATCCACGATTTCTTAAGTCATTCTTAAATAATTATTTTTGTGTATGATTATGTTAATGGTTGTGGAAGTTTCTATTCAAATATGAATTTTATCCCAGGATTTCAAAACAAGTGTTACCATCATTATCACATGAAATAATTTTCAGTACAATGATTTCTAATAATAATAATAATAATAATAATAATAATAATAATAATAATAATAATAATAATAATAACAATAACACTACTATTAATGTTTTTCAATGAAACTATCAATAAATCAAATATAAAATTGTTGCATTTGTTAAGGCAGACACATAAAACAAATAGTATGAACTACAAGTAGACATAAATACATACACTTCCTGTTCAAAAATAACTTAAAAATTAACAACATTATATATACAATAAAATGTGCCTCATCCAGACACAAGTATATAAAATAATAATTCACTTCTAAAGTGTGACAGAAATATATAACTTTCATACTGAGTTTTTTCAGTTTATATTTATGTATGTATCTATCTGTCTATCCATCTCATCTATCTATATAGATAGACAGATAGATAGATACATACTTAGATATAAATGTTGCTATTTATAATATATAAATAACTTTGTAACTTTGTCTACGTATTCTTACATCAGCTGTGTCTCATGTCTGATATATATATAAAATATGAATTTGAGCATGATCAAACACTGGATAACATGCTTTAAAAAATATATCAAGGGATAAATAAGTGTGTTGTGTGCCTCACATCATTAATAGTTTCGGATACTTGTGCAATCACAAAGTGGTATTCTTGACAATAGTCAGAAAATAAAACAAAAAATAGAATAATAACAACTTTTATAAAAGCTCATCAAGAATCAGGGAAAACTTAAAAGAAGAAAAAATCAAATAAAAATCAAAGTATTTGTTTTTTTTATATAAAAAAATATATATAAAAATGTAGTTAATGTAGTATATTCTTTGCATACAAACGTTTGGTGTGTTCTTTATAAATACCGTAATGAGTCAACATGAAAAAAACATAGAAAATAACCCAATACATTCTTTTTCATTCTCTGACAAAAAGAAAAATTTAGCAATACAAAAATATCAACATGCAATAAAATTTAAAACTGAAATTAAAATCTCCAAGTAAAGCATAAAACTGCAATAACTTTGTTTTTTTTTTCTTTAAAATTATTTTAATTCCTCTAACACCATGGTTTTATGTTCTAGCTAGGAACTCTACCACATTGTTGCTTTTATAAAATTAAGTAAACAAAAAAGATTAAAATTTGGCAACATCTTCAGCTAAAACTCGGCTGTGGCGACGAAACCTCACTGGTTTGTCTTCAACATGTGGTGCAAAGGAAACAGACTTATGAACATGTTGTTGTTGGTGTTGCTCTATGTGTTCTACAACTGGCTCCTCTTCCTCCTCCTGATCAGCATGGTGGATACTGATGTCAGGAATAGTCATACCCACTGTCGTCACTGAAGTCTCAGCTAGCTCTTCCTTAGCTTCTTCCTCCTTTTCTTCCGTGTCATCATCTTCTGTTAAAGCAATGAATAACTAACTAGAGTAACCAAAGGCAACTTTATGGAGAATAAAATTTTCAAGATGAAATCTTTCCTTATAAAAAAAGTGTTATCATTTGCTGGCCAAATAACTGAAGGAATTCTTGGATCTGCATATATGGTAACAATAATAATAACCATAATAACACAATCATATAAATTAAAAATGGTGTGAAAAACAGTGCTACTAAAGTACAAATTACATGCAAAATGTTTTAAGAGTGATAAATCTGAATGCTCAGTCTTATATGACGCCTTCCTTCTTGGTGTTATCCAAAATATGAAGTAATATCAGTATTTGGAAATATATGTTTAAAATTCAATTCTTAATTGAATTTCATAAGATGATGAATAGTACATCTTAAAATGCAGCTTTTGGTTTTGTAACCAATAAAGGATTTGAGTTAATGGTAGGTGTATTTCCATGATATTAAATATAAAAGCTTTTTATTATTATTATTATTATTATTATTATTATTATCCACAAACCCTAGGAAATGTGTATAAAGATTTACAAATACCTTGTTCCTTGTTGAAATCAGCTTTAATTCTGAAGAGTCGCTCGTGAACTGACATTCTCCGGTTGAGTAATGGGATTTCTTCTGGTTCTTCCTCGTCCTCAATTCTCTGAGAGTAATGATACCACGACATCAGTGCCACGAAAGTGAGGAATGAAAAATTGAAGCAAACACCACATACGGATGTTATCCATGGCCAGTAAAACATGAAGTACCTGTAACACAAATGTGGTAATTACTACACCTCAGTAACAGTGAAATAACACGACAAACTACTCAAGTACAGGTTGTCACACACCCATGACAGAGAAAGAGCATTAGACAGAAAACAAATGTAAAGGTATAATACAGATAGCAACAAGAAGTGAACTTAGGATCTGCCAGACATAACACCAGTGGTGGAAACAATACTGTACAAGTTTCAGATTTAACAAATTAATTCTGTTTTTGTTCTGTGATTATAATAATTTCAGAGACATGCATTTTACCTGAGCCCAATAAAATCTGCAAATATTTTCAGTTTTGCTTTGTAGATCTCAATCTTCCGGTTCTGAATGTCGATGATGGCTCCAACTGATGGAAAATTCTGTAATCAGAAAATAATAAATATTTATCAGGGATTTAACAGAAAAATTTCAAAGCAATGAACAACATCAGATTCAATGTAAAATAATAAATTAGGAATAAAATGTGTCATATATATTTCACTGTTTTGGCCTTTTCAGTTAGTATAAACTGTGAACACTTCATCATCCATATATTTTTATCATAATACTAGTAATTAATTATATATGCTAAACAGATATTATTTGGGATTACTTTTATATGTATTAATTTCATACATGTTATTTTACAGAAGACATTTTTCTCTTGATGACTGCATAAAGAGCAAGTATTTGATAAAAATCAGTAATTTTACAAAAGTATAGTCGAAAATAAAAATAAAAGCATATACTGATATAGAAAGAAAATTACCAGATCATCTAAAAACTTGGGAAAGACTTCTACATCTATCACCTGTGACTGCTCCATGAAGTTTGCTAAGTAAAGTGGACACAAGATAATTGTCTGCAGACTACGCAGCAGTAAAGACCGATAATGTAGAACAGTCTGCAAAAACAACACATAACATTTTCACAAATTAGAGTAAGAAATAAAAAGACTTATTACATTTCTCACTCTTTCTTTTCAGTGTCTACATATGCCTGTGTTTATGACCTGCAGAGGAAAGACCTCATTCCAAATAGGGCAGCAGTCTGTTAATTAGATTTTGTTAGTAAATATTTTCCATTAAAATTAAAATTGAAAACATCGGGTACAATAGCAGAAGATGTTTCATTCACAATTAGATTAATTCCACTAAGAGATATAATACATACAAATACAGTGATACTGATAGGTTTTTTTTACCCATTATGTACACATATTATTGGTGTAATTATAGAGTTTTATGTAACTGAATCCTTAGTAGAACAAAT
>CM022665.1:27704445-27729445 GCA_012295275.1 Chrysomallon squamiferum | reverse complement strand
AATGCTTTAACCAGATTTTTAATAATTTTGATAATATACCAAAATAGCAGACAGGACAACAAAAAATTAGCTAAGTAGACAAAACTGTTTCCTAATTGATTTTTAAACAGGTAACTGGCATAGTTTATTCTGTTTAATAGTTTGGCCCAATATTTTCAGGGAATGATCTAAATTATAATTTATATATTATCTATTCTATAAACAATAATCAATAATAAATAGTTTTTAAAATTAAATCAGTCTTACCTTTTAAATGTTTTGTCAACCTGTGTTTGATACGTATTTATCTTTTCAATAACATTTATTTTAAAAACATCTTTTAAAGGTTTTTCTCTAGTTTATTGAGTGAAACTTTCAATGATTTTTGTGGTACTGGTTGTAAGATGACGAGTAAGGTAAAGTTACAGTTTTCATTACAGGTTTAGTGACTGAATTCTGTATGCATCAGATAATATGCATAATTAATGTCTTTTTGAATTTTAAAGGATGGCCCAGGATGGACAGAAGTATCCAGGGGTTACCTCGCCTATTAGTCTTGCCTATCCAAAGCCCTTTGATGTAGAACTTTCAGAAAAACTGGAAGAAACTCTCAGACCTCATGGAGTATTTGAGAGTGATGAAGAACTCAACCATCGGTGAGCCTAAGATTTATTGTTTCTAATCTTGTTTTCAAATTGTCATGCATCACTAAACTATTTTTTCACTTATCTCAATACATATAAAAAGATCAGTAACAGTATTTTCTACGTTGTTTTCCCCTTTTTTCTCAGAACAAGCAAAAAAAGATCTGGACTACTAAATTTAGGAGTGTAATGAAACAGCTTTAATAAGCAAGTTTGCAAACAAAGTAACAATCAACATAAATTATTTTAAATTACAAATTTAAACTTACTTGTGAAAATAGAGGTTAATTTGCTTTTATTGAAGCTGTTTGATAGTTATGTACACACACACACACACACACACACACACACACACACACACACACACAAATACATACTATATACATTATTACCTTAAAAAAAAAAAAATAATAAATAATAAATAATTAAAAAACATACCAAATATTAATTATTGTTTGTTTTCTTCCTTCTTTTTCTGTAGTATGGAAGTTCTCTTAAAAATCAATACACTTGTTAAAGACTGGATTAAGGATGTCAGCAGACAAAAGGTCTGTATTCTGAATCTCAAACATAACTAATAAATTAGCTTAATTAATAATACGAACCATTTATCCATACGGTTGGGACTGGAGTGGTGCAGATTTCTGAATTTTTTGCATTACTGGAATCAGGCAACACCTTTTCTTGAAATATAAAATAATCAATGAAAAATAAAGATTGAGATTGTATTTAATAGATAAAATTAATACATTTTGAAAGCATGGTCTGTTTGATCTTTATTAATTCACTTAAGATTCTTTAAGTACTTTCACTGACATTATAATAAAGGTAAATAAGAGAGTTAAATAAATAATAACTTACTGTAAGAGGATCAGCTGTAAACAGCAACACTCTCACTTGAACTGGCATCATGGAAAGTAAAACGGAGCACTGCCTAATTCAGAATTAGCCAGTTTTCTGGATTTTACCAATTTTTTTTAATTCAAGTAATGATGAAAATATCCATTCGCCTTTAAAAGTTTACATTAACATAAAATTATAATCATACTGGTTTTCAAGAACTGACATGAAGTGTTAATTATTTATATTAAGAAATTGAAAGTAAATGTTGCAACAGTATTTTAATCATACAGTACTAAAACTGTCATTACAGTTTAATCTTCTTCTTTCTTTGTTTTTTTTTGCTATAGTTTTACATTAGTAGTGTTTCCCCTATGCAGGAATAGGAGGGTGGCCACCCTTTGTGTCTGAAATGCCAAAATTCTCAATAAAACATGCCAATAATTACTGCAATATTGTCAGAAATCTGACTTTAATCGTCACAGTCTATAATTCCAAGTCCTGTGTTGTCTGTGTTTGTTAAGCCTGCAGATAAAATCCCAAAGACACAGGTTTACACATAAATTGTGAAAAGTTTACCAGTGTACTGTATCGTAGGCCAAAGTTGACCTTTGCTGTAGAAACAATTCCCACCATTTTAACTAACTGCGCCCTATCTTTAGTGTCTTCTGCTGATTTTCCACATTTTTTTCAGTAGATGAATACATTTATTAACAGCATATAATGAGTCAGTAGTGCTCATCAGACAAACAACCATTTTATTTTGCCATCTGCAGATTTGTCCAAACTTCAGAAAACTTCTGGGTCAGAATGCATAACATGTGGTATCTTGTTAATTCTGCCCTTGGGAAGACAGGTATATTGGGGTGGGGAAATGCCCCTATTTCTACCTGCACCCTGTTCCATTTTCATTCTGGGGAAAACATTAATTTTGTGAGCTCAATTTGCAATTTTTCAAATATTTTTTGTTGTGTTAGTCAAGTGAATTTTCTTCCACAGCTTTACACTAATTGGCTTGATCCTTTTAAAAACAATAGTGAATAATCCTCCAGGTTACTTATTTTATTTTTAACATGCAATTAATACATTTTCCATTTTTTGTTCATTCTAGAATAACATACCAGAAAGCAAAATCGATACGTTTGGTGGTAAAGTTTTTACATTTGGCTCTTACAGACTTGGTGTACATACAAAAGGTGAGAATTACTTTTAATAACAGATGTAAACATTTACATATATTTCTGATTTGCTGTCTGTTAAAAACATTTAATGATAATTTTAAACTGGGCATGATAAATAAAATTTCATTTTGTTCTGTAATGCCTATTTTAAAAAAAGAAAAGAATTAAAAAGCAGAAAACATATTCACACCTGTTTATTGACAATAACAATTTCTATTAAAGCAAATAAAACATTATAAAAAATAAATGAAAAATAATGGCTGTTGTAACATTTATTTTTCTAACAGGAGCTGATATTGATACTCTGTGTGTCGCACCTCGTCATGTGGAACGCGTAGATTTTTTTAAATCTTTCTATGATTTACTGAAACAGCAGCCAGAAGTGAAAAATCTCAGAGTAAAATTCATATATATATTTTGTGTAGAGATTAATATGAAATAAAATTATTATTTATTACTGTAAACATATTTGGTCTTTTCAACTAACAGACCTATTTATTGCTTTTAAAAACAACAGTAACTACATAACAGTTTTTGAAAAAGATAATATATCTGCTTCTTTTAGAAAATTTTAAATCATTTTTATTTTTATTACATATTTTTTGTTGTTTCTTTTTAAACCACTTTAGAACTTGATTATAGTCATATGAGACATTTGGCATATTCTCAGTTGTATCAATATTTTGTTCCATTTCAAAATGCATGTAACAAATTTGGTTCATGTTGATTAGGCTGTTTGCTAGAAACCTCCAATAAATTCATATAAATGTGAACAATATTTATAATTTTTAATAAAAGTCACCAATTGTTTTGTTTCTTTTCCTTTCATTTGATAGCCTGTAGAAGAAGCTTTCGTGCCTGTTATTAAGATGGAATTTGATGGAATTGAGGTGAGTGTTCGGTTTACATGTGAATATGAACTCTATTTTGAAACCTTTGCTTTGTCTGTTTAATAATCTTTGTCTCAGACAATAAATAGACTATATAATTGTTCTTCATATCAGTTCTGATTACTTTTGTATGAGATTACTTTTCGTCGGTTTTTCTCTATCTTAAACTAGTTGGCAATAATGAAAGATTTCATTATTTATCATTATGTATTTTAAATTGCTTTTATAACTAATATCTTAATTTTAACTAAATTTGGAAACGAAACTTAAATATTGCATTTCCAGTTATTTGTGCACATTTTTCTAGTGGTTGTATTTTCAAATATTTATGACTGAACATCTACTTCTAGTTACTTGTTAGGCTAGCTAATTATATATATTTTAATATGTTATAATATAAAATTCTTATTTCTTTGTAGCTGGATATGTTGTTTGCTAGATTAGCTTTTCCAACTATTACTGATGACATAGATCTGAGAGAGATGTCATTGTTGAGAAATCTTGATGAAAAGAGTGTTAGAAGTCTTAATGGTAATGTTATTTTATTGTTATCATTATTATTACTCTTTGAAGATTTTGAGAAAAATCTGAAATATGTTTTAAATAAAGCAAAATGAAAATTCTGAACATTTTGAATTTTAATAAAATTTTATTTTTATATTAATTTCAGTGGGTTTTTTTTGAGGCTATTGCATGTTTATGGCATGAGAGTATCAGTTTTTTGGTCAGGGATTTATTTTTGTTTTGTTTTGTTTATATTTAATGAGCAGAAATTTTACTTTAAATTATAAACTGTATGATGGTGAATACTGAAATTGTGTTCTATAGATTATGACTTTCAAATACCAATTCAGGCCTGCACCAATTAAAAATAACCTGAAAAGAAGTTATGCCAAAATATTTCCTGACTTATTTCATTTTATATAATATGTTGGGGGGGTTTTGGTTTTTTTTTCTGTAACAAGAAATAGAAAAACACACCAACAGTTATTACTTAATATTACAGAAACGAGAAAATAACAAAGTTAAGTAAAAAGTATGTGCTTACATAATTTTTAGAGACTTATAAACATCTTTTTTATGATCAGCTAAAGTTTTCCAAACTTGTTAACAGCAATAAAATCATTTTGATTGCTTAAATTTGGTTATAATGCCTTACAGCAACCCAGTGGAGATGCAGCTACTTCACATTACCCATTACACATGAAAAAAGCATTGTTGTGGAACAAATCTAATGTTTGCACTCATGATAAAAATGTTCTTATACGTTGTCAGGACTAATCATTCAGGAAATTCGGCACAAATAGTAAATTGGTTATGCCAAATAAAACACATTTGGTGCAGGCATGCAATTCAGTTTTAGCAATGGCAGAATTATATTTTATTTCTTTCTGTTTATTTATTCTTGAGTATAAACTCTGTGGTTGTGATAATAAATGTTTTTTGTGTAACAGGCTGCCGGGTTACAGATGAAATTCTACACCTCGTACCAAACAAAGAAAATTTCAGAATGACTTTACGTGCTGTTAAGCTTTGGGCAAAAAGTATGTTTGACAGTTATGTCATTTTTATTTGTTTTATATTAAAAAAATTAAAGGAAATATTCCTTAATAAAATGCTTTACTGCAAAACTAGAAGTGTGTAAACCAGTCATGGGCAAACTGCGGGATGTGCAACTTTCTGAGTTGCTCACCTAATTGTTCCATTTACACTGAGCCATGTCTCATGTGGCCTGCTTCTCAAAAAAGGTTGCCCATGCCTGGTGTAAATGATAAATATTTTACTATCCTATCTACAGATTATTATAATTAAAGCTATATGCATCTGTCCTTTAATTGCAGAATACTTGTTTCATTTAAACTATTTAAAATTTTTCTATTCCAGAAAAAGGCATATATTCCAATTCCCTGGGTTACTTAGGTGGTGTTTCTTGGGCAATGTTGGTAGCACGTGTTTGTCAGCTGTATCCAAACAGTGCACCAGCCACCTTGTTACACAAATTCTTCATGGTCTTTTCCAAGTGGTAAGTAAATGATCATTCTGTTTCAGTTATATCTAGTAACAAGGTCTTTTGTTACAATAAACATAATGAAACATTTCATCAGTGTACTTTCATAATATATATAAAAAAAATTATTATGGTGTAGAATATGTGATCTTGTTGACATATTTTCTTTTTCTTCAGGGATTGGCCTAATCCTGTTTTGTTAAAACCACTGGACACAGAAAACAAACTGGGATTTCCAATATGGGATCCAAGGGTAAATATTTGAAATTTATATTTATTATTACTTTCCCAATTTTTATTTTTTTATTTTTTTTTAACACTATTTTTAATTTTAAAGTATGTTACTTGGTTTTCTTGTAAGTTGTAATACATTTGATGGGCATGGGGTGGGGAAGAAGATGCTCAAAATGTTTTTGATTTGTTGAAGTTGTCAGAAGTATATCAACAAATATTTATATATGTGTGTGTGTATCTTCAGATTTTTTAAAATATGTTTCAATATGGTATGAAATATTAAATAGTCCTGTCTAGGTCTGCACTGACACTTATCACTAGCATTAATAAAATGCTGGCAGGGTGGGTCTTCATTTGGACTGTATACAGTTCAGAGAATTTTGCAAACTCTGAATGCATCTACAATGTCAGCTAATTTTATAAAATTTAATATTGATATAAATATTTTAAAAATAGAAACTCACATTCTTTGCTGAATTAATTCAACTGCCATTATTACTTCCATTATAACCTCTGCTATTAGTAGTAAGTACTGATAAAAAGTTGTTCTGCAGGTGAATCCATCCGACAGATTTCACTTGTTTCCCATCATCACACCTGCCTACCCCCAGCAGAATTCAACATACAATGTCACCAACTCGACCAGATTCACCATAATGGATGAGTTTCAAGAAGGTAACAGCAGTGCTATTAATGATCTAATTTTATACACCAGGCATGAAAACTTAAACTGTTATGAATCAGATTGCCATTAAAAAATGTTTGTGAATATACACTATTTCAGTCAAATATAAGACTTACAACTGCAAATCTTCTTTATTTACTGTTTACTAAATATTTAACCTATTTATGAAATCTTCATCTGTGATTGGTTATATCTGAAAATTATTTTGATAAATGAAAGTAATGTTATTAAAATGCAGACATACTTATCTTTATCAAGGTAAGTGGCTTTTTTTTTTTTTTTTTTTTTTTCAATTTTATTTTTAATAATTTCTTTGAAACTCCAACTCATCAGAATAATTATGAACCAAATGTTTTTGTTGTCTGTTTTCCCTTATATTTAAAAAAACCATAAAAAAAAACATAAAATTATCTTTGTGTGCATGTGTGTTTATTTATTTATTTATTTATTTATTTATTTATTTATTTATTAGATGTTTTTAAATTAAATTTATTACGTTACTATTCTTTTTATTATTTCAACAGGTTTAGTAGTTGTGACTAGGATATATGAAGGAAAAGGAGAATGGTCACAGTTGTTTGAACCATCAAATTTTTTCCAAAAGTACAAGTAGGTTATTCAATTTGATATAAACGCCAGAATAAAGTGTGTGCAAAAATTGTTTTCACAAATGTTATAAACTGAATTATCTTTCTTGCCAAACATGAAACATTCTCATTCTAAGCAGTGAAGAATTTTTTGAAATTTTACTTCTCTCTCATACAATAACCTGGTTAATTAATTCACAAAGTTAGTACTTTCAGGATGTTTACTTAAACTGACTTTCAGTTTTGTGACTCATTGTTTACTCTGTAATATTGCAGCAGGATAGCTGAATACTGGGAAGCTAAATGTGCGGTTTTTACTTAACTAATGAATAATAGTTGCTTGTTCTTAGCAAAATATCTTTCAGAAGAGTCGCTGAATAGTTTATCCCATTTTGTAATCATTAACTTCCATATTAATAAATGTGTTACTGGTCATGGTAGTATATATGATATTAAACTGTATTTGTAGGCATTACATAGTGCTTGTAGCTCGGGCAGATGAGGAGGAACATTATTTGGAATGGTAATTATTTCATTTACTAAAACATTATACATGTGTTAGTCACTGAACACAAACTAGGAAGGAGGATTTACTTTGTTTTATGAATTATATTTCTGTATGTATCTGTTGTAAAAACAGTTCTGTGAAAAATATAATTAGATATCCCACTTCTCAGACTCTTTACAAATTTACAGTATCAGATATGCTTTTTTGTACGTGTGGTTACTCATCCATTTGTTTTCCAAGTTGTTAAGCTGTTGTTGTTGGTGGTTTTTTTTTAGAAAGGATTAATCAAAAAAAACTACAATGTTAATATTAAAATGAATGATTTCAGGTACGGGTTTGTGGAATCAAAGATCAGGTTATTAGTGGGGAATCTGGAAAGAAATCCCTTTGTAAAATTAGCTCACATCATGCCAGAATCATTTGGGCCACTGAATGAATCGTAAGTTGTTTACTTTTTATCCAAGTTTTCTTAATTAATAAGTAAATAATAATAAAAATTAAAACAAAAAATAATAATAATAATTAAAAAAAAGCCAAAGAATGTAGAATACTGGAATATCAATAGTATTTTGTAGAACTATATGGAAGTTTCCACTTCATGGATTGTTGATAGAGATCTAAACCAGATAAATCCTATTGAAAGTATATTACATGTTAGTCATTAAAGTTTAAATAATTTTTGACATAGATCCTATCCAGTATTCCATTAAAAAGGTTAATTGTGTAATAAATAGTAATAATAATATTAATATAACAAATTTAAAAATTAGAATCTTATATATATATATAGATAGATAGATAGATAGATAGATAGATAGATAGATAGATAGATAGATAGAGAGATATACATATATAGATAGACAGACATTCTTTTTTAAAAAAGAAATGGTTGTAGGGTAGAAATTAGATTAAAATTGAATTTGTTTTGGAAATGCATTATTTTATCTGATTTAATTTTTCAGAGAAGGCAAATACATGTGCAAATGGTTTGTTGGTTTGAGCTTTCATAGCACACAATCTTCAAATATTGATCTCACATTTGATATCCAGTCTTTCTCTGATATTGGTAACTATTTTCTTTAGTTTATCATTATAATTAATTTTGTTTTACCAACTCTTTGTCAGAAATAGTTCAAATATCTGTTAACCAAAATTTCAGAATAAATGTTTCCATTTCAAGGGGATTTTTGGAGTAGAGGTTCATTAATAACTGAACTTGTATTTTGAAAGTGTTATAAATTGTTTTTTGGGGGTGTTCAGTTGTTTTGTTGTGTACCCTTTTTTAAAGTATTGACTTGTTAGCATGTCCTGGTTGAAGTATACATGTCATATTTATATTTCAGTTCATAAACAAGCAATACATTTAAATCTCTTCAAAGAAGATATGAAAGTGGAAATCTGTTACGTGAAAAGGTTTGTATTGAAATAACTGCATAATTCTGTAACCCTTTTTCTTACAAATGTAATGAATTTTGATACTTGAAGTTAAACAAAATGTCAGAGAAAAGTACTGTTTTCACTAATGTGACATTAAGGCAGCAACTTTCAGTAACAAAAAAAAATAAAAACAGCATATTGCTGTTGAGAATTAAAAGCAGTGAAACAGCTACCACAAGATCTCCAGCAGTTGCCATATTACACATGAGTTATAACATTGATTAATTACTCATTAAAAATGTAAATTTCAGAATATTCAAATACAGGTAACAGTGGAAAACAATGATGAGATTAATAATTAATTAAACAGAAAGTATTGTCTCAGTCTGATGTCTATGTGGAATTTATTTTTGTTTTCAGAAAGCAGTTGGAGCAGTTTGTGCCTTTGGAAATTATCCAGAGAGGAGGGAAACCTGCTAAAGAGAGGAAAAAGGTGAGTCATTTAACTTATTTTGCATATATAATGGTATAGATCAAAGGGAGATGACTCAGATGACTTACAGAGAGTTGACATTTATAGACATATTAGTAACAAGTAACTGTATACAATTTAAAACATGAAAAACGTTAGGCCATTCTTGGTTGTTTTTTTAGATAAATGATAATAAGAAAAATATTATTGTGGTTTACCATGTGGTAATGCTGCCACTAAAAAATTAAGACAAAACTGGAGCAGTTTATTTAAATGGTTGAAGATAGATTATAAACTTTTATTTGTAGAGTATTTGAATTATTAGTATAATAGGTTTAAAGAATTGCAGTTATGTGTGTGATGTCTATAAAGAAATGATGGTATATGTACAGTCTCTTAGAAATGGTAAATAAATGTTATGTGTAATCTCTTTGAAAAAGTTAATTTTTAAGGAAGTTACTTTTTACATATGCTTGTTTGATAGGATACCTGCAAGGGGGACGGCTCAGCACATTCACGGAGGATTAGCACAGACAAAACCTCTCTGCCAACAAGCAAGTCAGAAACAGATCTGACGAAGCACACAGAAGCCACAGATGATGAGGTTTCTCAGGAGTCGCACGCTGTGTCACAGAATGCAGCATCAACATCGCCAGAGGTGGAGAACATGCAGTGTGACAGCAGCGATTCAACTTCCGTAGAACAGCAAAATAAAAACAACCAGGTAATTATCTTTTGTTTGTTTTCATAGTTAGTTGTTACTACTTTTATTTCTTTATTTTTATTATGTTGTTAAAAAATTGCATACATGCTGCTTACATTATTTTTAGCTTATATAGGTAAAAAGGAATTTTTGGTGGGAACTGTGTTTTGCTGACATTTCCTGTTAAATTCATATGGTCAAGACAAGGTATTATTAGAAACAAACTCCATACTGACCTGGCTATATATTGGTATTTGTACTACATTTTAACTTCGTAATCATTTCATTGTTCATGTTTTGTCACTGTGCCACTAGGAACCACATGAAATTACCAATGATTACAAATGTTACTTTCCACATATTTTTTCTGTTGGAAATATTCTTCTTTTTTAAAATCTTACATATGTCATTACTTCGCACCTTACAGGCCTTGGGTGAGATGCACTTTGCTGTTTTATTTTCTTTACACTAAAAAAGTGTTTATATTTGTGACAATAAAAGTAAAATTCCTCTTTTGAAATGGGTATATATTTGGTTGCCTGGTTATTTTATGTTTATTGCTAATAGCAAGGTGTGGTTTTATGGTGAAAAGTAGATTACATTCTGGTAGTTGTGTTTCAACACTGAAATGTATGACTTGTGTGCAGATTTATGGAAGACATTGGTATGTTAGTAGAACAAGATGGTCTGTCACTAAATGGGTGGCTTTTCTTCTGAAGCCTCTGACAAAATACATATTTTAATCTTCACAGTTTATTATCTATGATTTAGAGCATTAATATATTCTCTATTCTTCCATCTCATATGTTCAATTTCTGTTATTTTCTTTAAATGTTTGGTATCTCTGGGTTTGTGGTTTTATTCAGAAATGAACTGTGAAATATATTTATTGCAGTTTTCTTAGTTCATGGATATAAGCAGTATTTGTATTATTATTTTAACAGTATGATCTGACATGTAGAAATTGTCAGTGTCAGTATCATACCTACCATTCTTTTCAACTGATTATATTTTGAACATTTAAAACCAAACAAAAGAAACCCAACACATTTATAGTGATTTGTGAAAATGTATACATAACATAAATGTGTTCTGCTTATTTTCTCTTTTGGTTTTGTGATCCAGATATAATACATTTTAAATTACATTAATATTAATACAGCACCTGTTGGTCTTTCTGACATCTTGAAGATGATCTTAAATACATTTCAGTCCAGATTTACAATTGATCCCTTTTACTGTGCTGTTGGGCTCTTTCTAGTCCTAATGCTCACTCAAAGGCTGGTTTATATTCATTTAATTTCTTGCTGCTAGTGGTAAAATAGAGCAAGTTCCCCATGAAGACAGTGTTTTTATTTTTATTTTTATCTTCTTCTTTTTTTACATTTAAAAAACAAAATTAATTCTTTTTTTTTGTTTTTGTTTTTTTGAGAATTAACACAAGTTTGACATTCAACAAACCAATGGTAGATAAGTAAATCAGTGTGGTCTAGTGGCATTTATTAAATAATTTATATAAAATATATGATGTGCCATCAGTAATGTTTCACAATTAATTTCCTTATTTCAAAATAGTCATATACCTTATAAACATGTATTTTAAATGTTAAGTTCACAAAATTGACCCATCTCTATTTATTTTGTTAATGTTATATGCTCAAACTGTACCAAGTTGTTTCCATTTTAATTGATAGTCAAGGAAACTAGACTGGAATGTGGTGACATTGCCAATGTTGGTAAAACTATGAAAATGTCATTGATTTCAGGACTGCAATGCTAGTGATGGCGGGGGTGATGGTGTGTGTAAGATAAAGAGGCCCGGTTCACCCTGTGATGAAGACAAAATGTCCAAGAGATTGAAAGATGGGGAGGAGGTAATATATTTGTGGGTTGTGGTAGTTTGGTAGTATTTAGGCCCCATTCCCCCACCATCCATAAGCTTGCATCTCTACATTATGCATGATAACAAACTGTTACTATTTGGTTGCCAGTGTTACAATGTTGTTTCAAGGCTTTCCTTATGTCAGCTAGTTTTCTCTTACCTTTTAATCAGTTAACTAGCTAACATAAATAAAAAAAATAGTATAAAAAGATACATATTTCTTTTCTAGTATTTATTTTTTATTTTTTATTTTGTTTTATTTTTTATTTTTTATTTTTTATTATTTTTTATTTTTTAAACTTAATTGTTCCTTGGAATAAGATAATGGATATTAATGTTTAATGTTTTTTTATTCTATTAGTTTTTGTAATTTCAATAAAAAAGATTTTTTATTTTTTTATTTTTATTTTTTTATTTTTTTTATTTTACAGTTTGTTATTGTAAAATGAACTAAAATGAATGTCAAGTAATTTATCTTTTTGTTAAAAAATTTCTGTTTTATTCAGAATATTTGTTCTTTCGTTATTTTTAATATTATATTTGCTATTTACAACAGAGCACAACTCGTTATAAGCATTGCTTTGATGTGTGTCATTGTCAGGTTGATCTTGGCAGTCCTATGCAAGTTGATGACAAGACATCTTCACAGACAGAGGAGAAAACACCTGCACAGGAAACTGCTCCATTAAGCAAGGTAAGGTTTTTTATATCTTGTTAAAAATACAGTTTAATTTGTTAACATTATTTTTGATCATTCAGAAAAAAAAAAAAAAAAAAATAATGGTGAAACACTTTTATTTTTGTTTTTAATGAATTAAACCTTATTATCAGAGGCAGTATTTTGCAGTTTGAAAAATACCTTATTGCTAATTTGTATCTGTAGCCCACTGTATAACAACATCAACTTTCTTCTAGCTCTGAAACTGTTTGTGTGTGTGTGTGTGTGTGTGTGTGTATTAAATAAACTGGAAATAGTTATGAAATGAAATAATTTTAGATAAGATGTCTTGGTTTTGTTAAATAATTTTAGTAGAAATTTTGATGTACTTCTGACTTTTATAATTATCTTTTTCCTTTATTTTTATTTTTTATTATTATTATTTTTTTTAATCACAATATTATATTATTTATTTTATACTCTCTATATTATTATTATTATTACTAAATTGTTGAATTATTTTTTTTTTCTTCTTTTTTATTTTTTATTTATTTATTTATTTATTTATTTTTTTTTTTTGACAGCTGACTCAGAGGTTGCCTAACAATGACCTGCCAGACCTGATAAGTCCTCAGCCTATTTCACAAACTCCTTTTCAGTTAACAAAAAATTCAATCAAATTAAAACTAAAATGATGTTCATTTTATATTAAAGTGAAGTTAGCCTTACTGTCAGGTATCGTCTTTAATCTCCATTGGAACAGCAAAGACTTTGAAACTGAAGATGAAAAAGGAATTGCTGGATAAGAAAGAACTGAGAAAACATCCTAATGGTTTTGGAGTCTTTGTGTTTGCCACGTGGTAGAAAAAGACTTGACTGTATCCCTGCTGATCTTTGCAGGAAAATATGTGCTGATTAGTGTTTGTTTTTGTGTGTGTGTGTTTTTGAGTTTATATTTTTTATTATTTTATTTTTATTTATTTTGCTTATTTTCTTATTATATTAAATTTTATTTATTTATTATTATTTTTTTTAATGACAAACTGGATGCTGTGTATACAAGAAATAACAAAAAAAAAATATTATTAGTGTTGATCTGCGTACAGAGAGGCAGAAGAAAAGACAAAGTGAGCACTAGTGAATCACTGATGCTTAATATCAAATGTATAGTTGTATCTGTTATCTTATTTTGTTTTGATTATATAGTGATTTTTTCTGGGTGAGAGAGTTTTGAAGGATAAAGTGTTTGTTTAATTGTTTTGTTGTTTGTTGTTTGTTTTTTAAATTAACATCCCTTTTAAAAAACAACAGCAACGACAACAACAACTTTTTTTTTTTTTTTTAATGAAATATCAAATGTAAAAATGCTGGAAATGTTAATCTGACTCATTTAAATGTCATTATCCAGTCTGAACAGAATTGTACAGTTTACTAACTAAGTATAATTTAGTTTTATTGCAAATAATCCACTCACCTATGAAAAGATATATAAACATATATTACAGAGTTCATAACAAACAAAATTTTGAAAATGTTTCAATCACTAATAATTTGCTATGTATGCACAAAGTAATGTGATTTCAGTGATGTTATAATCTTTGTTGTGTAGTAGTTAAAAGTTCAGTGTCATAAAAACAAACTATGTTCTGAAATAAAATAAAAATCAGACATTTATTTGGAAATTACACTAATTTCATGTGTGTATATATAAAAATGTGATTGTTTTTTTTTTTTTCATTAATTTTTATTTATATTTTGCTTGTTTTGTATTCATATTCTGATTTGTTTACAGTGATCATAACAGTGAAAGTTTCATATAACTTGTAAATATTGCTCATTTCAGGGACTTAGATAAATCATTTAAAAAACAAAATAAAAATGTTAATTTTCTCAACATGTGTATACTTGTTTTGTATCTATATGTTTAAAAAAACAACATAAAGGTTAAAAAATTTAGTGTTTGGATTTTGTTGGTGTTGGAATCATGATAATCATCAGTATAAGTAAATACTGGATCAACAAGTACCATCTGCTTCACCATTACCATATTTATCTAATTAGATTTGATTTGTAATTTTTTATATATCTACAGAACATTTTCAGGGTTTATGTATAAGAAAAATGTTTAAATATTAAGTAAATATAAATTAAGCTAAACACACGTACATAATTATACTAATAATACTTGAGCAAACAATTTAGATTTTTGAAGTATTGCATGAATTGTCGTACATTATATTTTATAAAACAAAATAAAAATGTTAATTTTCTCAACATGTTAATTTAGTTTTTCATGCTTACAGATTTAATCACCTATGTTGGTCCAATTTCAAGTTAAGTTCTTCATAATTATAAAAGCTGTCAGTCTTAAAATATTTTGGTTTAAATATAAAATACGTTACAGTAATTTTTGTTTTATTATTTTGAGTGAAATCATTTGTTAGAATGCTTAATTCATATTTTCATTTTCATGATTAATTCACATTTTACTTACGTTGCATCATTTTATTCTGTTAAAAGAATTTCACAAATTTGCAAATGTCTTTAGAAAAGATGGCACTTACCACAATGCATTTTGGTTCATACTTTTGTTTTCTCTTTTATTTTGTTTTTTATTTTGTAATAATGTTTAAATAAAATGAATAGCCTTATACAGGCAATGTTTTGATTTTCAAATTATTGATTTTTACTTTTAATAAAAAGTATTTGGATTTTCTTAACAAAAAAAAAAAAGTTGAATGTGATAACTGAATTAGATTTATTTCATGTAATTAACTGATAATATATTTGATTTGCTTTTGTAATTTCAGTTCTTCAGGGAAAAAAGCAAATTCATGTAATTTACACTAATTTCTTTTATCATGTACATAAAACTATTATTCATGACCATTTAAGAGTACACATTTATTTCATATGTATATATGTTTTTTTAAATATGTTTAAATTTTTCATTTGTTCAAAATTGTTAATACAGCAATAACAATTTTTCTTTCTTGCTTATCTTGGGTTTATTTTTTTTATTTTTTTTTCCAATATAAATTATTCCACCATCCTCAATAACATTTGAACAAGTCTGTGGTTTATTCTGAAATAAAATATTCTATCAGTGATTGATAATATAGTAGTAATACATTTCAATAAATAATCCAGATTATCTGGTGATCTTCCTATATATTTTTAATTTTGTTTTATTATTATTATTATTTTTTTTATTATTCATTGACTTAATAAAAGTTTCATGTTGAAATAAATATGCACATTATGTATGATGAGATGCCGATTTGAAACTTGAGTGGCTTTTCTTGAAATGAAAAGTGTTGTACATGAGAAATAAATACCACATTTTCGTGGTGCAAGTCTGATGAAAGTTGCTAGTTATTCATCTTTGATGTTAAAATAACTCACCAATATCATATTATGTGGATATTTTATCTTATCATTTGTTATTTTACTCAAGATGTCTCTCTTCACTTTTTTTTTTTTTTTTTTTTTTTTCACAATTCTTTTTTTTTTCCCCGAACTTTATTTTATTTTATTTTGTTCTCCACTGTAAATTTTTACTGTAAAATTGATATGGTATATTCATTGTTTGAAAATTTTCAATGCGCAACTTGAATGCAGAAAATAAAAAAAATGAAAAAAAAAAATAAAAAAAAAAATTGAAAAAAAATATTAAAATAAACAAATTAAAACAGATTGCAATAAATGATTTTGTTTTGTGTTATGTTTGTGGGGTTTGGCCCGTTTTAAAATGAATTTTCTACTGCAGACTACATTTTTTTAGAAACTTATCAGCTGACAAAGTAACGCTGTGATATATATTTTTACAGCTGAAATTGTCTTAACTGAAGTTTTGACTGCTATCAACAAAGCAGTAAAAACATTTCTATTATAGATTTTAATCAAAACCAGTATGTGTATTGGAAGTCTGTTACTTAAAAGGAAAATTTATAATTTTACTAACCTTGCGATATTGATTTTAAAATAATAATTGAAATCATTTATTTAAAAATAATAAATCTCGAAAAAAAATGTTATTCATTGTCAGTATTTAAACCTTTTGTTTTAAATCTATTCATTTTGTTTCTCTGTCACAGTAATGTTTGACTTTTTTTTAAAAACGAGTGAAAAACACGTTTCAAACTTAAGTAGTATTCCCAAGACGTATTAATAATTTGCCTTGAATGAAAAGACATTAATGCGTAAATAATTTTAAAATCTAACAGTGTTTTTTCTCCCCTAATTTCATTTAAGTTAAAAATATTGTTAGTACTTGTATGCGGGTCGGCTGCATACAAAATAACAACGTAAAAAAAGAAATACTAGATAATCAACATAACTGATCAGCTACCATAAAACAAAAATGTTACGCACTAGCTATGACGTGAACTTCACGTAAAATAAAAATGTAAATTTAATGAGGAATATTATTTACTGTTATCCGTCAGACAGCAACATTACAGCCTCTAGAGTAATACAGTTCAGCGTTCTATTGAGAATCGACCAGGACGGGGACAATTCTCGCACATTTCTACAACCTGTATGTTAGAATATTAATAATTTGAATCGATAAAAATATTTAAAAAATTAAAATATGAGATGAATGATAGTTACACACACACAAATTGTATACAAAGTATTTGAAATAAGACTTATTTTACAACCATCATTGTGTTGTTTCCTTTATTTTTTTGCTTTGTTATTCTCTACTGTTATTCTAAGCTTCGCTACACAGTCCTGTTACGCTATACTGTTCTAGCTACATTATTTATGCTCTCTATCGTACTCTTCCTAATATATACTGTACTATGCTACCTTATGCTATTCTTTCCCATCTTGTCCTACCTTATGCTGTGCTCAGCAGCGGTATGCTTTACAGTACTGTTTATGCTATGCTATAACTGCACTGTACTGCATGCTGGTATGCTGTGCTGCACTGTACTAAACTGTTCTATGATACGTAACGATATGTTAACCATGCCACGTCATACTGTAGTAGCCATACTATACTATCCAGTTTTGTACAGTGTTATATAATAATAAAATATACAGTTACGGTTTCTTTTCTAATATATGAATTTACAATTCATCACAAGTATCAATTAACGTAATGCTGTATCTTGTTACACATATACTTTTGCCTAGGAATTAATTAACGCAATCTTTGAAATTGAAAACCTTCAGAGTCTTAAATAATCAGTATAAGCTGCGGTTATCGTTATCTGACGCACCGACATAAGACAAACGATTTCGAATTTGCTAGAATTTGCTTCACTGTACGAACTAGAAATCGTTTACACACAAGCAGCGATATACGTGTATTTTGTTTCACGTACAATTTTCCCAAACGGGTAATTCAGGTTGTTTGATATGGTATACGCGTAGTACTCATGGTATTGGGATAAGTAATTAGTTACTTGAATCGTTATTTGACCCCTAGAAACCCTAGGATGTTACGCTGAAAGATTTATAAAGTTCAGAACTGGCTTAAACACAGTTTACTGAAACGTAACCAATAAAATACACTTTGAATTCGATAGTTAAAATTAGATGATCACAAATTTATTTATAATTCGTAGTCTGTATTATGTGCATTATTTTATTTATTTATTTATTTATTTTAGTCTTTTACATACTTATTTAACCTTTTAAAGAAAGCATGGTTATCGTAATGCATTAGTTAATTAAGGCACTGATAAAAATATTGAGAAAACGTGGTAAGAAAAGAGAAAGTTTAATATAAGTATTGAATTTTAGTCGATTAATTCAAGATATGAAAAGGAAAATAGCGTAAACATTATCATTTCGTTATTAAACCAGGCGTTTTGACATTTATAGCTCTCCCTTTTGGAAGATGAAAATTAAAATTTTATTCATTTCTTTCGTTAATGCCAAGTTGTTTTATACATTGCTGATCTGTACTGTATAGGTTTATAAAGGTTACAGATTTTGTTACTGGCGCTTTCGTATGTAGTTGTTCATATCACATTTTTTTGTTTTGTCTAAAAAAAAAAAAAAACAAAACCCAGTGTTCCCACTGATGAACTAGGTCTAACATTTCTACCAGGAAAACTTGTAAAAAAAAAAGCCTATTCTAAAGGGTCCAAAAGAGCCCACATAAACATGAACTTGAAGATATCTCTAATCTGCTGGAAGAAATTATAGTATTAAAGAAGCCTTATTTGAATGTTTTCAGAATCTTCGTAATATTAATATTATTATTATTATTATTATCATTATTATTATTATTATTATTATTATTATTATTATTATTATTATTATTCAGTTTTCTTTTTTCAGTTTTCAGTTATTTCCACACTGGGACTCAGATGGAAATCTCCCGTAATACCAGTGAGCCGCTACTAAGTGTTAACCAGAAGAACGTGTTTTAATACTGATACTGAATTTCAGCACTGGTCACTCACCTCCATGTGTTAAGCGTTTTTAACAGATTTCACTTAGTTAATCCGCTGTCCTGGTTATGCGTAATAAAACTCATTCACCTATTTGGGTTTGAATTTTAGTTTAAACTATTTTGAACAGAGATTTAAAAAAACATTTATTCACTAAATCAATAAACCTTTTTGGATTTAATAAGATTTATTTATGTGTATCCTGTTTGTGTAACAAATAACAATAATAACAATAATAATAATAATAATAATAGTAATAATAATAGTAATAATAATAATAGTAATAATATAATAATAATATAATAATAATAATATAATAATAGTAATAAATAATAATAATAATAATAATAATAATATAATAATAATAATATAATAATAATAGTAATAATAATAGTAATAATAATAATAATGATATATTAATAGTAATAATAATAATAATAATAGTAATAATAATATAATAATAATAGTAATAATAATAATAGTAATAATAAAAATAGTAATAATAATAATAGTAATAATAATAATAGTGATATAATAATAATAGTAATAATAATAATGATATAATAATGATGATGATGATAAATACATAAATAAATAAATAAACAAAACAATTAATTAATTATTAATAAGATAATAATGACAATAAAGAAAGAAAGTAAATTAAAATAAATATAAATAAATAAGTAAGCAGACACAAACAAACAAACAAACAAACAATCAAACAAGAAAACGTATAGCATCATTAGTATAATCATATCATCAGCTAAACAAACTGCCTGAGTCTTCAGTCCGTCGTTAAACAGGTAGACAACACATCTGAAATATTAGTCGACACTGAAACAAGTGGTAGATTCACAGTGTACGTGTGACTAGGGGCCTCAGCATATTGCATACCGTATCGATAACAAACCAATATTATTATACATGCCATCATGGAACAATGGACATTTGTCTGCGAAATAAACACGGCCAGTATTGAATATGGAACAATCGATATTCGCAACCAAATAAGACAGTGGATAATTGTTTAAAGAGAACTCAGTTTTCTGCGTGCGAAGATTGCTACGATTGTTTAACGAGAAATCAAATCAACGAACTTTCGTCATTTTATTTGATTTTATTCTTTATTCAGGGGAGTATTATCAACTTCCGTGTTGTCATAGCAACCTTTCAACTGTGAGGGCTGTTCCAGAAATTAATGTAAAAGGAGAAATGAAAAAACGAAGGGGTTATTTTTGCTAATAATACATCGTGGACGTAGTTCAGTTTGGGATAGAATTTATTATTGTTATTATTATTATTATTATTATTATTATTATTATTATTATTAGATTGTTTTTCAGTGGATTACTGTGCGAATTATTCGACTTAACATTAAAATATACAAAAACTTTCTTGTCATTCCCAGAGCATCGTTTGGTTTTTTAATGTAATTGCTTCAACACTTCAAATAATTCATCAATTCATCTTTTATTTTACTTTTATTTTTATTTTTTATTGTTTATTTATTGTTTATTTATTTTTTTTTTATTTTTTTTTTTTTTTTTTTTTATTTTTATTATTATTATTTATTTATTTATTTATTAATTTATTTATTTGATGTGTGTGTGTGTGTGTGTGTGCGTATTTTTAGTTTTATTTTACTTTCATACTGTGGGAAATATACATTGATCAGCTCTTAGCTGGTCTATTTAAAAAAAGGAAGAAGAAGAAGAAAAACAAACTGAAGGTTCGATACGGAAGCAGGCGCTATTACTGTTGTAGTGTTGAGAATGGGTTTTCGGAACTGGCATTGTACAGCTGTTAAGTCGTCGGGCATTAGAGCAAGTAGAAATCACGTCAAGGTGTTATGTGTTTTTTCGCGGAAAGTACTGCGACCAGTCGTAAGTGTTTCACGGAAACAACTGTCACAATTGATACGTGTTTCGCGGAAAGAACTGTGACCATTCGTACCTGATTCACGTAAAAACACCTGTGAGAGTTCGCACTTCTTGTACGACACGAGCTGCGGCAGTTGTCACGGATTTACGTATCATGGGACGCTCCATTCGACGAGTTGTGCTGTCTGTTGTTAACGTTCTTATTACGATGGTCACCAATGTATATTCTGAATATCTTCCAAATGAAACTTTAATACACATAGGTATGTATGGATGGATGGATGTGTGTGTGTGTGTGTGTGTGTGTGTGTGTGTGTGTGTGTGTGTGTGTGTGTGTGTGTGTGTGGGTGTGTGTGTGTGTGTATTTATGTGTATGCATGTGTGAATTTTTGTTTATATATTTATTTATGTATTTATGTATATATGTGCGTGTGTGTGAAGATAGATAAATAGAGACACATATAGTATGTATGTATGCATGAATGTATGTGTATATATGTGTGTCTGTGTGTAATAACAGTAGTAGTAGTGTAGTAGTGGTAGTGGTGGTGGTTATGGTGGTGGTGATAGCAACATTAGTATATAGTAGTAGTGGTGGTAGTAGAAGTAGTAGAAAAAGAAGAAGTAGTACCAGTAGTAGTTGTTGGTCCTACTGTTGTTATTTTTTATATTTATACGTATTATTGTAAATAGCTAAATATTGAAGAAAAAAATACATACATAAAATAAAGGAAAAAGAAAAAAAAGGAGTGCACTATGAGCAGAAATAATAAGTATGGTAGCTCTTTGAACTGAATAGCAGCCGTTATCTTTATTATTACAGTTATCATTATCATCATCATCATCATCATCATCATCATTATTATTATTATTATCATCATCATCATCATCATCATCATCATCATTATTATTATTATTATTATCATCATCATCATCATCATCATTATTATTATTATTATCATCATCATCATCATTATTATTATTATTATTATTTGTATTATTATCATCATCATCATCATCATCATCATTATTATTATTATTATTATTATTATGATCATCATCATCATCATTATTATTATTATTTTTATTATTATCATCATCATCATCATTATTATTATTATTATTATTATTATTATTATGATCTTCATCCTCCTCTATTGGTGGTTATATTATTAGTTAATTAATTAATTTATTTATTTATTTATTTTCTTCTTCATATTCTTTTTATGTCTCGAACTTTAAATTACAGATGCATATTTTATATATATATATATATATATATATACACACACACACATACACATTTGGTGTCGTCCTGTGTGTGTGTGTGTTTGTATGTGTGTGTGAGTGTGTGTGAGTGTTTGTGTACGTATGTAAATATTAATTATTGAAACTAGATAAAACTCGTGTCACGAGTGTTTGTTGTTCAAGACCAAACTGTGTACTATTGATTCCCTCACGTCACTGCCTATCCATTTCACTCATTGTTTTTTTCAGTCAACGTACAAACCACCACAGGCGCAACGAGCGAGATGTGGCTGAAAAATGATAGCCAGATACCGTATACAAATATAACGACGTGGTACACTGACGCCCCTCCGTCGTTTTTGTTTTATTCCGGAGGTATGTGTTCCTAATAGTAATGTATTGTCAATTTTTGTGTTAAACAGTAAAAAAACAACAAAAAAAATTTAAAAAAAAAAAAAAAACAACAACAATAAAGGGAAACAAAAATAAATAAATAAAAGCTCATAAAAATTAAAAATGGAAATCAAAGGGTGTTTTTATACTTTTGATGACCATAAATATCTTAGGTTTTATACCTTTATTTATTTATTTATTTATTTATTTATTTATTTATTCATTTATTATTATTATTATTATTATTAACTATTCATATGAAAGTATGGGTAATCTGTAAAATACTGAATTAAGAGCATTTCAGTGATGTCACTGTAATATAATTATTGACATTAATTATGTATGTATTAACATTAATGTTTATCATCACGGTAATATATATACTGACATTAATTACGTCATAGTATATATACGTATAGGTCTTTACGTGTTTAGATATTATTTACGTCACAGTTATGTACATGTTCGTATCAGCTGCATGAGATTGTACGTGTTTACTCATCTTAATATTTGTAATGATATTAATCACGTCGCAATTATGTACGTATTAACCTTAATTACGTCAAAGTAATGATGTCATAGTAATATCGCAGTAATATAACTATCGACATTAATTACGTACGTTGTAGTTATGTACGGACTAATGTTTTTATAAGCTGTGTTTTGTTTTTATTGTTATTTTTTTAATTTTAGTTTTTGGGGGCGGTGGGGATGGGTTTCATGTTAGTAATTTAAATTAGAACTAACATTATTGTTATCACAGTATTTGTTTTTAAATTACTCTATATCGTATTTAATATGCGTTAATATTTATGTTATCGGTGTCATACTGTTGTAAATTAATATTAAATTACTGATATGAGAAAAACATGAGCTGATATTGATCATTTCAACACGGTTTTAAGTATCGACATTAACCGTGGATTGTAAAATAAGTCAATAATATCTTCAGTGTTCTCACAATATCGCAGATTAATAATTAATTAGTAATCATTGAATGGCGTCTCAAAAACACAATTAGTAGTTCCATATATTTTTAGTTTTTTTTAAATCAGTAGTAATGGTGATAATTTGAAATTTCTGTTTGAAAAATGACTGAATGTGACAATTTTAAGTCAGTAGCAAAGGAAGAATACAGTAAAACAAAAATATATTGTAAAGAAAGTTAGTGAGCTACTGAGTCACAGTGTGAGAGTTGGTAATGTAATGTGATTAATGAAGAACTTGAAATTTAAGCTTCAGACGTAGAAACTCTGACGTATTATGTCACAGATGTGTTTGTAAGTAATAATGGTATTCATGGCAACGTTCGTATTCACAGTCACTGACGCAAAAACTGAACAGTAAAATATTCTAAAAATAAAGGTATTATAATTTGCAAATAAATAAAGAAGAACATCTGAAAAGTAATCAATTAGTGAGACTGCCATTGTTCGTGGTTCTTACTCTAAACGAATGCAATATAAATAATGGACAATAATGAACTAGCCTGTTTTCAAGTCTAGGGTTATTTGTAAGGTAAATGTTCAAAAAATTGTAGAAGATACAAAAAACTGATCCTTTCATCCATATAATTTTTCACGAATATACAGATGCATTCCTAAACTCATATACGCAAACATATTTATACACACACACACACACACACACACACACACACACACACACACACAAACAGAGTTGTAAACACTTTCACAAAAATAAAGAACATTCAAACGGATTTCTAACACTTCAACATTTTATTTTTCTTCAAGCCAAAAAAGTAGTCACCAAAACGACAAATGTGATTATGCTGGAACCTCCGCTATGCAACCAGTTTGTTGAAGCTTCCTTGGCAGTGTTCCATGACATCCCCGTCTTCTGTCATAACGTGTTCAAAACTCCAGCCTGTTTACAAGATGAAAACTATGGAGAAATCTGCAATGACGGGCAGCCCCTTGCGACCTGTAACATGCACGCTCCTGCTGAAAATACCGTCTCCACAGCAGTCCACAACATCATCAAGCACTTGAACTGGAAGTGGATTTTAATCATCTTTGATGACGAAAATGGTACGTGGTCGACATCAGTAGTTAATAAGCAGTCATTAATGAGGTGTTAAAAAGATACTGATCGTTCAATAAAGTTATAACATATTAAAGTAAAAAACTGTGTGAGTTAGCTATTAAGTCGTCATCTCATTGACATTCTATGATGATAAAATTTTATTTAGAATGGAAAAATAAAAGGTTACTGTTAGCGTTTTATTTTTATTATTATATTTTTCCTTATATATATATATATATATATAATTTTTATTTTTTATTTATTAAATTTTTTTTTTTTTTTTAAACTGTAGTTGTAGTAATAGTTTTAGATGCAATAGTAGCTCTCACTGTCTCCCTCTGTGTGTGTGTGTGTGTGTGTGTGTGTGTGTGT
>CM022665.1:27654445-27699445 GCA_012295275.1 Chrysomallon squamiferum | reverse complement strand
AGAAAAAAATCGATTTTTTTAAAATTTTAATTTTAAGTTTGTTTAATTATTTTAATATATGCTATTCTATTCTATTCTACTATTTTTATTATTTTTTTTTTTTATCCTTTGCAAAATACCATTAAACTCATGAATGCTTTTTTTTTTTTTTTTTTGATACTTGACTGAATTAACTTTAATTATAAGTGATGCTAGAACAGAATAATTAATTAATTTATTCCATTATGACTAAATGTTTTAATTTATTACAGTGGGCGCCATACGTACAGAGATCAGATGACAACACAACACAAAAATATACAGGTCTATGCATCGATTTACTGGAACAGCTGGCTAAAGTTTTTAATTTCACGTAAGTTGTGTGAATCATGTTTCCTCTGATTACGAATATTTCACATTTATTTTTAAATAAGAGATATTAAATACAGAAATCAAATCTTACAACAGAATTAACTGAATAAAGTCAAAATCGAACACAAATAACAAAACCTTTCAAAGGATCAACAACAAAAATATCTCTTTAAAAATAAGGTGTATGTCTGTTTCATAGAAATGCACCGTTCTGTAATTTGTCTTATAAATACTGTGAATAATACGTAGCATTGTTATTAAATGATTGATAATTATTAAACTGTGCGCAACATATTGTAAAATAACTGTACAAAAATAATACACGTTAATATGAAGCTATATAAAGTAACTAAGTACGTTAGCGGACGTATCATAACAAAATACGTTAAGATAACGTCATGTCACCCGTCGATTATTTTGGTAAAAACTGAAAAATATAAGGTAACATAGAGTTATTGAACAGGTTAATAATGTTTGATTTTATTTTTCAAGTTATGAGATCGAGGAGCCAGAACGTAATTTCAATGCAACATGGTCAAAAGATATTTGGTCAGGATTTGTAGAGACTATAACGAGAGGTGTACGTATATTTTCATAAATCTTTGTTCGGCAGAGAAAAGAACACCAACAATGCTATGCTAAATAAGTAAAGAAAGAAATAAAGAATTAGGAAAGAAAGTACAGAATATATTTCAGTTAAAGAAATAAATGAAGCATTGAATAATTTTATTTCCATTAATTTTATTTTATTTACATCATCATCATCATCATCATCATTATCATCTTCATTATCATCTTTATTATTATTATTATTATTATATCTATTATTATTATTACTATTATTATTATTACTATTATTATTATTATTAATATTATTATTATTATTATTATTACTACTACTACTACTACTATTATTATTACTATCATTATTATTATTGTTATTATTATTACTACTATTATTATTATTATTACTATTACTATTATTATTATTATTATTATTATTATTATTATTATTATTATTATTATAAAGGAGATAGACATGATTCTGGCACCTCTGCTTGTGTCTGCCGACAAAGAACTACTGATAGATTTCACCTTACCGTTTCATCATGGTGTCAGCGTGGGTGTGTTCAGAAAGCCCGACCCCGAGAAGTCTAAATGGCTGACCCTGATCAAACCGTTCAAGTGGGAGGTGCTGGTGTGTATTGGTGTTTCCTTGGTGACCAGTACTGTTCTGCTGACAATCATTCAAATGACGCAAACCGAACATCGTCAAGGAAATCTTGGCGAAGTTTTTCAAAGCTGTTTGTGGTACATTTATGGAGCGTTGCTTTCTCACGGTAATTCTAACAGAACATTTATACAGCATAAAATTAATAACTTTTGTAATATATTTTTTTTAAATTAGTTATGCTTGTTTATTTATTTATTTAATTATTTATTTATTTCAGTTTATTACTTTTAGGTACATTTTAAGAATAATAATTCTCATTGTGGTTTAAATATTAACTGAATAATAACAGAACAGTTTTTTCACAGTTCTTAATTCCGATTTGGGTGAAATTGTGTCAGTATTAAATCAGGGTTTCTTCTTCTTCTTCTTCTTCTTCTTCTTCTTCTTCTTCTTCTTCTTATTCTTATTATTATTATTATTATTATTATTATTATTATTATTTATTATTTATTATTCATTATTTATTTAGTACTTCACTGTGGGTTTTTTTCATTTTACTAAAAAAGAATAATATAATTATTTTTAACATTTTCGGTTGCTTATATTCACTGTTATACATAGATATCGACGGATATTATTATTATTATTATTATTATTATTATTATTATTATTATTATTATTATTTTATTTTATTTCCACAAAAGGTTGCTCTCTTGAACCTGCTACATTGTCCGGAAGAATATTGGTTGGTTTCTGGTGGCTCTTCTGTTTAGTAATTTCCGCCTCTTATAGCGGGATCCTCATTGCTTTTCTTACTGTAGAGTTACAAACTGCCCCTTTCCAAACTCTGGCAGAACTGGTAGCACAGAGCGAGTATTCCTGGGGGACGCTAGGTGGCACCGCTATGTTAGAGGAATACAACGTGAGTCCACTTTATTTATAATTACTAATTTATATTGCATGTTACACACTGACAATCGTAATCGTTCCTCAGAACACAAAATACTTGGTTAGTCAAAATTATCCATTATTGCAGTCAGTTGCGTAATAAGATCATCTGGGACACGTGATTAAACCATTTATTGTGAAGACTTCAGAAATAAACTGTGTATTTGTGTTTGTTTCAGAAATCAACACAGTCAGATATACGGGCTCTAGTCCGCGGTCTCACTGATCCCGAACAAACAAGCACGTCTGTGGAACTGCACAAGAACAAAGTGTTACAGGGCTCCTACGTGTTCTTCAGCGACAAGGAGACACTCCTCCAGTGGACCAGACAGTACTGCGACCTGGCACTGCTCAAAGAATCGTTCTCACCTTTTAAGTTCTCGGTTGGATTGCCAAAGAATTCTCCCTACACGGATCTGTTTTCAAACAAGTTAGTTTGTCGTTTATATAATGGGTGGTTCTGTATTTCTATACACAGAATATGCATTTTGTGCGGGCAGTTGCTGAATAGTTACATTGTTAGTTACAGGCGTCATGGCTTGCGGGGTCTATACTTTTAATAGCCATTAATCAGTTTTAGTCAATTATTTATTTATTTAATCTTTCTTAAAATACTTTTTTGATTGATTATGATAGAAATGATGTTGATTATGATAAAAACTAAATAAAATAACAACCCCCCAGTCATATTACACAGAATCGAAAAAAAAAAAAATATTATTATTTCTTCTTTTTTAAAATTTATTTTAATATTATTATTTTATTTTTTTTTTTTTTTTTTTTTTTTTATTTTTTATTTTATTTTTTTTATTTATTTATTTATTTTTTTATTTTTTTTTTTTTTTATTTATTTATTTATTAATCTTTGTGTGTGTGTGCAGCATCAAGAAATGGTGGGAGAATGTTTTAGTACCTCATGTTTGTGATAACGATGATGATAAGGACGGCTAATAATGAGGACTCCGGCCACGATCATCAGACGACAACGTCGATAATGACACAACAATAACGAGTCTGCTATTAAATGACAGAATTCCATTATTTCAGAATCCTGGCCATTCAGTCGAGTGGACTGGTGGAGATGTGGAAGCGACACTGGTGGCCTCAGAGAAACATGTGTGTCAAGCCGACGAATGCACGGAATCGACCCATACAGCTTTCCGATCTGCAGAGCATCTTCTACGTCGCTGTTATAGGACTCGTGCTCGCCTCGATCATTTTAATACTAGAAAAACTTAAAGCATTTCTCCAAAATTATAATAACAAAAATGACAACACTTGATATATATTTTAATTTTAATTATAATTTTTTTATTTTATTTTTTTTAACACACTGTGGCTCTTATATCAGTGTAGAAAAAAACACACAAAAAACAACGACCAAGATCGAATTAACATGGTCGTTTATTTAAAGATGCACAATGCTAGATCTGTTGTTATTTCAAGGTCTTAATCAACGCAGTAAACTCGCAATCAGTGACAGGAAACAGGGTTACTAGGCAGCAGGTGGCTTGCCTGACGTGTTGCTATGTCTTTGATAAGGTCCCAGTGACATATGTAACGCAGTGGCTTCTCTGTGTTACTTTCCACGAAGTGGAGTTAATATTTAACATTAACGCTAGGTATTCTGAAGTCAGAAAATGAAGGGAAAATGATAATTGCGTTAACTTGAAGGTTGCAATATCTGATAGCTAAGGTTTTTTCATGTAGGCCTATATGTGTTTATGTATATATTTGTGTGTGTGTGTGTGTGTGTGTGTGTTTGTGCAGAAGTGTGTTTTGCATATATGTGTGTGTGTGTTTTGTGAGTGTGTGTGTGTGTGTGAGAGTATACATTTTTGTTTCAATGTGTAAGAATGGTCACATATAATATCAATCGTAAACCGCCTAAATAGGATGTCTTTAAGCTTTTTTTTTTTTAAAAGACCAAACAAAAAACATTCACTAACATTCATTATTTAGTACCTTATATTAAGGCTGTATATAAATCAAAGTGTATATATACCAGAAGCACATATATTTTACCTTCACTAGAAATTTGTTAATATTAAATGAATCAGTTCTTACATTAATATTAGGAGCACAATGCATAATTATTTATATCAAAAATTACTTCCTTTGTGACACCACGTAGACATTTTACCTTTATGGATCCCAGACATGTACACTTTGAATATTTGAAAAGTATAAAACGAACAATGATATTACAATGAAAACCAAATGATTATTTTTACCGGTTTAAAGAAAATCTTTAAACACCCGAATCAGCTAAGTGCGATCCAACACTTGTCTGTTTGTAATTTAGACATTTATTAAAAAAAATGGGTTTTAATTGCTGTATACATTATTACACTTGTATAAAGGTGACCAGTATGTAATTTTCAATTTATTCAGAAAATGACAATTTAGCCAAAATTATTCTTTCATTATATTCTTTCACGATCCTTTCTGATATCTCACCAGCGATTACAAAACAAATCCAGAAAGAATCTGTAATTGGCCTGATTTTGTTGCGAGAAATATTCTTTTCAACTGTTTTACTGAACTTTCTTGAAATAATACTTACGACATTTTCTTCCAACGGTGAAGATGTTTTGAATGTACTTTATAATAGAGGCGCCTCAGTTTGGTTGTCTTTTACAAAAAATGTAATATCGAATGTTAGTGAAATAAAAATTTGTTCTTCATAAGCATATTTGTATTTATTTATACATTAATATAAAGATGTAAATATACGTGTATTTATTAAATATATTCATTTCAATGCATTCTTTAAACGATAGACTATTTTTTAACAATCTCGTTCTTATGAATGGCAGAAAATATGCATTCACATACATGTCTGAAAGCAAATAAACATTAGGTTAATCAGTTCATTAATATTTTTTTCTCTCTCTCTCTCTCTCTCTCTCTCTCTCTCTCTCTCTCTCTCTCTCTCTCTCTCTCTCTCTCTCTCTCTCTCTCTCTCTCTCTGTCTCTCTCTCTCTCTCTCTCTCTCTCTCTCTCTCTCTCTCTCTGTGTGTGTGTCTCTCTCTCTCTCTCTCTCTCTCTCTCTCTCTCTCTCTCTCTCTCTCTCTCTCTCTCTCTCTCTCTCTCTCTCTCTCTCTCTCTCTCTATCGCTGTCTCTCTCTCACTCTTCCGATCTCTCTATTTCGTTCTCTGTCTCTCTCTCTTACACACGCACACACAAATCGCTAGTCTATAGTTCATGACTGATTAGCTGTATCTAATTAAAAGGTATTTGATCTCAGTTACTGAGGGACTCATCACTCAAATTCACTCTGATAATGAACCATTACTACACGACTAAACGTTAGCATCACACTACGTAATTAGTACCAGGAGGAACTGCAACCATTTACTAGATACACTTTCAATCAGGGTTATAGAGTTATATGCAATTAACGTTCTGGCTGCAAATAATTCCTTATGGTGGTTTAAAGGAAACAATGACCCTAGGTTTTTGTTGTTAATGTTGTTTGTAACCAGCTTTTTCCAGAAAAAAAGCTTTCACGTTCGCACCAATTAACTTACGACTTAAAGAGCTTAGTTACTGAGATAAAAATTGTAATGATTTTTATTTATTGTTGGCTTCGTCGGTATTGTGAGAATAATAAAAATGTTTTTCTCTTGTCTGTATTTCTTTTCATTCATTATTTGGTTTTATTGTTTTCCATGTTTAACCAAATGAAATAGTTTCCTTTTTTGTCTTGGATTTTAAGAGAATTATCATAATTATACACAAATACATACAAATAATAAGAGGTTCTCATCCACTATATGCGCGTATGAAATTGTCATATGGACACAAATGGTATGCGTTAGTTTGTATGACTAATGAAAGAGGCATGGAGAGAGAGAGAGAGAGAGAGAGAGAGAGAGAGAGAGAGAGAGAGAGAGAGAGAGAGAGAGAGAGAGAGAGAGAGAGAGAGAGAGAGAGAGAGAGAGAGAGATGTGAAAATTTATTTGAATAGTTATTGATAAAAACCTCGTTAAAGTATATATTAAAAGAACAATACTGTTTTAATAATTTATTTTCTTCTAGATCTTTTCAAAGCATATTTTCATTTCCACATTCAGAAATATGCATTTACTGCATTATTCATGTTAATGATAACAAGAAGTGACACCATCAATGTGATGGATACAGTATTAATTCTCTGAAAATACCACACATCTAAGAAACATATTTTAATAATACCACACATCCAAGACACACATTGTAATTAAAAAAAAAAAAATCAATTATAATTACATTTTATTGTTATTCTATGCAGATAAGCACGCAAGAAAGTCAATTACAAAATATTCAGTACACATGAAGTAGAACACACAGATATATATATATATATACCCTCTGCCGTTTTGCGTAATCTGTATTAACAAGAAGAATGAAACTAATACGGAGTTCTGTATCGGAAATAGATGATGCCTGTAAACATTATTTATTGACACAATTATAATACTGTACATCTGTTAAACACGTTTCACAAAACACGATATTGTTCAATCTCCAGATAACGTATTCAGTGTATGTACATGAATATGGGAATCACTGTCTTTACGAATGACGGGAATTTCTTCTACAACTGTAATTCCACAGTTTTCTGATACGTATATAATAAATATTCAAACGTATAGAACAATATGTACATAATGTCATATTTCTTTGTACAGTATCTTTGGTTTAGATATGATGCAATCATTCTCATTATATATTTATTTGTTTGTTTTAAATGAATATATCAATTTCCTCGAATTTCCGAATAAACATCAGAGTAAGAGGAACCATTCAGACTGTAAGATGCACTGATACTACATTTCTAAACATCATCCAAAGCATTTATTAATATTAATATTTAAATGCAGTATATACGTATAAACAGTAATTCCATCTGAAACTTTAAAATAACCTAAACATTAAAAAATTATTTTAATAGAAAATTGATTTTTTACTTCAGTAATGGATCAATGCAGTAGAAACACGATTTGGAATCCTTTCTCTGTACATACAATATTTGCTGGCCTCACTGGTTATCTATTTAACAGTCTAGAAACTCATAATCTTTGTCGCCACTTTTCAAACAGTAGTATGACAAAACCGACAAAAACGCCAATACACATGACGTAGAAGGCGCTTTGCACGTCCACAATGTCGATGACACGGGCTTCGAGCTGATCACCTAAACACACGTTCTTCTTTGGCCACCATCTCTTCTTCCAGATGTCCAGCAACCCGCTCTGTTCTATCGCCAGCATTCTGTGAAAATTAACACATGTAATACTGGAGGAAAAAATGTAAAAACAAATAATAGGCCATCATGTTGTTAGTTTTAATCTAAATAACCAGATTGTTATTTGTTTTTGAAAGTTGATTTATCGAGTCAAAAAAATAATAATAACAAACAAAAAATAAATAAATCAATAAAATAAATATAGATGCATCAGAAGACTTGTAAAATCAATATCAGTTAAAAACATAATTTATAAATGTAAGTCTTTCTGAAGCAATTACATTGTTTTTTGTTTGTTTTTTCATTTCTTATTTCTTTTTACGTTTTTTTCTTTACTTCATTTTTCAATTCTTCTTATTATTTTCTTTTTAATTTCTTTCACACAAACACCAAAAATTCTTCTATTAATTTATCTTTGTTTCATTCGTTTTTTAATCTTTCATATTCATTTCTTCGTTTCTTGATATAAGTATATATATAATTTTCTAAAATCCCACCACTGTGTGCGCGTGTGTATGTGTGTGTGTAATAACCCTTTCAAGTGCGAATGTCATTTATTAATGAAATTAATTTGAATGTATCAAAGATAATGATATGTTTTTCTTATTTATCAGACGACCCCTTTGGAAACCACCACCAGTTGTTGATAGTTCAATGGTTTAATCAAATTCAAATGAGAAAATATCAAAACTTCGATTAAAATATTTACGTGTGGAGTAAAAGGTCGACATCTGTTTTTTAATTTTTAATTTTTGTTTTATTATTAACATGACGTAATAAAAACAAGAACTAACGTGTCTGAAAAGAGTTTGTTGTACGGCGACATGTTAGGAAGACCAACAGCGTACTGAATCTGATAAAAAGTTTCATCCAACATCTCCAGGTCGCAGTTCGCCTCCGACCACAGCATGATGATATCGCCGTCGAAGAAGAAGATGTAGTTGCCATTTATCACCTTACGTTTGTGTACTTCGTCGGACGTACTGAGAACGTCTTCGTCCCTGTTTTTAAATCGTTGAATGCCTCGCCATATGTCTTGATAGACAGTCAGATTTGATCTCTGAATTAAATTTAATGTTAGAAAATAATAAGAATGTTATTCAGTTTGTTTAGTTTCGGTTAACAGTAAAGTAATACTATTTTAGTAGCTGATTCTACTTACCAGTTGTTTCTTGTGATGCTGTAATAACTTTAAATACTAAACTTTTTCATAAAAAGAAATGTAAAAGTTTAAATATTTTGAGCTTAAGAGATTACAGCTACTAAAATATGAATAGTGGCTTATATATAAAAATGATTTAAAACTATTCAGAAAACAGTTCACCATAACTTTAACGTATTTCATGTCATTCACTGAAGACGTAATCTAAGTATGGATCTTTAAAACTTTATTTCATTAACAAATCAACAAGAAAGAATAACATTTACAAATGACTGCAATTTTTTTGTTTTTTCTTTAACCAAATTAATTAATATAATTCATCATCATCATTATTTTCATTATTATCACTACCACACCATGATCATGATCGTGATCATCATTATTATTACAACCATCATCATCACCACATCTGTCATTATTATCCACGCCACAGTCGTAACTGTAATAATCATCCACAGTTGCCACGTACCGTGAAGAGCGTGACCCACATGCTGCCTCCGACTGTTCCCCACTTGTACTCATCCTGTCTCGAGACTTCGGCCAGTGTTCTGAACGGCGGACTGGTTTTCTTCACCGTGAGAAAAGCCACGAGACTCCCGCTGTACGCTGCTATGACGATTGTACTGAAGAACCAGAGAAAACTGACGAACACTTTGGAGCATCCAGAAATGTGAATAAATCTGGCGTCTTGAGAAACACAGAGAGAAAATTAGTGATGAAATGCACAGGATTCAGTTAAAACATAGATAAAGATAAGACAAAAAAAAAAAAAAATAAATAAAATAAAATAAAATAATAATAATAATAATAATAATAAAAATAAATAAATAAATAAATAAATAAATAAATAAATAAAAAAATAAAATAAAATAAACAAATAAAAGATGACCAACACTCTATATTTTGTTTTGTCTTTCTATTTTACTTTTGCGTTACGTTTTAAATTATCATTAACAGTCTCCACAGTCTCCACAACAGCATCAACAACTTCTACCTATAAACAAATCACAACTACAATTTTTATTTTTTATATGTTTGAACTAACACTATAATAATACAAACACTAATACTGCTGCCACTACTTTGTTATAAATCACAAAAATAATAAGCAGACAATAATAATCGATCTTTTCGTTCATAAATATCATTATCATTTATTATATCTTTATTGTTAGAAGTACTAGTAATAGTAGTAGTTATAGAAGTCTTGTAATAGTAGTGGTAGCTGTAGAATACTAGTAGTAATAGTAATAGTAGTAGTAGTAGTTGTAGTAGACGTTGTTGTTTCTGTTGTTGCTGCTGTTGTTGTAGACGTAGAAATAACAGCAGCAGCAGTGGACCTAACACTTACAGTGTTTGACGTATGTCGCGTATGTATACCACACACTGTCTTGAAAAAACAATTCTTTGCTTGCCATACTTCCCGTCTGTACGTGTAGCATCAGTTTCTGAGTAACGTACAAGAACATAGCCGAAAAGACAAAAGCGCCACCTAGCGACGCTATGACTTCCCATCTGAAGGGTCGAAGCAGCGTCTTCCATTTCGATTTGGCTGGATCTGGTGTCCGAAATATACCCTTTCCGTAGTCGTGGTAGAAAGGGTAAATAAAGTCCATTACCATCTCACGTTCCTTAGTCACAGTGAGCGGGCCTACGACCAAGTCCACTTTCTGTGAAAATTAATTTCGATAAGTATGTTAGAGTCTTGTTTTGTTTTTCAGTCATTTAAAGTTCAGTTTAAAATTTAGTACATTAAAAATAACTGGATTGGTGTTCTGTTCCTTTATAACACTTTTCTGAAAACTGAATGTCGTCATTTAAATTTATGTTTGCCTCTCTCTCTCTCTCTCTCTCTCTCTCTCTCTCTCTCTCTCTCTCTCTCTCTCTCTCTCTCTCTCTCTCTCTCTCTCTCTCTCTCTGTTCCATTTCTATTTATTTTATTTTTAAAGGTTGTTATTGTAGTAGTAATTGCAATAATGGTAGTTGTTGCTATTTCGTAGTTATAGTAGTAGTGGTGATAGTCATTGTCGTTGTTGTTACAAACGTTTACTATTATACACTACCTTCGTTTGCAATAATCCCACCAAACCAGTCCACGAATTATTAACAAAAGCACCAAATTCTTTATCCGGCGTTTCTATAACTTCATATCTGTTTCAAAAGAAAACCATATTTACATGATAAATACACCAACTAAATGTTTGGTGAAAAACACATAGGATTAGGATCGGGTAAATACGTTGTACATGTATTTTACTGAGTAATCTCGTATATTTACAGCGAAAAATTATTATTTTATTAATAAATTCATATCCTTTAGATATAAATGATTTTTGTACTGAGCGGAAAGATAATAAAAGTTTTATAATAATAATAATAATAATAATAATAATAATAATAATAATAATAATATTATTATAATAATAATTTAAAATTTAATATACAGACACATACGTAAATGCATATGCCTCCCTATATATTTGTATTAATGTACATATGTGTATATTTGTTTATGTATATGTATATTATATGTATGTGTATGTGTATATGTAAACATGTGTAAATGTATATGCGTATGTGTATGCATAATGTATTACTCACGTGAAGTTAAGAGAAATGGCCATCTGGTACAGAAGATCCATACAGATTCCTTCGTACACAATCTTTCCTTGGCTGTCCTTTGTTTCTATAACAAACGGTGACCACTGAAATACGTTGATAAATAAATTATACATTTTTGTATTTAATTTACAAAATTTCAAAATTTTCACACACACACACACACACACACACACACACACACACACACACACACACACACACACGGAGCAACTGGAAAGTCCGTTTAAACAAATGATGTATATTACTGCCACCACGCCACCGGATTATTAATCAATCTTATTGTTTGTTTTCTTTTCAGTTCATTACTGCGTTTATTCACGTAATTAGTTATATTGACAATATTTTTTGCACGCTAGGTCGAATTCAAAAGTGATATGATTTGTTATAGAGATATGATTTGTTAGATCTCTATAAAAAAAAAAAACACTGTAACTTCTGAAATCCTGCAGTGGGTAATATTCTTGCTATCATATGTTCACACATTAAAACATATTAATAATTTATTTTAAGTACAGTATTACAGCTAATGATATAAATGTTTCGGAGTATCATATCAGGAGTATTCAGGCCCGTAAAATCAATACTGCGGTATAATATTTCTGATATTATAAACATTGTGATGTCAGTATTCACGTCAATGTTGTGATTTCTGTATTTCTGCTAATATCAATACCGTGATATCAATATTGTGATAACAATAAATATTACTGCTAATGTCAATATTGTCGTATCAATATTTCTCGCAATATCAATATTGCGATGTCGATATTGTCAGGTCAGTATATCCGTTAATGTCAATATTGTAACGTCCATATTTTTATCTTACAGTAGGCTTTCTTTAGTTTTGATTACTAAAATTTTCGACTTGATAGAATATCCTACCACTATTGTTGCAGCCAAAAACTTTCTTTTGTTGAATCCAAATCTGATGTTAGGAAACAAATGATGTTCCAGACTGATTTGACCAAACATGTCAAAACTTCCAACTGTGCTGGCAGCTCGCCCTTCTTCTTTGTAGAGCAATGTCGATATTCTTCCAAATGCACAGCTTCGGTTTGTGTGGATTATCTAGAAAACAGAAAAATTAGATGATTTTTTTTACGTTTCTGTTTTTTCAGAAACTGAAGTCGTCTACGAGAAACCGCGTTAAGTGACGTAAGTACGGAACGGAAGAGAAAGACGACAGAAAGCGACAGATACACAAAGGAAATCGGACAAACTTTATTGAAAGACTAACGACGGTAACGTTACGGTTAAAATAAATAAAGGGAAATTACTGTATAAGAAAAATAACAACAGCAACGATAATAATGAATATGATGGCAATGATGTGATTGTGGTGATGATGATGATCATCATCATACAGAATGATATAACTGCAAATTCGACTAACATTCACAAAAAGAGAAGAGAAAAAAAAAAAAACGTCCAAGAGCATACCAGATTCATTTGACCAGATAAGGCATCAGGGAATGTAAAGATTGCCACGTGATCCAGCTTGATGTATTTTCTTTCGAAGTTAGCGATTTCTTTGGTAGGAACAGCAAATATCCACTTAGAGAGGGACTGTATGGCGACCGTCTTCTCGTCGTAAGAGTTAACCTGTAACACCAGATCGTAACTAACACCATTTCTCTCTGAAGTACGACAAGTAACCGTATGTGTGTATGTGTGTGTGTGTGTGGGTACGTGCGTGCGAGAGAGAGATAGGCAGAGATAAACACGGGTCATACACAGAAAGACAGAGAGTGAGATACAGAACAGAGAATAATTATTAATATTGTTCACTGACTGTGTTACATGTAAATTACCTGTAGAAATAATATCAATAACAAGCAGTTATAGTTTCAGGTATATTTAATATATATGTATGTATGTATGTATGTATGTATATTAATACCATAAAGGTATTTATGAACTATTTGTAGAATTAACTGTAGTAGTTATTGTATTAATAGTGTTAGCATTAAAGAGATAATAGTGGTAGTAGCTTTTTGCAGTACCAGTTGTAATAGTAATAGGAGTAGTAGGAATAGTTATTGTATTAGTGGTAGTAATAGCTGTAGAGCAGTGGCAATAACAGTAGTAGTAGTTGTTATTTTGCACTAGTAATAGTGGTTGTGGCAATGGTAGTAGTAGTAGTAGCAGTAATAGTAGTAGTAGTCGTAGTAGTAGCAGCAGTAGTAGTAGTAGTAGTAATAGTAGTAAAGTAGTAGTAGGAAAATGGAATCATCGGCTGACTTTGTAGATATGGCTCTCATAGGTGCTGTCGTTGTTGCTACTGCAGTATTAATATTAGCCATGTTATTTTCAGTACTAGTCGATAAACAGGAACAATTGTTATTTAATTATTAATATAATGGCTGGTGATTTTAGTAACGATGATAATTACCGAGGAGTTCATACCAACAAAGCCCAGTAGTAGCATACATTTCATACACCTTGCCACTATTTCCATTAAAATTGTAATTATTAATACCAAAGCATGATCGAATCGCTTGCAGCAGGGTGAACGCTCTGCATTTTCGTTTGTTCTATACGGAGACAAATAACTGGCCCACACATACGTGAGCTAATTCACACCAAAAGGCCAGGTAAGTGTTTTAATAATTAATAAATAACCGACAAAGAGGATCGATCTAAACATAACTTCTACAGAGAGATAATGACAAGGTAATAAGTCTCTCGAGTGTTTTGTGATATACGTTTTCTTTAATAATTCAGTGTACATCCGTCAACCGTTCTGCTAGCTGTGGTGAACTACAGCTGTCTGATAATATACCCTATGTGTTTCCGTTTTATATACTGTAACGCTAATATTATATGAATGCCACCCCTCTCTCTCTCTCTCTCTCTCTCTCTCTCTATATCTATTTATCTATATATCTATATATTTATCTTTTATATATACGTACGTACGCAAACACACGTACACCTATATATATATATACGTTTTTTAAAACATAACATTAAATCTGAAGTGGTTAGTGATATTATACCTGACTAATTATCTTCCAAATGCAGTCACTGTGACAGAGAACAAGAAAGTTTCTGTGAGCGGGAGGCAGGACGTTGCTAGAGGACACCAGGATTTTGTCCAGTGTTGCGACGCTCATGTCGTTTGTTATCTGATACATCAGCATCTTCATGTACGTGGACTGCAAACTGGACAGCTGACTTGCTGCAGATTCTGTACATTAAGTAATAAGTATCAGTATTAAATAATCTATAGGTATAAAACGTACAAACATACATACATACGTTCATACATGCATACACAGATACATTATATACATACATATATACGTACATATACATACACCCAATCATACAATCATATATACATACAAAAAGGGATTCATGCATGCATATATACATACATACATACATACATACATAATACATACACACACAGACAGACAGGCAGACAGACACATATAGACACATACATACATAACAGATATATATATATATATATATATATATATATATATATATACACACACATATAACACACAGGATTACATTACAGCTCTTAATTAAAAAGATATTGATTAAAAATATATATATAATTCTTGAAGCAAGCGATTTAAGACAAATTTTGTATTTATCAAAAGGAACTAAATTAGAGAAACATTTATCCAACAATGGTCTAAACAAATCCTTTATTTTTTATTTTTTTTTATTTAACCAAAATCAAAAAGCGTTAAGATCAAATACAGAAATCAAATTTTCTTTAATCAGAGGCAAATAAATGCAAAAATACAATCGACAAATGGTACAAGAATGTGTCTATAAACAAACCTGTGTTTTTATCAAAAAGCACCACGACATTGGGCCACTTGAGTTCTTTGACGATCTGCTCGGCCACACTTTTGATGAGCACTTGGTCGTTGAGGATGTAGAAACAGGAGCTTTCATTCTTTCTAAAATGCTCCTTCTGAGTCGCTTCGCAGGGTTCTAGATTGTAGCCTCTTTCCTTCAACACCTGCTTCATGTAAACCCTGTCCCAGGATTCTCCTAGATCCGACCTGTTGTAGTTGTTTTTCAGCTGACTGATTGGATTGTTCCACGAAACTAAATAAAATGATGCACAGAGGTTTATATATTTTATTCCCCAAATCATACCGATATTTGAAAAAACAACAACATTGTAGTGTATATATAAGTATATATAACAATCTCTTTTATCAGTATAACATTCATTGGCAATATCTGATGTTAGTACAATCACCCAATTGTGGTGACCAATATCTTACTTCAGTAGATTCTCTCTAACAGCTAATAACAATATCGGATGCCAGTACAATCACCCTGAACGTAATGAACTGTATTTGATGATCAGTACAGTCACCTTAACAGTCGTTATGATTCACCCTTGGTGACATGACAAATTACTGACTCTTATATCTTCGGGATATTGTTTCAAAACGCGTATAGTGAATCACTTTAAAATTTTGTTGATACCTGAAAATCTACTAAATCGTTCGTTCGAATATAATACTAATACATTAACACATTACGTTTGATCTAAAACTCACCAGTTGGGAAATCAAAAGAATAAATATTTAGCTCAGTTACTGGTCCATATATAAATTGGAAATAAAAAGGAGATTTTTTCAAAGTGAAACTGAAATTCAATACTTCTTCGACGTTTAATTAATACTAATAGCGATTTCTCTATCCGTTTCTGTGAGACCAAACAAAGCCGAGACAGATACAATATATTAATTAGGAACAGTTTGCTTTCCTGTAATAGACAGCTAAGATAAATACTGGGGCATTTGTAAAATGTCGTGTGTATAAACTTTCTTACAGAATGCAAATTGAGAAGTATTTAAAAAAAAACAAAAAAACGTATATATATATATATATATATAGTTTTATTTTATTTTTTATTTTTTTTTATTATTAATATTTTTTTTTTAATTCGCGTGGGAATTTTGTGTTTCTTTGTCTTCATACGTGAAGTGTATAGTTTACACTGAATACAAAATAAGAAATGTATATATAGCTGAAATACAATATCTGGTGTATATGTATGCGTCTGTGTCAGAGAAACATTCCAAAGATGATCAGATAGTAAAACAGACATACAAATATATATATATATATAGATAGATAGATAGATAGATAGATAGATAGATAGATACAGATAGAGATAGATAGAGAGAGAGACAGACAGACAGAGAGACAGACAGGTAGAGACAAAGAAAGATAGACAGACAGAAAAACAGGACGAATGGATAAGTAAATACAGTAAGTGTATCTGTGTGTCTGTGTGTCTGTGTGTGTGTGTATGTGTGTGTATCTGTGTGTGTGTGTGTCTGTGTGTGTGTGTGTCTGTGTGTGTGTGTCTGTGTGTGTGTGTGTGTGTGTCTGTCTGTTTGTGTGTGTGTGTGTGGTGCAAACAAAGACGTAATTTATTTGTATATATGATAATTATGTGGGGAAGCTCAAACGTGCCAGTGTTACCTAATTTTATTTAAATTTCATGAATGTCTTTCATATCTTTTCATTTCCCTTTTTAAAAACAATAATAGGAAACCTTTTTCGAATAAATAATCTATATGTAATGACACTGACAGTCTAAACATGTCCAGTCTGCATTTTGTAATTCCCGCTAATAAAAACAGTGATGAATAATTTAAAACTTGTCATTTGGGTATCGTTAAAATGAAGTCATTTATGGAAATAGGTTTTGTAAATTCTCTATAACTTCTCTGGCATTAGGACAACTAAATCATTAAAATGTAATCATCATTATAATAAGTAAATGTTCTTCATAGAAAGGATGACTTATTAATATTATACACAGAGAAATCTGGACACTGAGAGTTAAGCATATGCAGATTAATCTACTTATTTAATGCAGTACAACCAGGACAGGTGCAACAACAACGAAAACAACAACAATAATAATAATGATAACGATACTGTGTATACAGTTATAGTAATAGCGATGTGATTTTAATTACACAAAATAGTTCGCTATAACATTGTATATAAATGTAGATACGTAGACAAATATGTATGTACATATGTGTGTGTATTTGTATATTAACTTGAGAGTGTAATATCACTGTACATTATTACTGTACATTATTAGTGTATCATTATTATTATTATAACTACTACTACTATTACTACTACTACTGCTACTACTACAACTATTACTACTACTACTAATACTAATACTAATACTAATACTATTACTATCTGTAGTTCGTTTAAATTTCATAAAAACAGATAATTTTTTTTACTTATTATCAACATCTCTGTCCTAATTAAACTAAGTATGTTAGTTACTAAATTCTGCTCTTACTTGTTTTGGGGACTGAAATTTTGTAGTCACAGACACAGTCCCTGCTGTCGTCTGCATAGACAAGCACCATCACACTTATCCATGAAAAAATCCACAATGTACACATCTCCAACATGTTGAACTGAATACTCTCTTTGACCACGTGCAATGCATTTTAAAAACAAGAAACAAATCCGAAATGTAATATATATGTATATAAATATATATATATATATATATACATATATAAACAAAAATAATGTTAATAATAATGATAAGAGCTATAATATTCTGTAAATACTTCAGCGTTTCATAATAACCATTAAAGAGTTAATTGCAAACAGATCTGGATGACCGGATTTCATACAGGCCGCTACTCGTTTCAAAAGACTATTAGATACTATCGTTTTCAAAGCGTGGGCTTCTTATTTCAAACAAATTTCAGGTATCGTTGTATTTCAAACAGTGCGCCAGTCATTTCAAACGAATATCAAGTACAGTCCTATTTCAAACAGTCCGCCAGTCATTTCAAATGAATATCAAGTACTGTCAAATTTGTTATGAAAATACTATCTTCATTCATTTTCAGTGCAGCTGATAAGTTCTCGTTCTCCGCATACAAATGCTGCCTCGAAAACGATTGCAAAATAATTAAAACTTACTAAAGGAAACGACAGTCGTCTCAGTTTACTAAGGTTCTGACAAGGCAGATAGATGATGGATTGCCCAGTCGCACTGATATAACGTTTGAAAAAACATCTATAGACTTCAAAAACCAGTGATGGGGATACGCTGAAAGTACTGGTAGACGATGGACTATGGGATCGCATCCAGACATATATTTTCATTCAGCTGAAGAAATAATTATTTTAGTAATGTCATTCCTGTGTCAGTCAGCACTCTGCATGAGACTGAGTTCAATCAATAAATTAACAACGAACGTAACTCAAGCGGAGAGAAGATTTTTTCTATTGTCGGTTGTGGTTCGTTTAACGGCTAAATGTTGGGTTTTTTCATCCATCGTTTTTTTTTTTTTTACTTTTTTTTTTTTAGCTTAAGAGAACAAATGTTTGTGCTGGAACATTAGCTGTAGCTGCAGTAATACAATAACAATAATAACATATTTCTAATAGTAATAATAGTGGTAATAATTAGTAAGAGTAGACCAGCAGCAGAATTATTTGAAGTCATAATTAATAAAATATTTATTTATTTATTTATATATTTACTTATTTACTTACTTACTTATTTACCTATTGCAATTACAAACAGAATATATGACGAATATGATTAATAAAACATTATCGATAAGATTACAGCAAAAATTAAAAAAAAACAACAAAAAAACCACTAAAAAACCAACAACATCCTAAACAATAGCGAAAACTCGCTCTCTTTCGTTTGTTTATTTACATACAGTTTCAAATAACATATGTCTTAGTAACACAGCTGATTCAAGATTATCGATTTCTACAAGCTTCTTAGATAATAAATAAACACTACAACAGCTATTTCGTTTCATTTCATCCGGCACATCAAAGAAGAAATGATAGGAAGTGCCCGTTTATATCTTAGGCAGTACGGTAATTAATTTGAACGTGTAGGTTTTATGCGACAGTGTAAAACAAAATTCAGATGTAATCCTTACAGATAAAGGTAAAAATGCATTTGAATGTAATTTAAAAGTAGTGCTTTATTTCTGTGTAATACAATAACATTCAGTTTGTCTTTAAAATTATTTTAAAATTCAAATTTTCCCTTTGTTACTATTACTAATACCAGTGCTATTATTACTACTACTATTACTACTACTACTACTATTACTACTGCTGCTGCTGCTGCTGCTGTTATTAACAAAAAGAAATGGAACTTACAGTTTTTAATACGCATTAATAATAATAATAATAATAATAACAACAACAATAATAATAATAATATCTTATATACCAGTAGCAATAGCGACACCAGTGATGATGACGTCAGTTGAAGTAATAACGATAGCATCTTCAACGGTACCACCAACGCCTCCATTAACTGAAATGGCTGTTTTAATTTGCATTAACTGGTTCCTGCTATGCCAATATGTACTTTAATGGTTTCGATCGTAAATGCGATATATCCGATACAACATGAAGCCAGGGAATAAATCTGTATGTTATATGCATGATTTCAACCCGCTAACATTGATACTGATGTTTTAATCTATAAATAATTACAATACTTTTTTTTTTTTCTTGCAATATAGTTATTTCGTTTCTTTAATTATAAATTTATTTATTATTATCATTTATTATTATTATTATTATCATTATGATGCTACTGTGTTATCTATCTAATGTTTATAGTTTACTATTTTCTATATATAGTTTTATATTATAACGGGCCTACCGTTTTATATTATATAATGTCTACTTCTTCTTCTTCTTCTTCTTCTTCTTCTTCTTTTCTACTCTTTCTTCATTTATTTATTTATTATTCATTTATTCATTTATTTATTTATTAAATTTTATTTATTTTCGTGTACTTTCTACCTCTCTGTCTCTGTTATCTATCTCTCTACAAAATATAAATTAATAAGAACCTTTTATAAATGCACCTGTCAGAAATGCTTCGATTGTCTAAATGCATTTTGACTTAATTAATTATTTTAGCGAATTTTACACAGCATGTTCAGATTACTCGGTTCCGGAATGAACACTGTGCAGATGTGTTGTCGATAATGTTAGAAAATATATCATGTTAGCTTCCATCCCGTATCTATAATTAATCATTAATTTTTTTTTTTTTTTTTAGGTTTTGTTTGTTTTATTTTCTGTTTTATTATTTTTATTATTTATTTTATTTTTTAGTATTATTTAGTATTATTTATTGTTTTTGTTGTGGTTGTTGTTATTATTATATATATATATATTTTTTTTATCTTTATTTACATACTGATTTATTTTTCATTATCACGGTTGTTTTTTGTTGTTGTTGTTGTTATTAATGTTTTTTGTGGTTGTTGTTGTTGTTAATTTTTCATTCCTTCTCATAGCAGTTTGTAAACGATTGCTAGAGGGAAATAAATGATGTATGGAGTTCGTTTTGCAATTAATATAAGCAACAATCTGGTTTATGCACACAAATTCCGGTGTGTAATTATCCAGATAACTAACTGAAGTAATTAGAAACCAGTCAGTTCTGTGAATTATGATATTTAAAAAAAAAAAAAAAAAAAAAAAAACATCAACAAAAAATATCAGTAGGAAAGAAAAAAAAAATTATTATGGTGACTCATGCATTGTAGATTTTTTCTCAATGGATGTTACAAATGGCACAATAATTAATTATTATTTATTTTATTTGTCTGAAAATCAGAATTGATGATAATGCTCTTCTTGTGTTTCTGAGGCTGATGATGATGAGTGTACATGCAGTGGTGACAGTTCTTGTTCTTTTCTCAAAATGCGTTTCACGAAACACTCAATAAAAGCAGAAGACATGGCAGCCAGAAGTCCAATCGCGAGAACGAAGAAAGCGCTCTGAATATCGACAAGGCCGATAACTCTAGCACCAGGTTGTTTCTGAACTGCGCACTTGTCACTGGCCTGCCATCGTTTTCTTTTCCAGCGATTTAGTAACCCATTTTGTTCAAGTTCAACCATTCTGAAAGAAGAACACAAAGTATTTTAAAAATGCATTATTATTCTTCTAATAGCATTAGTTTTAATTTAAATACGTTATCTATGTTTATTCAGCCAGAATTAATAATAATAATAATAACAACAACAACAACAACAATAATATATATATATAATATATAATATATAAGAGTGACATGAATTAATTATTCACATTAGAATCGTAAGCTATATTTGAATCAAGATATATAAAGAGACTCTCTCTACTTCTAAATTAATCAATTACGTACTGTATAATATTTATACTCATTAACCCCTAAGTGAATTTGTTATTTATACTATTAATGTATTTAACCTATTAATTAGAAACAGCAAGTTAACTAAATGCCTCCTTTGTACTGTTATAAGTAGAAATAAGCTTTGAACTTCATACAAGATGCTGCACTAACCGTATACACTTACAAAATATAGATTATATACTGGTAACCATTTATTAATACTAATTAAGTGATATGTGGTGTATGATAACTAGTATAGGCAGCTATTAGTGTATCCTGTTGTTTTCACGTCATCTCTGTTGACAAAGATGAACTGACCTGGTTAACCCGGAATGATCAACAAGAGGTATGTTGTGTCAGTGATGATGGTTATGCAAACTGAGTTTGGGGCACTTTGTCAGTTTTGTTCGAAATAACAACACTGGAATTACGATTAACTAGGAGCTAGTTTAGTCTAAGGTTAAACATGTTGGTGAAAAATTAACTTAACTACATTTGCTCCTCATGACGTAATGTTTCGGATTCTTTGATCCTTTCTACATTGACTGCACGTACATCGCATCAGATACAGCCCCTAGATCGGACTGTTTACATTTATTCCAAATTTACAGGACCAAGCCTCGTTAACCAGGAACGATATCGATGACATAATCCATAATCTGACCAAGACAAAGACTGCTGGGGGATCCTGTCAACTCGTGTTTACATTCAACCTTAAAATATGGCGAGTTGCCTACAGACTGGCATATCGCACACGTATGCCGATGTAAAGAAAACTGAGAACGACTTACATATTTCAGATTTGTCTGTAGACTGGATTTAGAATACATGAAAAATCATACCAACATTCTATAAATGTCATGTGTTTAAATGATCCTCTTTTTGTCAGTTTGTACTCACTGCAGTTTCGGATACATTAGAACATTATTACCCGTAGGACCAAGATTACAGCATATCATGTGTGAAAATAGGTTAGAATATTCTATAATCATTCACGTGTCCATACTTATAATTTTTTGTGGTATGCTTAGTTTAAGTTTTGAAGTTAATTCTTGAGCTGTAAGTGTGTTTTAACCAGAGCTATCACATTTTGGTACCATTACATGTCAGTTCAGAATCAGGAAAAACTGCTGAAAATCTTTTTATTATGCAATAAACAAATGTATTACAAGCAATAAACAAATGTGATATAAACAATGTGCATAAGTTGTAGCACTTTACAAAACATTTTCACCTCCCACCACCACGCCATTATGAGAAATCCTGTGGTAATATTGCCCATATGTATATGAAGAAGATCTCTTTGAGATTCGCTATTCGTTTTTTTTGTGGAAATGTTGATACCTTGGACTCCAGGTCGACTTAACTGGAAGGTGGCTGAACTTACCCCTCCTCCCCTAAGCTAGTAAATACCACGTCAGCAATCCATAAATGTAATACTAATGGCCTACGAAATTAATATAATGAACTATTATGAATAAACATACGCCTTGGAAAAATATCTCGTGTACGGAGAATTGAGTGGAAATCCGATGGCAAAGTTTGCTTTGTAAAATATTTCTTCCAGAAAGACGAGATCACAGTTTTCGTCTGCCCACATCTGTAGAATGGAGCGTTCACTGAAAAAAACGTAATTTCCTTCTTCCACTTTGTGTCTGTGTTCCTCGAAGTGAGACGCCAGCACACTGGAGTCTGTTGTGTTGAATTTCAGCAAACCCTGCCACATCTGCTGGTCATACGTCCTGTTAGAAAACTGAAACAAACAATGGCAAATTAAATTATGGCCATAGAAAAAAAAAATGTTTCTTTTTCAATTTTTTTATTATCATCATTGTCATTATTAAATTAGTAAGAGATTTACATTAAATACTCTTAAACAAAATATTCACTGTATAATACAAGAAACTGTCATCATTCATTTTTGTTTTCCACATAAAAATGCCCAAAATCTAATGAAAATAATGTTTGTGTCCTGAATCATGATAGTACGTGGATCAACCACTGGCCATACAATGAAAGAGGCGATTAGGAAGGAGTATTATGTCTACCATTCTTTCTTCTAACTCTCTAACACATAACCTCAGAGGTTTTGTTTGTATAAAGAAAACTGACTGCTTCCATAATCAACGGATGGTTTTAATACGTAGAAATTTCAAAATCTAATTATTTGTCAAATTACCTCAAAAAGAGTCATCCAGAATGTCCCGCCAATAGTTCCCCACGTGTACTGTGACTGCGTGACAAGATCCCGCAGTGTTTTCAGAGGAGGAATATCTTTCTTTATAGTAAGAAAAGCCACCAAGTTTCCACAGTAAGACGCAGCTATTAGAATTGTGAACAACCAGAAAGAGCCGATGAGAATACGACCTGGCGTAGAGACTGGGGGAAGCGCACAATCTAAACAGCATGAAAATACTGATTTAAATTTGCAGTAACTGTATACAAATTTTTCATTGACGGTGTGATGGTAGTAATGGGAAAATAATCACCACAACGTCGACAAAACGTTAGAAGTGGTATTATAAGCCTAGCCCTGTGATGCATTATTCTTCTCTAGATCATGAACTGTAATTGTATTAAAAGTGCTGACTGGATGTTAAATATTAAGATCTACAGATATATTTAAAGAAATAAACTGTAAAAAATAAAAAAATAAAAATTAAGTTAATAAATTTTTTTAAATATATTACTAACCTGATTATGAAATTCTTTATATCGTTTTTAATAAACACTAGTTAATATCATCAGACATCACAATCATTATTTAAAGTTTAGCCAATTTAACAATCTTGTCATTTTTCATACCTTGCCTGAGCAGCACAGCACACACTATCAGTATACTTTCTTCCAAAGTATGTTTTGTTTTGTTTTGTTGCTCCGCTAGGCGGCGCTCCAGGTTCACATTCAGTTTCCGGTCCACGGAATACAACAGCACCATAGTGACGATACAGGTGACACCTAAACTTAAAAACACTGTCCAGTGAAAAGGCCAAAGCAGAGTCTTCCACTTAGAACACGCCGCGTCAGGCATTTTGTAAATTGCGACGAGTTTGTCGTGATAAAAAGGATAAGCGAAGTCCATCACCTTAGATCTGTCCACTGACACAGTGAGAGGAGCAATAGTCAGGTCCACTATCTAGAAATAAACAAATAAATAAATGTGTGTGTGTGTGTGTGTGTGTGTGTGTGTGAGAGAGAGAGAGAGAGAGAGAGAGAGAGAGAGAGAGAGAGAGAGAGAGAGAGAGAGAGAGAGAGAGAGAGAGAGAGATGTCATGCAGCAATTCAGAGAGCAGAGGATTTTCCTTAAAGTTTTTTAGAAATCAAATGCTTGATAAATATACATATGTCATTAGTAATGTAAGGAAATATATAATTATGAAGAAAAAAAAAGAGATAAATAATTCTTACGTTTATTAATTTAATATTATATATATAAATATATACATACACACACACACACACACACACATATACATACATACATACACACATAAGCATACGCATATTTTGTTTTAACTGGATAGTAACCCAGGGAAGGTTTTTCTGATATTTTCATAACTGTCTCTACTTCTGTAACTGTTAATATCAGATTAAGTGATTTGTTTTGTGGCTTACCCTGTCTTCGCACATTCCAACCAGACCAGACCATCTACCGTTGACGTATCGCCCCCATTCTCCGTCAGGTGGCTCTACCATAGTGTATCTTCAAACAGAAAAATATAACACATTATCCACCGCAAATTCAGTACAATACATGTAAAAGAGGTCATACAGTTATTGCTAATCGACCATGAATAACTTCTAAACTAGCAAAAATAAAACATTTTGTTTATAATAACAATATCGACATTATAATAATTTTATTTTGGCCGATATACCCTGACATTAAAAATACAATGGACACTATATTACTCCTGGTGCAATAAGAATGATTGCTAAATGGTTTTATTAGTATTACTATTATTGCTGTTGTTGCTGTCGTCGTCATTGTTGTTGTTGTTGTTGTTGTTGTTATTATTACTATTATTAATTAATGAATTAAATGCTAAGTCAGTTATTTGTAAAACTACATATTGACGTGAAACAATGCAAATCGATGGTAATGCATTACACTGACAGAGCGAAAAACCAGAAAAGAAAGAAGAAACAAAAACAGGAATGCTTTCAAACTCCAATCAATTTTTTCCACAAAGACTTTGCTATAAAACTGGGTTTCGTTAATATAATTACGTTAGAACCTTCCTGTCAAAAAAGCTGTTTATTTATGAAGTTTTTGTAAAGAGACTAAACGTATTTTTTTCAATCGCTATTAAATCGGTTGATCGAAATCCATTATGTGTACCTATCCACTGACACTCACAAAAATACGCTCGTAGATACACCCACCTAACCATCCACACACCCTCACACACTGAGACACAAACACACACACACGCAGTGTGTGATGAAAACTATAAATAAAATTTTAATCATTTGTTCTATTTGGAATTTGAAACTTACGTGAAATTTAACAGAGCTGCTAGAGCGTCCAGAATATCCATACAAAACCCGTCAAAGACAGTCGTACCATTGACAGTTGTTTTCTTAACAAAAGGATCCTCCTGAAACAGACAAAAAAAAAAGGGGAAAAAAAAAGAAGAATTAATACATATGTACTGAGCATGGCTTAGTTTAATTCTGTTTTGTGGAGAACATTATTAGTTTGTCCAAATTATATGTTAACTAGTTAACATTATTAAAACATTTTTATTTCATATTCATCTTTATCATCATGATTATTATCATTGTTGTTGTCGCCGTCGTGATTATTATTACTGTTATCGTTTGTACCAGTAGTAGTAGCAGCAGTAGAAGAATAATAAGAATTCAAAGCAGTTGCGGTAATAGTACTGGTTGTAATAATAGTAGACGAAAAAACCCTGAAAGTAGCAGTATAACTACCTTTACTACTACTACTGCTACTAATACGACTACTAGCAATAAAAGTATTGAAGTAGTAGGAATAATAGTATTGTAGTAGTAGTAGTAGTAGCAGAAGTAGCAGAAGAAGAAGAACTTTGATGTAATAGTATGATGGTGGTAATGTTAGTAGAAGAAAGTGAAAGTAGCACTAATAATTCTTCTACCATTACTACTACAAGTACTAGTAGTTGTTAGTAAATGTTTGTATCATACCACATGGGTTGCTATAAGCAGGTTCCTCTTGTTAAATCCATACTGTGTACTGAGAAAAACATCAGATGTGGCAAAACTCGTTGAATTGTTATCATATTCTATTTTGCAAAATGAATGACCGCAATTTTTCAAAATCTGCGTTATCACGTCCGGCTTTTTGATGCACCCTTCTGTTATCTGCAGTGTATTTAAAAAGTCATGAAAAAAATACATAAGAGTAATAATAATAATAATAATAATAATAATAATAATAATAATAATAATAGTAATAGTAAGTAGTATGTATGTATGTATGTATGTATGTATGTATGTATGTATGTATGTATAAAATGTCAATAAAATTACAGTGCTAATGTGTATTTTAACGAATATAAATAAAATTACGTGTGCATTCTTTACCATAAACAAAATCACAATAGCGTAATGCGAGTAGCAACGTAATTAAGTGTGCTTTGCTTAAAACTGTGTACTTACTTTTGTATATCTACATTCAGTCCGCGTTGGACACACTATGACTGCTAAGTTGTTTAAATCTAGTTTCTTGGCAAACGTTTTATGTGGGAAAATTGTCAGCCACTTGGAGAACATCCAATATGCCGTCTTTCTGCGATTGATCTCATCAAATACATTTACCTACAAAAAACATGGGAAATCTTTAACATGCAATTATAAAATCCATTTGTGTTTTCTTTTAAATGTAAATTAAATGATTATATTATTAATGTAATCATCATCGTCATAATTATTATGCGTCGATGAAAATAAAAAGAAAGAAGATCATGATCATAGTAATCGTTGACACCATTATTAAAATTATCATTTATTTTTATTACTGCTTTTGTTAGTATATTATCATTTTTATATATCATTAACTTTATTACTGACAGTATAATAGAATTATTACGATTATAATATTAATTACTATTATCATAATTATAATTTTTAATTATTATTATTATTATTATTATTATTGTTGTTGTTGTTGTTATTATTATTATTATTAAACTTATTTATTTTTAGCTTAATTTCTTTCCATTTAATCCCTTACAAATCTTTTTACACTAAATGTCCATACTTGTTTCATATTGATTCTCCATGCTGTTTGTCATTTACAAGCTCACACAGATATGCAAATACAACAATATGTCTTTTCACAGATATTATTTGTTTATATTTTTGTTTGATCTAAAATTTTACATTGTATCACTGAGAATGCAGCTGAATAATAATATATAATGCATAACAGACTGATTACACGTAACATCCAACAGAGTGATAATACGTATTGTACACCAGACATAATACGTAACACATAACAGACTGATAACACGTAACATCCAACAGAGTGATAATACGTATTGTACACCAGACATAATACGTAACACATAACAGACTGATAACACGTAATGCACATGCTTATAATACATAATACCTGACAGACTGATTATATATAGTACACAACAGACAGATAATACGTAATACACATGCTTATAATACGTAATACATGACTGACTGATAATACATAATACACAACAGACTGATAACACGTAATACATGACAGAATGATAATACGTAACATACAACAGGCTTATAATATCTAACAGACTTATAATACGTAATACACGACGGACTGATAATACATAATACACAACAGACTGATAACACGTAATACATGACAGAATGATAATACGTAACATACAACAGGCTTATAATATCTAACAGACTTATAATACGTAATACACGACGGACTGATAATACATAATACACAACAGACTGATAACACGTAATACATGACAGAATGATAATACGTAACATACAACAGGCTTATAATATCTAACAGACTTATAATACGTAATACACATGATAATACATAATACACAACAGACTGATAACACGAATACATGACAGAATGATTATATATAGTAACATACAACAGACTGATAATATCTAACAGACTGATAATACGTAATACCTGACAGACTGATAATACATAATACACAAAAGACTGATAACACGTAATACATGACAGAATGATAATACGTAACACACAACAGGCTTATAATATCCAACAGACTTATAATACGTAATACACGACGGACTGATAATACGTACAACACAACAGACTAAAATACGTACCACACAACAGACTGACAATACGTAATACCTGACAGACTGATAATACGTAATTTATAACAGACTGATAATATTTAATACAGAGAAGACTGATAATACATAATACATAACAGACACCTAATAGTACATTGTTTAGGATACTTTGTTTTGTGTCTGATTAATAATAATACATACATACTGACATTGATACAGACTATCAAACTGAGTTCGCTACATGTATTATAAGGGGAACCGTTCGTTTTAGTTTTTAAATAGACGTGGATACAAACAAAGGCTAGACGTATTACCGGCAGTATGTTGATGGCATTGTGTTATATATTTCTAGAGTGGAATATTACTGACATATGATAAACTGCGACTTATAACAGATGTGCTTTCCTGAATTTCCAATGCACCAATGTACATAATAAATTCGTACGTCTTTAACGCGTAGATAATAAAAAGAAGGAAGACAGACAATCAGACATATACATACATGCATATAAAATACATATATATACACACACACACACGCACAGAGATAAATATATAGATACTCGTATAAACACATACACACACACACACACATACACATACTTTTTTTTTATTTTACAACATTTTATCAGTTACCGTTTCCAAAGAGGAAATGACGCATGCTGCATCACACATCAGCAAGAAGTTATACTGAGTCTTATCTACCAGTTTGGCTACTTCGACCAAAACCTCGTTGACGCTGGCAGTGTTATTTGCTGTGGTTTCTAAACGGTAGACAATAATCTTCGCTTTGGAAAACGGCGGAGTGTCTACCAGTTGACGAACTACAAGCTCTGGAATGAAGAGGCAAATGGTGTGTATTTACGACGTTATCTTAACAGATTCATCTTCATGTTGTGCGAAGTGGGTGAAATAAAGAACAGAATGAAATACACAAATAAGGAATGGAAGAAAGTAAGAAAAATAATAAGCAAGAAAGAAAAGATGAAAAAAAAAAAGCGATGGAGAAAGAATAAAGAAAAGAAAGTATGAAGGAAATAAGGAATAAAACAGAGAAATGAAAAGAACGACAAAGAGAAAAGGAATGAAAAAAGGACAAGAAATCGACAGTGAAGATGAAAGAAACAAATAGAAAAGTAGGAATAAAAGAGAACAACTGAAATAAAGAAAATAAGGAGAAAGCCAGAAGGAATAAAAAGACAAGAAAAAAAAATTTTTATTTTTAAAATAAGAATGAAAATAAATGCAAAGAAAGAAACAAAAAAAAGGATCCAAAAAATCAAAAGACAATTTTAATTAAATGAAGAAAAGAACAATGACCCTAAGAAAACAGAGAAGATAAAATGTAAGAAAGAGCAAAAAAAAATATGATTAAATTTATTATTACTGAGATCACTGCGTCAAATTATCAGTATTATAAATACTTTTCTCTGTAAATAATATCTAATCATTACTCAGACGATCATAGCGATGAAATCTTTGACATTTTATCTATGACGAATTTTAACTTTATACTTACATGTCTTCAGTTTATTACGTATTCTTTGCCAATTAACCTGTAGTTCATAAAACGTAGAATTTATGATCAATTTTTTACCTTATTTCCATTCCTTTATTCTTTATTATTATTACTATTATTATTATTAATAATATTATTATTATTATTATTATTATTATTATTATTATTATTATTATTATTATTATTATTATTATTATTGTGTGAGTGTGTTTTTTCTTTGTTTTCCATTAAGAAACAAAGATTTTAGCATGGCTAGAAAACAGACAGAAATTATTCGCATGTAACAGTCTCCGAAAAATATTGAACATGAAAATAATTTAGGTCTCAAGTTTTCAAATTCTTGTCGACATTATTGTGGGCACTAGAAATTAAAACGTATCCTTGACAAATATCGAGAATATATCAATTTTCAATTATTAATTAAATATGTCAAGTCTAATATTTAAAAGAAGAAGGCAATCGATGTACTACTCCTTGTAGTTTGATTGATTTTGTTTATTACTATGGTTTTTGTTGTTACTCTTCTTTTTCATTTTCTTTTTTTCTTCTTTTTTATTTTTTTTATTTGTTTGTTTAATTTTATTTCTGTTTATTTTGCCTTTTTTAATTGCAAAAATTATCAGAAAGTAAATAAAAGGGTTGCTTTAAATTATACATAAAATATAAGAGACTAAAATCTGACTGCATAGTGTTAATACATTAGCATAGCTAAATAACATCAAGGGTATTTTGTCGTAGCTACTCAGGTAGTAATTTATCACAGGATATCTTATTCGATGGAAAAGATTTACGTTATCGGATATGTGTTATCTGAAAAGACGTATCATATAAAACGAATTCCTATTCAGCGTTGTAAAATAATAATAATAAATAACAAAGAAAAAGAAGAAGAAAAAGAAATAAAGTTAACGAGCGAAAGCAGTTAATAAAGTGACCAAAAAAATATATAAAAAAGAAGATGATGATGATGATGAAGACAAAAGACAATGACAGTGTTAGGAGATTATTAAGCGATAAAAAAGATTATTAGTTTTCTGTCTTCGGAAAGCTACATTTAATATATATATATATATATATATATACATACATACATACATACATACATACATACATACATATATATATATATATATATTTGTTAATGGTTGTGTCAACATTATGTTGAGTATTATGTCTGTATATACAGACATACATACTCACTATAATGCTGAGACAGTCATTAACAAATGGTTAGTGTTGGCTACAGATGAGAGTTATTGTTGACAATAAAAATTTCCTTAATGTTGATTCTAGAGGAGAGTTATTGTTGACAATAAAAATTACCAAAATGTTGTCATTAAAGAGAGTTATAGTTGATAATAAAAATTACCGTAATGTTGACTTTAAAGGAGAGTTATTGTTGGCAATAAAAATTACCGTATTGGTGACTGTAAAGTATAGCTATTGTCGACCAGCTGAATCGTCTAATGATCTCTGTTAGCACTGTGTGTATCCACATCTGCGAGGTATTTGCTGTTTTATTTAACCAGTGTTTTACTGACGATGATAAACTCAGACAAGTATCATTCGTGCTGCGGTCTAAACTTTTACCTATAATGTGCAAGATAATTAATGTCAGTTATTTTTTAATTAAATTATCTGTGTGTATAGATAGATACATACATACATACATATAGATATGTGGTCCTTAATTCACTGCGTTTTAAACTCGATTGTTTTTAATATATATTAATGTACTTAATTAATTGCTTATAGGAATGCTCAAATAAAATCTTAATCTTCTACCTTAGAAAGATGCAGCAATAAAAATTTAAATAATAATAATAATTTAAAAAAAAAAAAAAAAAAAAACCCCAACACTGTCCCGTAAACAAATATCCTCTCTCTTTTTTGCAGATTCTGCCCATTAAAGACCGAATTAAATGCTATGAAAATGCGCTATACATAATAATACTGATAAGATACTAATTATAAAAACAAAGAATATATATATATACACACACACACACACATATATATATCCATGACGACAATATTAAAAAAGTTCATAGATAAATAAAATTATTCATCGAAATATGTATAACAGCTGTAAAACTGTTACTGAAATATATTTATTTGGACTGTTGTTATTAAAACAAACAAAAAACAAAAAAACAAATATTACGATCTTACATCTTTGTAAATTTGCGGAGTCAATTCTGTAGTCACAGGCGTCATCCACGTTGTCAACAGCAGCAAATGTAACAACCAAGTACATCAAAGAAATGCAGCAGAGAGTCTTTATGTCGCAGGACCCAAACATCTCGATAAGAATCTTTGAGTTTCGTGAATACTGTCTTACTTTCTTTTATAAGAATATTGCCGTTGTTTTTTCTGTCATTCATCAGTACTCTTGCTTCTGTTACTGGCGTACTGCTGCCGTTGTTAATCGATACAGATCTTTAAAAAAAAAAAAAGAAAAAAAAAAGATCGATCGGTCGTTAGATGATAAAAATATTATGTATTTCTATGCTGCCGCTGTTTGTAACAATTGTTTTTCATGGACAGATTTCAGTTTAACCTGTTTTCCTGTCGAATTTTCCAATATAATTTTTTTTTAGTTTTCTTTGAACACAGAACGCTAAGAGGTAATTTAGAAACAGATGAAGAAAATATAACAATAATAATTCTATCTGTGATTTTATTATTAATTATCATGGTTATTTTCACCAGGTTTGCACCATTAAACTGTTTGCATGTTTTATTAAGGCTCACTCTAGGTTAAAAACATGCTTTAATGGCCACCTAACAAGAAATTTAAAAGCTAAATTGAGAGCAATCTATATAAATCAATAATTCTATCAATCTTTGCTTTGCTTCTTAATTTTATTTATTTATTTAATTTTTTTTTATGTTTTTTTTTTTTTTCCTTTTTATAAATTATTTTCTCCTTCAGACTCTTTTTTCAGTCTCTCTCTTAATGCTAGGTATTCTGACGTCAGAAAGTGAAGGGATAATGATAATTGTGTTACCTGGAAGGTTGCACTATCTCTTAGCTAAGGTTTTACTTGTATACGTGTGTGTGTGTATAAGTGTGTATTATATATGTGTGTGTGTGTTTTGTATGTGTGTGTCTCTGTGAGTACGTGTATTTGTGTGTGTTCATTTGTATAGTTATATATACACTTTTTTGTTTCAATGTTTAAGCCAGGTCATATATAACAACAATCGTACACCGCCTAATTACAATGTCTTTAAGCTTTTATGTTTTCCAAAAAACAAACAGAAAGGTGACCACTATGTAATCTTCATTATATTGTTTCACGATCCTTTCTGATATCTCACCAGTGATTAGAAAACAAATCCAGAAAGGATCTGTAATTCGCCTGATTTTGTTTCGAGAAATATTCTTTTCAACTGTTTTACTGAACTTTCTTGAAATAATACGACATTTTCTTCCAACGGTGAAGATGTTTTGAATGTACTTTATAATAGAGGCTCCTCAGTTTGGTGTGTCTTTTACAAAAAATGTAATATCGAATGTTAGTGAAATAAAAATTTGTTCTTTATAAGCATATTTGTATTTATTTATACATTAATATAAAGATGTAAATATACGTGTATTTATTAAATATATTCATTTCAACGCATTCTTTAAACGATAGACTATTTTTTAACAATTTCGATCTTATGAATGGCAGAAAGTATGCATTCACATACATGTCTGAAAGCAAATAAACATTAGGTTAATTAGTTTATTAATCTCTCTCTCTCTCTCTCTCTCTCTCTCTCTCTCTCTCTCTCTCTCTCTCTCTCTCTCTCTCTCTCTCTCTCTCGGTGCTTACAGAGCTCATGTACCATGATTTCAGATGCAAGAAAGTTAACTGGTCTTTTTATATAAATATATATTAACTAAATGTTTCTTACGACAACATGATATTGATGTACGGACATGAAAACATCTGCGACACGTCAGTGTATGAGAGTAATTTACCTTTGTGTAATATACAACAACCTGTTTTTAGTTATTTAAGTAACAGTGTCTCTGAAATGTGTTCTTTTAAACAGTTTAGCAATTTCCAGTTTAAAAAGTTCGTTTTGTTGTTGTTTATTGCTTTTTGTTATTATTTTTGTTGTTTGTTATTGTTGTTATTGTTACTGTTGTTGTCACTGCTTCTATAGCAGCAACCTTTGTAATAAAACGTCGATATAAATATAGGAGAATGAAAAAGTAACTGAAATAGATTCAAAGTGAGACAGAAACTAATCGAGAGAGGAATTCTTAGACAAATAGAGACACATTCAGAGACAGACAGACAGACAGACAGAGAGAGAGTTCCAAACGATGAGACGAACAGAAATATAGTAAGAATAGACAGATGAATAGCGAAACAGACACAACGAGATTGACAGAAAGAAATATTTACTCCTTTTAATCGACAAACTCGATATAAAAGCTTTTAAAATGCCATCAGTATTTGGTCATAAACAAGTTATTGCTTCATCAATTTAATTCAGAAACCATCATCAAAGCTGGTTATTTGAGGTAAATTGTTTTAAAACATCAGCTTCAACTGAATCATAATACAGCCTGACAATTTAGAAAAGAAGCTTAAGAAACAACCAGTATTAAAAAATTGAGTTTGTTTCTATCCACAGTAAATGGATTTTCTCTTCACGTGTGTATGTGCGCGCACCTTTCTGTGTGTGTGTGTATAGATGGAATGATAGATATATAAAAAAATAAAAAAACAATGATGTGTCTTTCAAGACTCAATAAATACTACTACTTTTTATGTATCCAATTACATCGAGTTGATTTCTTTCTTATTATATATTCAAAATGCCTTTTGTTTGTTTGTGGGTTTTTCCTTGTTTGTTTTTTTTTTAAATATTTTTTAATATTAGCTAGACAGATCGATAGACAGATAAATGTTAATCATAGGTTATTATCATCTTATTATTTTTAAAATTAATTCTGATATATTTACGTCATATTCCTACAGATAATTCTCAACTTCACTCTGACAGACAGATGGATAATAGAAAATGTCACAGAGGAAATAAGTGCAAACCTGTGTGAGGTCCAAGCCATCATACATCTTAAACATTCGCTCAAATCCGTGCTCTGGTGTAACCTGTATTACTGTTTGTACAAGTCGGTGCTTCTTTAATATAATGGAACACAAGGACAATAGAGTGACGTCTTTTAATTTAAAAGACATTACTATTTACAACAATCTTTACAAATTAATTGTTCTTTCTTCACCCTATGTTTCCAGAGACATTCGATCAAAACTGAAGAAAGGCCCAGAACTGTTCCTAAGGCGAGAACCCAAAAGGCACTTTGTAAATCGACAAGTCCGATAACTCTAGCTCCGGGTTGTTTGTCAGATGCGCATTTGTCAAAGTTGCTCCACCACTTTCTTTTCCAAAAATTAAGCATTCCGTTTTGTTCTAGTTTCACCATGCTGAAAAAGGAATTTGTAGAGAAACTGCTTCACATTAAATTTTCTTTCTTTTATTTTATTTCATTTTATTTATATATATATATATATATATATATAAAAGCGGGTGCCAATTTTCTAAATTTATTTATAAGCATACTCTAATATCAATATATCCATATAGGTCAGTTATATATGCATATATACAATTACTGCTGTGTCTGGTGAAATAACAAACTAAAGTCAAGCCTTTGTTTGTTATATATTAATTCACTGTAAGAAACCTACGCGTCAGAAAAATTTCTTGTGTACGGTGAATCATGAGGAAATCCAACAGCAAACGTCACTTTGTAAAATATTTCTTCCAGAAAGACGAGATCACAGTTTTCGTCTGCCCACATCTGTAGAATGGAGCGTTCGCTGAAAAAAACGTAATTTCCTTCTTCCACTTTGTGTCTGTGTTCCTCGAAGTGAGACGCCAGCACACTGGAGTCTGTTGTGTTGAATTTCAGCAAACCCTGCCACATCTGCTGGTCATACGTCCTGTTAGAAAACTGAAACAAACAATGGCAAATTAAATTATGGCCATAGAAAAAAAAATATTTCATCATTATTATTATTATTATTATTATTATTATTATTTATATATTTAAATATGTAAGTGTGTGTATGCATCTCTGTATCACAGATGCTCATAAAAATAAAGTAAATGTTTTTTCAGTAAAATGTATCGTAAAATGTCACAGATAAAACACGAAGTTATAGCCAAGTGTAAAATATTAATACCACGTGTTTCATACGATACTTACAATACGATCAGTTTTGAAACATATTTACTAGACGTTTTGTGTATTATAAGAGAAATGGTTTTTGCATACGTTTGTAAAATAATGATTGCACTAATGGCAGTACCAAACAGGCATTTCAAACAGACATTTTCATAATTTTTATTTCCTTATTTGTTTATTTTTGTTCCCATGGCTATACAGATTTATAGAAATATATAAAACTCATGGGAATAGTTATTTTAGTTTTATACGTAGGCAAGCTTTAAATTTTAAATTAGTAAGTGCTTTACATTGATTACTTTAAAATATGCACTGTGTAATATATTACAAGACATTTTCTGCATTAACTTTTTTCATTTATATCAAACTTTATACATTCATTTGTGTCTATTAAATCTAAATTATTCATTTTTGTTTTCCAGATAAATAACGACAATGATCTAATTAAAATCATTTGTCGTATTAATACAGTAATCAGATATTCTGTAACTTTGAGTTAATTAAAGCAACCTCGAATAGAGTCATCCACAACGTTCCATCAATAGTTCCCCACGTGTACTGTGACTGCGTGACAAGATCCCGCAGTGTTTTGAGAGGAGGAATATCTTTCTTTATAGTAAGAAAAGCCACCAAGTTTCCACAGTAAGACGCAGATATCAGAATCGAAAACAGCCAGAACGAGCCGACCAAAATACGACCTGGCGTAGTGTCCGAAGGAATAGCGCAACCTAATACGTAAAAAAAACAAAATACACTGTGTTAGAGAAAGATGGTGGGTAAATAAATAAAACTGCAGTTTATAAACATACACACATACATATGTTACGTATATTTTATAACTTTAGAACTCTTTAATTAACTTTATTTACATATATTTTGTATTAACAAAACAAAAAACAAAACAAAAAAACAAACAAAATGTTGATTCAGAATTTGGAAAATTAAGGAAAATTCAGAGCGAAAATCTGATTCTAACTTTGATTTTCAGTTACCTCCCTTAGCTCAAGAACTTGAGCCAGAAATATAACACTTCACATACACAACCGTCACAGTTCATTGCAGAAAACTGTTTTCATGTTATTACTTTTAACATCGTACCTTGCCTAAGCAGGATGGCGCAGATCATGAGCACACTCTCTACGACTGTGTGTTTTTGTGTGTGCTTGATCGCGGGACGACGCTCTAACTCTGCGGGTGACTTTCTGTCCACGGCGTATATCAACAACATGGTGACTGCACTGGTGACACCCAGACTCAAATAAACCATCCAGTGAAAAGGCCAAAGCAGAGTCTTCCACTTAGAACAAGCCGCGTCAGGCATTTTGTAAATTGCGACGAGTTTGTCGTGATAAAAAGGATAAGCGAAGTCCATCACCTTAGATCTGTCCACTGACACGGTGAGAGGAGCAATAGTCAGGTCCACTATCTAGAAATAAACAAATAAATAAATGTGCGTGTTGGTAAGACATGCTTCAAAACATTAAATTTACCGTTTAATGCATGGACTTTTAAATAAAAGGCAATCACACTCAATCTATTTTATTTTAAAGTCAATAGGTGGATAATGACTGCATATTGCAAGATGATGAAAAATACTATAAACATGATTTTTATATTCTTACATGAGACTGTTTTTTTTACTTTAATCAGAGTCCTTATATATATTAAAAAATCAATGGCAAACTGCTTTACTCATCACCACATCAAATGATTTATTATATAAACTCTTCTTTGTTTGTCGCGATGTTACTAAAAAAATACGAAAAAATAAAAAGCATTTCAACTTACTCTGTCTTCACACATTCCTGTAAGTCCTGACCATCTCCCGTTTACATATCTGCCCCATTCTCCGTCTTCTGGTTCCACCATCGTGTAACTGAAACACAGAAATCTTTCAGTATGTTTAACACAAGCTTTACGGTTAGAACAATAATGATTATCAATTACATTTTCAAGTCGTAATTTGATATGAAAATATCACTAAAACACTAGTAACAGTTCTGTATACATTGATGAGTATGCGCGCTCGTAATGAATATGACAGTTTTGTTCACGTAAATAAGTATGCGTATATACGTTATATATACGTTGTATACGTTATATAACTTTTGTATTATTATTTTTAATTTATTTATTTGTTTAAATACAAAAACAAAATAATATAGATACAATTGAAAATATGTGTAATTAATATCTGTATATACACATTTACGTACGTGTTTATATCGAGATAAGTTGTATGAAAACCTTGTATGTGTATTTTTAACGTTAATCATATATATGTGTATAAATATCAGATGAAATACTTTGAAGTGGACAAATAACAAATTATATTTGTCACCGTCAATACACACTTGTTGTATGTATCTGTGTGTCTAAAATTACACTGAACGTGTTAACTGAAATGTGAAGTAAAAATGTTTTTTCTTGTTTGGAAGATAACGTTACACTCCAGAGACAAACCTAATACATAGAGAATCGCTCCAAATCCAATAAACACAACGAATTTAGCTCCAGATTAATGAACTATGTTCAGAGAAGATTATGCTCGTTGACAAATTCGATAGGTTTATGAAACTGTGTTTTAATGAATTCTGAGTGAAAACATGTATAGTGTGTCTTGTGTGTCATTTCACAAAATCATATTACATTTTTTTTTTCTTTTTTTTTTCCTTTGTTTTGTTTGAATATATTTTTATTTTTGTTGTTATTTTATTTTTTCCATTTATTTATTTATTTATTTATTTATTTATTTATTTATTTATTTATTTATTTATTTATTTATTAATATTATTATTATTATTATTAATTTTTAATTTTTTAATTTATTTTATTTTATTTTATTTTTATTTTTATTTTTTTTTGTGCTTATTTATATAGTTCCTGTACAATGAGAAGAATTAAGTATATTATGGAATTACTGTATAGTTAACTGTTTTGTTATAATATATTTTTTTTTGTATTGTTTTTCTTTGAGTTTTTTTGGGAATGTTATGCTTTTATTCGTATATATTGAGTTGATGCATAATGGGAAGAAATAATTACTTTTGTGGAATTACTGTATAATTTAACTGTTTACTTCGATATAACATTTGTATAGTTTGTGTCGGAGTTTATTTGTGGGGTTTAAATGGTTATATTTGATTTGATTTGATTTGTTTGTATTACTTCATTGTTTTATTTTTTAACTATTTTTTGGTTGTTTTTTGTTTTCTTTTCTTTCTTTGTTTTTTTTTTCTTGTCTGTTTTTTTTTTTTTTTTTTTTTTCTTGTATTAATTTCGTTCGTTTGTTTTGTTGTTGGGTTTTTTGTTGTTTTTTTACTTTTTGCTGTTTTGTTTTTTTTGGTTTTTAAATTTGGTGGTGTTTTTGTTGTTGTTGTCAGTATATTCATAACAACGCGCAAAATATTTTTGCTAAAAAGAATTAAATATTACTGACTGGCGGATCGACTATAACAATAGGAAAGTAAAATGGCCGAAGTACAATGCAAACCTACGACATTATAGTGACCTCAAGAAATTATTTTATTCTTTTGTTTTATTATTAACTGTTTAGATTTCACTCATTCTTCATCTGGTCTATACTTATTTGATTTAATTCAGAAAAAGAAAAAACCCACAATAACTATTATAATCACTGTACGTATTGTGTGAAAAACTTACGTGAAATTAAGCAGAGCTGCTAGAGCGTTCAGAATATCCATACAAAACCCGTCAAAGACAGTCGTACCATTGACAGTTGTTTTTATAACAAAAGGATCCTCCTGAAACAGACAAAAATTTATCAGTGTAATAAACAGATAGACAGACAGACCGTCAGAGAAACAGAGAGAAAGAGAGACAGACAGATTGACCGATGAATAGACGGATGGTTATATACATACATACATACATACATATATACATACATACATACATTCATATATACTTAAATACATACAAAATGACAGACACACACACACACACACACACAAAAAATACAAACATACATACCTTGTGAGTTGCAACGATCAAGTTACGTTTATTAAAGCCATATACAGAATTTGGGAAAACATCAGAGACAGGTATTCTAGTTTCCTTGTCGTTGTAGGCTACAGGACAAAACGACGTCTTCCCACGACGTGTTGTTAGTGAGACTATAAGAGGCTTCTTAACACACGTATTGTCAGTCTGAAACATGTGTAGTAAGAATGAAACACACAAGCATCAAACAGATACAATCAGATAGCATATTACGAAGTAGTACCAAAAAAACTGCAGAACGTTAATTTACAACTTTATAAAATGGTTTTTTGCATTCCATTCTGAAATAGCAGTAGTGACATATGGTCAGAAAGGACTTTCTATCGTTGGCTAAGTTGATTGAAAAAGTATGATAAATTCTGATGACGTTTTTCGCGGAGAAAATATACCACTGTTTATATCATATGTATGTGTAATATACATACATTAGCTGCACAGATATGATTTGTAGGTAACTATTATCAGCCCGTAATTTTTAATGTTTCTGTCACCTCTTATATCCATTGATTTAGAATATGCGGTCCATTAAACCTCAGTATTTTAACGAATCAGCGTTCTCTTACAATTTAACACACACAGACACACACACATACACGCACACACACACACACATATAAACATGCATATTTGTAAGAGAATACTGATTCGTTAAAGTACTGAAATAATTTGACAACAGGACATTCTTATTCCGTTAAAACAGAACTGAAGCAAAAACCTTCTTATCTGTTACAAATGCCATATTACAACATTTTGTTATAACTGTGATGGTCTCTGATATTTAACGTAATCACACATACCTGAAGATATCGACATTCTCTAACTGATGGACATACAATGACAGCGACGTTGTTTAAGTCGAAGTGTAGTTGTTTTTTAAAGATAAAGTATGGAAATACAGTCAGCCACCTGGAAAACATCCAGTACGCTGTCCGTCGTAGATGTGTCCTGTCATACTGATCCACCTGTAATAAATATATATATATATAGATAGATATAGATAGATAGATAGATAGATAGATAGATAGATAGATAGATAGATAGATTGATAGACACACACACACAAGCTACTTTATATACCCTCACACACATACATGAATACATATACGCACACACAAGCATATATACACTGGTACGAACGTATAAATTAAGAGATAGTCAGATAGACAGAGAGAGAGAGAGAGAGAGAGAGAGAGAGAGAGAGAGAGAGAGAGAGAGAGAGAGAGAGAGAGAGAGAGAGAGAGAGAGAGAGAGAGAGCAATAAAATGTGACAGAAAGCTGATATAATAATTATCATTAAAAACCAAAATTAATCAATGAATTCTTTGTATTTCATCTGTTTGTTTTAAACATTGTTTAATCGATCTGTTAATTACACCGTTATAAAATCAGCGTTAGTTCACGTTAATGATTATTTCAAAGCACAACGAAGAATGAAATTAGCAAACACAGTGGTTGTCTAATTCTGAATACAACGTTAATGAATTGTTCAGAACTACAAAAGATTACAGTACTTTTAAAAAAATTATAATAATAAATAAATAAATTAACAAAAGAACCAGAGCTAATCACTGCATTCATACTAATTTATTTCTGGTTGTTTTCAATGTCACCATTGTCTGATTTGCTGAATATTATTCCATGTTAGCTTTGCGGCATGTCACAGTTCAGTTTACGAAAGTTTCGCAATTATTAAAACGAAGCATAAAACAATAATAATACGGTTAATCGAAATATTCAGTTTAAAGAGGGTATCCTTGTATGCTGTTATTCCTAACTTGCTGATGACACATTGGAGTACTGTCTGGAAATATTTTTAAAAAACATAATGAAGTAACTTTAATTATCAAAATAAAACACAACACTGTATGGTATCATGTTTCCGTATTTTGTTTCAGGTTAATAATGTGTTTTATCACTGCATTAGCTAGGTTACAAAATGCAGTGTAACGAAGTATATCATATATGTTAGAGTCCTGCTAATGTTTGTTATTTTAAACCATACAGTTATTAATTATGTTATGTCTTTCTGAACCAAAACCCTCTTTACATAATAATTATGATACGAAAGTGTGGTAGATAGAATATATTAACGTTGAAACAACGAAAGTTGTATTGTTATTTTTACGAATTCAGGACAAAGCCAGTGCGGCACATTTTCTTTATCTTTTATTAACATCTAGAATTTTGCATATTTATTTGCTATTTATTTTTTGGAAGTTTGTGTTTGTTTTTGTGTGTGTATGTATATATAGACAAATAGACAGACAGACAGACAGACAGACAGACAGATAGATAGATAGATAGATAGATAGATAGATAGATAGATAGATAGATAGATAGATAGATAGATAGATAGATAGACAGACACACAGATAGATATTCTTTTTTGCATTTTCTATTATGGGGGGTGTTTTGGATATTTTGGGGTGTTAACTTACAGTTAATTTTATTATTATTACATATTTGTTTATACTAGCAGAATGGCATTTTGTTATTTCATATTTGTTCATTTGTATGTATGTACATGTTTACGTGTGTTTCCATAAAGCATACCGCCGAAAGGACCCTAGTGACGCAATCAGAGTCGCATAGCAACAGGAAATTGTGCTGGGACTTGTCTACCAGTCTGGCGACGGCGGTGAGGATGTTGCTGACGGCGGCTGTGTGGTTGGTCGTGACGTCAATGCGATACAGAATAAGTTTTACATCCGAAAACGAAGAACTGTCACCAAGATGGTGTACCAGAGATTCTGAAATTAAAAACGTGTTTAAGTTTAACAGAATGAGAGACAAAGCTAGAGAGATGATCCAGTGAGGACAGTAAGGACAGCAGGATGTATTAATAGTAGCAACGGCATAAGAAGTGGCAGTAGCAGCAGTAGTAGTAGTAGTAACTGTTGTAGTAGTAGTAGTAGTAGTAGTAGCAACAGCAGCATCAACAGCAGAAGATACAGTATAAACAGTATTATTAATAGAAGAGGTGATATTTCATAAATATTTATTTTTTATTAATTTTTTTTTTTTTTTTTTTTCCATTACAGACAGAATATAAGATGAATATTTTCAATGAAGGCAAACTATTAACTATTGCAGATGAGAAACGGTTACAACAAAACAACAAATTTATACAAGCAAAACTCGATGGTCCTTTTGTTAATTTATTTGTTTAGTTTAAAAGTATAGAGTACTCCAAACAGAACTGTAGTACTTACTACAGATCTTTTAGTAACAAAGCTGATTCAAAATTATCATTTCTATGTATTTCTTTGGATAATAAATAAACTCGAAATTAGCGATTTGGTTTCATTTTATCTCGGCACATCAAAGAAAAGATGATATGAAATACCAGTTTATAGTCTAGACGTCTGTTTGAAAAAATATAACAGATCAGATATAATCATTATTTCTGTATTATAAAGTAATATCCGATTTGTTTTAAATACTGCTTTGAAAATAAGATGTTCCGTTTAACATCAGTATTATCATTACTACAAGTACTACTACTACTATTACTATTACAAGGACGATTAACTAAGAAAGAATAATGAGACTTTCAATGTTTAAAATAAACTAATAACAAATGCACAATAATACTTTTAACAGAATTAGCTAATAGAAAAAGCAATAATAGAATTAATATTAGTAGCAGAAGCAGTAGTAGCGGCAATAGTAGCAGTTGTAGTAGTAATAGTAAAAATAGTTGAAGCAGCATTAGTAATAGTTGCATCATCATTAGTAGCAACAGCAGCAGCTGAAGTTATAGTAGAAGCAGCAGTAGAAGTGATAGTAGTAGTAGTAGTAGTAGTAGTAGTAGTAGTAGTAGGAGGAGGAGGAGGAGGAGGAGGAGGTGGAGGAGGGTAGTAGTAGTAGTAGTAATAGTAGTAGTAGTAGTAGTAGTAGTAGTAGTAGTAGTAGGAGGAGGAGGAGGTGGAGGAGGGTAGGTAGTAGTAGTAGTAGTAGTAGTAGTAGTAGTAGTAGTAGTAGTAGTAGTAGTAGTAGTAGTAGTTTTAGTAGTAGTAACAATTACCGTAATGTTCACTGTAGAGGACGATTAAAGTTGCCCAGTTCAGTCTGCCAGTTATTTCTGTCAGTGCTGTGTACACCCACACACTTGAAGCGTTTCGGTGTATATGCAGCCGGTGATAAATTGTTGGTGATACAGTCAGGCAGGAACCACTTGAACTAGAGGTGAAATTGTTCTCTGAAACATATTTTAAAATAATCTGTACACAGGAAAGTGTCACTCTAAATTCGTTGCCATCTGCATATG
>CM022665.1:27604445-27649445 GCA_012295275.1 Chrysomallon squamiferum | reverse complement strand
GGGGAGGGGAGGGAGGGGGATTTAGGGAGGGGAGAGGGAGGGAGGGAGGAGGGGGGGGGGAGAGGAGGAGAGAGGGAGGGAGGGGGAGAGAGAGCTAGATATGTAGATGGCTTTATGGGATATATAAAACAACTATTATTATTATTATTTTGTTATTTTTTTGTTATTGTTATTTTTTTCACTTTTTTTTGTTGTTTTGTTTGTTTTTGTTATTTTTGTTGTTTGTTTGTTTGTTCAATAATAAAAAATGGAATAACGAATTTTTTCCATACATGGGTCATATTCAGAGCGGTACAGACACCTGTATTAACGCTAATATTCCACTGAAATAAATGTTTCCATCCACAGCTCTTTATATTAAGCAGTAACAGCGTATCTAGACATATACCCCGAGGACCAACTAATCATGGCGCTAATCAGTTCTGTCTGTCTGACCTTTACATTCACACACCGTGCTGAGATGTGATGTTCTCATACAGGTGTTATTGATGCTTCAGTCACACACGCCCGTCCGCTTGTGTTCTAGTCACATCAAGGAAATAAACAGCTTTAAACCATCCCGCTATAATGAGAAAAACCATCAGATGAAACATTATTGTGTTGACAGTTAAATTACTGAACACGGTGACATCAATGCAGGTGTCAGTAATTCACACACTATTTGATTACCTTCGCTACATTCGCCGCTTCAGAAACCTCAAAACCATCAGAAACAAAATTTAGATTACGCTTCGAGATCCTAACGTCTACAAGTATTCCATTATTTTACCATACAGGTAAAGATTATAATTCATAAACAGTTTATTATTATTTTAGAAATTTCGGAATATTTAAGCCAGTTCGTTATTCTGAAAAAAAAAAAAAAAAGAAAGTTGAGCGTGAATGTACTGAATTCTGCACAACAGCTAACCGTACTATCATCGCTGATGGTGTCAAAAATTAATTTTAAATCTCTTTTTATTTTACTGATGTCATCTGATTAATGGCCTGAATATTTTCACACGATTACACAAGGAAGTTTGTTTGCACTGACTTCTGCTGCAGCGACCTTAACACCATTATTACAAAAGTATCTTATTTCATTGTGCTAATGTTTCTTTGAGATCTCTGATATTTATATCTCACGTTTTTGCAGTTGTAACACACAACCTACGAGCTGCAAAGGCTTGAAGCTAATGGAATTTAATTATGATATGATGTGCATGCTATGTATTATATACATATCGGTTGTAATCTTTCTCCTCTCGTTACTTTTTGATAAATAACCCACACTTTCAGCTATAAAGATATATTTGGTTTATTGTTTGCCACTGATTAAAAAGAAAAATATTGAACATCCTTTATATTTTGTTTTACATCTGAACAACGCACACAAAAAATATTCGAGCACAACAAAACGGACGACATAAGGTTAAATGTCCGTCACAGCAAATATTAACACAGTTAATAACAGTATAAAAATATTAGTTATTAACACACTGGTTAATATCATGGACATGAGCATTCATATATAATGAACAGTGAAAAACCAATAACGACAGTTACTTATTTTATTGAAACAGCATAATTGTTAAAAGAATAAATCATTTTCAGTTTCAGTTAGACATTATATATATATATACATACATACATACATATACGTATACATACACACACAAACACACACATAAACATATATACAAACACTCACACATGCATATATATGTATGTATGTATATGTGTGTGTGTGTGTGTATATATATATATATATATATATATATAAAAACTGAATGAGTCATTTAATATTAATAACGTAATGATAGATTTTCCTTATGATAATTTCTGTCATCAATGGTCTACAATACATATGTGTGGAGTCAACGAGTGGTTATTATTATTATTAACAATTTTGGGTTTATTTTAACTTTGATATGGAACTCTAAATATTTAATGAATATAAAATAATTTACTTATTTTGTGGGCTGTTCATGACAGAAAACAAAAACAAACAAAGAAAAAAGCTCCTCTCCAACTGCGTTCTTCACAATTATGTAAAAATGATGTAAAAACCAAAAACGTTTTCTGAAATATAAACTGAATATTCTTGTCTGTGATAAAAACTAAATATGCTTGTTTAAAAAATGAATTAAAAAGTGATTTTATTTTAAGAAAAGTAAAAGCATCATATCACATGAATAATTACATTTAATGATCATAGATACATTTTTAAAAATTATTTTTTTTTCTGTTCATTATGTTTTGCTATCGCCATTTCAAAACAATTAAAACAAATTAAATTCATTATTAAAATTTCATGTTTATATACACATAATGGATCTGTTATGTACATATATTAATATTCAAATACGGCATATACAATAGTGAAGGAGATAAAAATAACATACGTATTGTATGAGTAATACAAATAAAATATAAATAAAGTTTAGTCTCAAACAGAGAAACAATTGATATAACAGTAATCAATCAGTAAAATGTATAAAGCATCTCTTCCAATTTGATTGGAACACTATAGTAACATTATAACATGTTAACTCCGAACGGTAATGCGTTACGCATGAGATCTCTGAAGTTTGATTGCAGTCTATTTTACGATTACGGTCATTTTATAGCGTTCTTATACAACTGAACTTTCAAAAAAAGTTTGTTACAGGCACCTCTGACTTGCAGAATTTTACCTATATTTATTTAGTAGAAGTAAGCATTAATAACCGAATTTATGAAGCCTATTATTTAATTATTTTATTCTCACATAGATTCTTAGCACTTGTAAATAGGTGTATGGTTTTTTTTCTATTGTTTAATGTGTAATAACAAAACAGGCTTCGTTATTTTTTACCTGACATTCTCAGAACAACGTGAAAATAACAATTTATAAAACGAGTGATAGATTTAGGTATATATTAATTCATAAAAATAAAAATATTTTACATGGAATTTCATTTATCTATACAGTTTTACAATACTTCTGATTTCATCATAACCATAATTATTTAGATTTTATTAAATAAGCTTTTCATCAGTATTTATATATATATATATATATATATATTATATATATATATAATTCTGATGTATTTAATTATAATAATTTATGCAAACACTGGTTTCATCAGATTAAACTACCCATAGCAGGATTTTTCATATCTTTGATCAAACAGCAGCAAAATTATTTTTAAGTAATAAACTACTTTACAAACGACGATGGTTTTGTTGCTTTGATATTGACAAATAATATACAAAAGCTGCCCCTGAAAATAAAATTACAAATAAGAAACTGCATATGATATAATTATGCCATTTCGAGGATCAGATAAACAAAAGTACAACAAAAACTGTCAATGTATGTAATATAATATGGCACAAAATAATTTATCAGCAGCCATATTTATGCCAATTCCAAATTCATACAATAAAATTTAATATTTATGCAAATTTTTAAGTCATTAGAACACATTTAGAAAATATAAATAACTATAATTATGCAAAAGTAACAGGTTTTATGCATCAAAATAATTACACTTTGAGACAATAAGGAATTTCAGTTATTAATCTTTTTCACTTAAAGATTTAAATACAAAGCATGACCGAAAAAGTAATTTAATAATAATTGAAAACAATACAAATAAATAAATAAATAAATAAATAAATAAATAAATTAAAATTAAAATAAAATTAAATTAAATTATATTAAATTAATGAAAATACCAAAGTGTTGACAGGCATTATACATTCACCGACTTGAGACAAATTCATTTGTGCTTCAATGACACTGGCTTTGTTTTGCATGGTAATTCCAGTCTCTGTTTCTTCAATCTTTAAATACCACATTTATTTAATCTCTTTAAATCAAAACCAAATACATTATACTCACTGCAATTAAGTAAAGAATTGTGATAAAGAAATAAACCAACTGTATGTAAAAATGAGTTCTATAAAAATCTTTCTGGTTATTCACCCCAAGTTTAGCTAGAGTTGATGATTTATTTTTGTTTCTCTGTGTCTTCCATTCTTTTTAATTTAGTTGATAATACTGCATTCAATACTCCATTACCAAATGCATAGAAAAAAAAAATTATTTAATTATTTTTTTTCTTATTTTTTTTGTTTCTTCTAAAATGATTTTTATGAAATAATGTATACATCTAACAAAGTTATTACAAAAACAAACAATTTACAACACTTTTTTTTTTTTTTTTTTTTGGTAAAAATTATACTAAAAAAGCAACTAAAAAGCTTCTTTTGTTTCTTTGGAACATGGTTAAAAAATAAAACAATAACAGTACTTTCAATTTCAGTTCTACACATTATAAAAGCACCAAATAAAATGTCTTTTATTACAAAATATAGTCTTGGCATACACTGACAATATAAAAAAATATATATTAGGGAAGCAATGTAATAAACTAATTGATGCTTCAAGAACCTTTACTTTAAGGATTTTTAAAGTTCTTTTATGTGGTGGGAGCATCTATTTAATAACAAAAGTGGTTTTAAATATCATGCTCTGTGTGTGTGTTTGTATGTGCACATGTGCGCATGTACGTGCATATGTTTGTATCTGTGTGTATGGTGTCCTCGTGTCAAAATATTTTTAAAGGTCTTTTTAAAAAATATTTTTTATCCATTACTAGGTCAACATGGCAAATATAACAAACAATAAAATTCACTAAAGTTTGAGTGAACTCTTTCTTTGGTTGGCTGGTAACAATACTAAAATAACTGGATAAAACCGGACACATTGCAAAGTTTGGAATGTTTCTCTTGTGCGTATTTCACTGTATTGAAAAAAAATGTGTCGATGAAAGATTCTTATAACTTGGCCTTATAACAAGCATCTAATTAAAAAAAAAAAAAACAACTGAAAATACACAACTGCACATGGTAATGCTAAGGTTACAAGAAAAATCAGAAAAATCTACTTTTCAAAACATTTCAGTTTAAAGAAACATGAAGGTACTTCACAGTTCATCTACGGGTTTGGTCTATTTGAGTAAAAATCTAAGTTTTATACACCTGCACATTAAATTAGCAGCTAAAAAAAAACAAACAAAAAAAAAAACAAACCTTTCCACTTAAACCTTCCACTCCTTTATCAAGTTGTGAATACATACACCTTAAGAAACTGAATCTGGTTTTGATATAAAATAATTCTGTTTAGAATCTCTACATCTTAACTAAATTTTGCACACATATGCCTAGTAAAATGAGTCTGCAGTCTGACAAAAAACATTATTCAAGTTAAAATTTGTATTCCATAATAACATGTATACCTGGTCAAATGAGTATGAATGTGAAAAAACAAAAAAAAACATTTTATTACAAATATCCTTCACTAAAATTTCTTCTCCATGTCTGTACTTTATTGAACTGAATTTCTTTTTTTCTTTTTTTAAACAAAATTAGACATTCTGTATTATTTTTATTTTTATGTATTACTTTTCTCCTATTTTTTTTTTTTTTTTGATTAATTTTATTATTATTTTATTTTATTTATCTAATTTTTTTTTTTTCAACCTAAAAACCCAAAATATAATAAAATTTTCGACACATAACAGCCAGTGTATTACTAAGGCTATGGTGACATTTGGGTAATAATTCATCCTAACTCTTTTTATAAGACAAATGCCTGGATTAATGATAAACATCTTACACTTTTATAACCTCCTGAGTACCTGTAGTCACCATCTGTAACAGCATCTCTGGTGTATCGTATCACTGTACAATGCCTGGCTCTCACCTACTTTTACCATTGTTCCAATTCCTGCCATTACACAGCAACAAAAAGGTTAATTAATTAGAAATACAGATTCATTTTAGCATCAATGTTTAGTGCATGACATATTTTTTTTAGTTAGTTAGATAACAACAAGCTCAACAAAAACAATGTGTTAAACAGATCACTTCTGGTTATGTTGTGAAAAATAAATGACGACATTTGATGAGAACTGAAATCTGATTATTGAAAATAATGGTGTGCGAAGTTACTAGCTGTAAAATATGACTTGTATTTATACTGGTCTAAACACATCAATGGGCCAATGGTCGGTCCAGTGAGATTCATCAAGAAGTGAAAAAATGAAATCATACAATGTAATAACAAAAATCAGTTCATACTCATTTCAAACAGCTATTTAAAAAACTAAATTATGCAATTATCTAGTACATTTCATTTTGTTCCATGATCAAATGTTATTTATTTATTTATTTATATTTTTTATTATTATTTATATTTTCTTCTTCTTATTATTATTATTATTATTATTATTACATAATCAAATTTTCTGGCTATCCTTATATATTCAAGTTTTGGCTGAATATAATAAAAAAACAAAATAAAAACCCCACAAGAAATGTATACAATTAATAAACTGCATACTTTAAAAAAAAAAATCTGGTTTTTGTATTGTGCGCTGAAGAATATTGTAAAACAAAGAGACAAAAAGGTATTAAATGACCCCCTAAAACTGAAACAAAACATACTTTCAAAAACACAATAATAAAAACATATATAAAATTCAGCATATCTCTGTATGAAAATATGCAAGTACATATTTATAATGAGATGTTTTAAACTAGGCTTCATCCAAATATATATACACATATATATATAATATATATATATATATATATAAAGTCTCATATATTTCTGTATGTCATTATGAAGTATATGACACAGGATACCATGGAAGCACAGATCGTGAGCATGGTTCATAAGAATTTGTAGTGCTGCTATGGTTCATCTCACAGTACGTTGCATTATTTGAAAACGATGGCACTGCATATGATGATGTCTTTGAACAGCAGTAATCCTGACTGGCTGCTGCTGCTGCCATTTGGTATGTGTGTGGTGAGGGCTGCCTCGCTGTCTGACGGCTAGTGTGCAGGTCAGTTGAAATGTTTGTGCAGGATGACACCACGCTAGTCTCAGTGTAATTCTGTGTCTCGGCAAATGGCGACTGCAGTTTTTCCCTTGGCGACACAGACGAAGGGGGAGTGATTCCGTATGAATCAATAGCAGTCGTCATGGAGATGGCTATGGGGCTGGAGCTGTAGTTAGGGTTATAAGAAGTGTTTGTTTTATGGGTGGCTGGCACGTTAGAGATACTGAATGAATGGGACTGGTCTTTGTAAGACTCACTTCCAGGGGGAGTGAGCATGTTCACTGGCATTTCTGAGTAGAAATTGGGCCGCGTGTTGGTTCTGATGACACTCTCGCGATTGGCATATATACTCCGCAGCAGGTTTGTTGCTGGCAGGGTCTCGGTTGTCGCAGGCTGAGGGCCAATCCACTGAATGGTTGACTTTTTCTGAATTGGACAACCTCCCGCCAGTCGAGCTGTTTTGTGAGTCATGTCACCACTGTAGTGGTTGCAGCTGATCACTGGCAGGTGACGATTCATTACAGCCTCCAGCTCCTTCACTGAGCTTGCCGCTATCACACCATGATCCGAAGCACCACCACCTCTCCTCCAGTCAGCATGACCTTCACCCAGAGTTTCCACCTGGGACGATTTCAAAGACAGATCCTGGGGAATTGGAGATGTCATCATGGGACAGAGCAGTTCTGGACTGTGTGAAGAACACTGGAGGTTTTGTTCTATGTTCCGGCCCATGAGTTCATTAAAAGAATTATCACAATATGTTTGTGATGGAATGGAATCCTTGTCCATGAGCGTCTCCTCAAGATCAAACTCCTGTCTGCGTTTTCTTGGTTTGTCCATTTTTCTCCTGCTGTACTTGAGCTCCCGGGAGAGGTCTCGGTTGTTTAGTGTGTTGTCAGAGGAGAATGATGCACGCTCCATGTTGTGTTTCATGTCCAGAGAATTGTCATTGTGATCAAGCAAGTCAGAGTTTCTCTGAGACGAGGGCGACTTGTTGAGTCTCTCATCACTACTTGACTGGTCACCATTCTTGTCATCATTTTCTGTGTTTTCACCTTCCTTGCCTTTAGGACTTGCATCATCTGACAGAAAAATTAACAATTTTTAACTACAGTTATCAGTGCTTAAGTTTGTTGTATTCGTTACAAAACATTAGACTTGATGTAATTTTAAGAATTATCTTCATTACTTTTTTGTTCAAAGGACAATGTATACCTATTACATACACCTTTATCAGTACCAAGATTACTGGAAATGCTAATATCCACACCAGTTCTACATACCTTCTTCAGTAGCAAGATCGCCTGGGTCACTGTGATCTGATGACTGATCTGTGTTTAACTTCTTCACAAAAGAAAGTTGCCAACTGTCCATGATGCACCTGTCTCCTTCAACACCACTGAAATATATATACATAAAAAAAATATACATGTATATAGTTACAATTTTACATTTGATTTCAATGTCAAATTTAAAATAAAATAATTACTACTGGACTAATCACTGTTTTCTCTTCCAGTGCATATCTAGTTTTAACATATTAAATGCTTATCTCTGACAGATGTAAGAGTGAGTGAGTGAATGAGTGAGTGCGTGAGAGAAAGAGAATTAACTGTGATAGACATTTCTTACCTACAAATGGGAATGAGATAGAGCCATAATGAGAGAAAAGAGAGAGAGAGAGTAAGAGAGAGATACTAGAATGAACTATATAAGTATGAAACAAATATCTGAAAAACTAACCTCAGAACGTAATTGATGGCTATTATACTTTGGTCTTCAGTACTTTTAGAGTTGTACAGAGTTGTAGCACAAGTCTGTATCCAGGTGTAACCTCCCTGACGATTCATTAACCGAAAATAGTCAGACAACACCTGTCCTTTAGCCAGCACTGAAATAGTGCACAATGTATAGAGTCAAATACTGTAAAATTTTCATACTAAAATATTGTACGAAGTATAGACTTAAATATTGAACAAGTTATAATCTAAAATTATGTACAAGTTATATACTTAAATACGGTATACGATGTATACTCACATATTGTGCAAGTTACCCACTAAAATACTGCATGTTATACAGTTAAATACTGTATAATTTATACACTGAAATACTGTATAAATGTGCAGAAATGTTGCACAACGTATATAGTTAAAGCTGTCACAATAGATGTACCTGTATACCAAAATGTTCTGCAGTGTTTAAACATATATATATATATATATAGACAAAAATAGTATTATTCATACATAGGAAATTCTGAAAGTATTGTGCAATTTCTTTTTTTTAAATGTTATAGAATGAAGTTTTGCAATGTAATTAATGAAATGTTGAAAGTTTTAATAATAAAATACAGCATCATTTTTCCAATTAGATATCTTAAATATTATTTTTGTTGTTGTTGTTGACATTGTCACTGTCACCATAATCATCATCATTATTATTGTTGTTATTATTGTTATTATTAAACTCACGGTCTACATGACATTTTCTCAACTTGGGCAAGTCAGCAGCATGACAGAAATCATAGAGAAGATTGTTGGTGAGATCCTCAGCTGACAAATCCAAAAGTTGAGAAACCCTTAAAAACACCAATATTATACATACATATATATATGTGTGTGTGTGTATGTATATGTATGTATATGTATCTACAAAGCATCATTAGGTATATTAATTACAGCTGGATATAGATGTCATTAAGTTAAGTATGAAAAGAGATAATATGTATGAAATGAAAAAATGAATGAACAAAAGAAAGAAAAAAGACTGAAGATGAAAAATAACAAAACATGGAAAGCTTTTTGGATAATTCTAATATTCTAAGGGAGATAAATCTTAGGGTAGCAAGTTTAAAAGATTTCAGCAGTATTTATCTATTTAAAAGAAACTAATAATGTATCATATGAACACCAACAAACAGTTGAGCATTATATAAAAACTGTCAAACTACAATATTTACCTCACAGACAAAATAATCTTTACTATTTTTATATTTTTTCTAAATTACCTTTATAAATCAATAAAATGTTACTTCTGTACAACAATTATTATAATTTTGAAATCAGAATGAATTTAAACAATTTTATGACATTTGTCTTTCATATTATTTTACAACAATCAATAAATACTTTGAACTTGTAATTAGTTACTGTCAACAAAAACATAACCAGACTCAGTCTAATTAAAGTGATATATCTTACATTGGTTCACAGTAAATAACTTTAAACTGGGGACTCAGTCTCATGACAAATGTGTCATTGTCAATGCGAAGCTCGGTGACAGTAGGGGGTGGGAGGGCAACTCCGATACACACCATGCCAAGTACAGGAGTAGAATGTTTCCTGTTCATGTTGTATGAAAACTGACTTCTGTGTTGTCCTAATACATGTACAACCTGCAAGATAAAATGTAATAAAATGATGATGATGATGATGATGGTAATGATGATGGTGAATGTGATGATTGATGATGGTGATGGTAACAATGGTGATAGTGATGATGTTGATGATGATGATATAATGATTATGAAGAAAAAGGTTTCAGCTAAAAGAAAGAAAGGAATAAATGATTGACACTGATGATGAACACAAGACATTCTCAAAGAGCTACTAAACGTAATGAAGACTATAAAATAATTACCCTGTATCCAGCACATTTAACATGCACTCCTCGTTTTGTCAGCGTTGACTTCATACGGAGTGAGAATGACCTTCCAGAACTTCTGTTCAAGTTAGGGTTCATTATATAACCTGTAGGAAACATAAACAGGATTAATGAAATACAAAACCTTTATATATCTATGTTAATATCTACAGGGGCTGGCTTCACCTTATTTTTAACCCCTGGCAAAGTTTAAGTCGCCTTGTTTTTACAAAAACAAATTAAAAAGTGCTGGAACATTTTGCCTCCATTTTGTCCAATGATCACATGACTATATTTTGCAATCAGCCAGTGGACTTTGGTCATTTCCATCATAATTATATTTATTAATAAATCATTGAGGAACAACAAAATATTTTATTTTACATATGTTACATGCAGTTTTATAAATGCAAGGGACTGAATAAATAAATTATAAACAAAAATAACATGTTAAAAATAATGCTACCGACTTTTCCAGTCTCACTGCTTTCAGTTACAAAGAAACTGATGTAAAGATTAATAGGACTTCTCTGTTTCTCTGTGAGCCTCACTGGAATTTTTAAATAACAATAAACACAAATCTCCTTATGCGATTCAGTGTTACAGACTTTGTGTCTATGAACAAGTATTATAGAGATGACTGTCTATCACTAGCTGATCACATGGAATGAGATCATGTGAACAGGTGAATGAATACTTATAAAAATGCATCACTTTACTATTGTGATTAGAGCTTCACAATAAACAAAGTTCTTTTAAACTTGGACATAAATTAAATGAACTGAGATAGACATGATAAATGTCTGTACAGAATTACTTGTAAAGTAAAGATTACAATTTACAAACTTATGCAATTACAAGTTGAGGACAAGTAATCATAAACAAGCATAAGAACAAAACTTCTGTTAAATAATTTTATCACTTACAGCATGAGTCTGTATAAAATATTTTGTTAACAGCCCTGTTTTATTAGAAACAGATCATCGATGTATAGATGTAGATATTTAATTTTATGTCTCTTATCATGGCCTGGTTATATTGTATTGTTTCATTTTGCCTCATCAAAATCTCACTTCACCCTAATTTGTCTAAAGGGTTGGTTTAAACATTTGTAACCCTATACTGGCTCGCTTTTAAATATTTTTAACTCAAACAAAACTACATCTACACTCTTGATATTTCAAAACTACTTGAGGATCAGTCAGTATACTTACTGCCATCTTGCAGAGATGGGCTGATAGGTCTGGAACCACCGGGAGCTGAGGAGCCATCGTCAGAAAGTGAGCCTGGGGAAGGGACATTCACTGATGTAGAATCTGAAACAAATTACAATTACATAACTCATATTTGTAAAAATAAAACACACCCAAACTGACTCACTCATGCAAGCATGCATGCATATTACACACACACACACACACACACACACACACACTTATTCTCTCAAACTCTCTCTCTCTCATTCATTCACTTAATAGACACAGATTCAGAACTCACTCTGAGGAAGACAAAGGCCAAGCTGGTCGGCTAGCTCCATGTGATCCTGGTGATGTACATAGTCAAATATGCTGCTACCAGCCATCTCAACCTGAAAATATATAAACACCTTATCAATAAACAAGACTTTTTACAAATTACACATAAACAAGATTTGAATAAAATGCCTAGTTTTAGAGAAAAGGAATTTGCTAATAAAACAAAACAATGCTTATTACAGACAATCACAAACAAACCTTTTCTTAATAAGTAAAATAAAATATATATTCAGTAATTTATTGTTTGATAATCATTACTGTATTTAATGAATTGTCACTTAACTCTAACTCTAGTGGTTCAGACATCAGCCTTAAAGTAGCTGTGTAATCTGCTGAACACATAATCTGATTGTCTGCTTCAGATAATGTTAGACACCAGTTTAACAAGATGAAGTGGACAAAGGTTTTTCTTTTGCTGCTTGGGTTGGATGAGCAGGTGTCTACCATTACTGTGATTCTTTTACTACAATAATCCTGCACTGACAACCCAGTTAGAGCGTCCAACACAACAGTATTTATAGTAATTTGTTCCATTACCATGTCACAGTATTTCCAACAAAATCTACAGCTTTTATTCTAACTATAAGGAGCTGTAGATGAACACTTTTAATTTGAACAATGTAAATGAAATGGAGTAAAAGTTATATTTTTTCCACTAACTTTTGTTTTTAATTTTTAAAATAAATTCAGTATTAACACTGATTAAAAATGACTATAACACAACAAACCAAAAATTTAGTGTATGTGTTAATCATTCAAATATTCTAATACATTTTATTAATTAATCAAAAGCACAATATTTTAAAGTTTTAGATTCTGAAATGGTTAAGGAGAGAAAACTGTCAAAAAGATTGTATATTTTATACAGTGCACATTTAAATTATCAAAGTTTTCTCTGCTCAAGTTAAAGTGTTGCTGTGACAATGGCAGATAAGAAGGAAAACAGTCTGAACCCTTTTTCTACAACTGTTCTGTCTGTTGATATGTTCAAAAAAAAATAGCACTCAAAATTATCATATACTAATTTCCAAGCTGGCAAAGGAATAAGAAAGTTAAGAAGATATAGCCAGATATGTGACAGCATTATAAAATATCATTTACAGAATATCAGTATACAGTAAATTAGCCTTAAACATGCATGTAGATTACTGAAGATATTTCATGGCTGTATTAACATACCAGTGATGTACAATGTTAAGTTCTACCGTAAGTATAAGAGGCCAGGTTGTTAAAACTAGTAAGTGACCTCAATCTGGGCAGTGGCAATTCTTTATGTCACTATATGAACACAGGACAGTAGTAAAAACTATATATTTATAACATATAAATGCTACATAATTCTTTGAAAATCCATCACATTATAAAATGTAATCTAGCAGCCCTAATCTTAAAAATTATTAGAAATCATATGCTGAAAAATAAATGATTTAGAAGATTTAGCAAGTACATTTAAAATGATTCAATATTTTTATTTTCAATTTAAACAAAAACAACTCAAAACACAGTGTTTTCTTGATTTGTTTTTTTATTATTACATGCATGTTTCCTTGTTTTGGTACCACTGTTTTTCTTTTTTCTTTCTTTCGTTTTTAACCCCTAGTTTTTAGAATGATTACATTATTTATTTATCTGCAAACTCAATTGACAATGGCTGATTATCATCAAATATATTAAAGTTTTATATTTAAATTACCTGATTATCTGTATTAAGACAATGTAAGAGGTTAATGTAATAACAGCTGAACATTAGGCAGTGAACAATGAAGTTATTCACGCTGATGACCTCACATTAAACACACACCCAATGGTGTAATCTCCTCTTTAATTTAATCTCCTCACCATTTCAAGTCTAATTCACTATCAGTGCTATCATCATCATCATCATTGTCAGCAACATCAGCATCAGCACAAGAGAAACGCTGCCTGGAGGTTTGAAAAACTTTATTGAGATGGCCAGCCCCCTCCAGGACAGCCGCATCGTGTGAGTGGCGGGTCAATCTAGGCCCGCATACAGTGTCATCGACTACAACACAGCACCTGTCAGAATCACTGGTCTTGTCAAGAGGTTCCCATTGGCAGGTGCAACTCCCGGGAGGCGATTAATCCAAACATGTCACAGACTCAAATCAAATGCTCCCTGGGACCACTGAGCACAATGCTTCTTCCTCTCATTATCACCTTCCCTGTAGGCCAATAAAATAAAAGCGTGCAATTTCCCCTCATCTTTCTTTCGTCGACTGTTAGCCAGTGTTTCATAGCTCGGATCTCGAGAGACTGGCCAGCAAAGTAAACCAGTCAAATCAAGCAGCTTACTGCTTCACCCAAAACATCCTGGAGGGCCGAGGAGTTGGCTCCAAGAATTTGATTAACTTTTCCTTAAATGACTCCGAGTCTTGTAATGTTATTTCTTTCAACGATTGATAACTCCAATATTATTAATTTTCTGCATTTTTCCAATCAGAAAAGCCACCGAGGGAGGTTAACTTAATTAGGCTTGATTAATTTGCCTATAGTTGCTGCGACAAAAGGGATTTTGCTGCCATTTTATGTACATTTGTTTATACCATCATGACAGTTATGTATCAACACAAAACTATTAGTTTATAATTGTGTTTTTATGATCATTGAAGAAAGCCAGCCTGAGTTAAACAGAAAAATGTTCATATGTTGGGGAAAAGAATAACTTAAATTGCAGATGTATAAAAGAATGACTGTATTATTGATAGAAAAATATAAAACTAATAATAATAATATTGATAATAATAACAACAATAAAAACATGTTGTCTAAAAAGCTGAAAAGAAGAAAAAGAAATTTTATGACTTACCTGAGAAAGACCAAGGTATATTGACACTGTTTCTGATATGTATAGGAAGCGACCATCATTTGCCAGAGCAAAGACAAAGCCATCTATGGACTGAAAAGTACAATAGAAATAAACACATAAGTTATCACTGAGACAAGTTTGTTTCATAAATATTTTCCAAAAGAATTTTTAAAAAATAAAATTTAAAATAGCATATTACTCCAATAATTCTATTTTAGCCATTTAAATTTTCTCTGGAGTTCTTCCCTTTTCTTTTTTTTCTTTTTTTTTTTCTTTTTTCTTCCAGTGTTTTTAGAAGAATTTTGTTTCTTTACTTTTTTGTTTCTTTTTTTTATTAATTTAGTTTACTTTATTTTTCTTTTTATTTTATTTTCTTTTATTTATTTACATTTTTTTTTTTTTTTTTTTTTTTTTTATTTATTTTATTGTTGACACTGTTTTGCAGAGGGAAGAACGAGATTTTAAAGCATGGCCTATTTGAAAAATCTTTTTTTATTCAATTTTGTTTCATTATAAATTTATTTATTTTATTCCATTTATTTTTATTATTTATTTATTTTTAATAGTTGTTGTTTTGTTTAACTTAACCAATTACTAGTAAAAAATTAAATAACTCTTTACTACTTTTTAGAACTTAGTTTGTGTCCAAAAACTAAAGTGGATTTTAAAAGTGGGCCAAGTGGTAAAATGAAGAGGAATTTCAGCTGGTGTTGTTAGAATCACCTCAAAGGAGAAAATGTAGCTACAGTAAACTGAGATAAACTGTTTCAATATTTGAACAACTCCAGTCCATGTCATGGTATACTTCAATAAACACTGAAACTACACTTTGTATTTTTACATCATTAACAATTAATGAAGGAAGTACGTTGTAGAAGGTAAAAAAAAAAGAATAATAATAATAACAATATTTCACAAGTTTAATGAAAAATAATAATAACAATTACCAGCATCACCACAACAACAATAATTTATATTTACTGAAAAGCAATGTTGTTTTATAATTTGTTTTTTCAATTTTTAATTTTTATGTATTTTTAGTTGTTGTTTTTTACTGAGTTTTTTACTGTTGCTGTTTGTTGTTTTTTTATTGACAAATTTATTTTTTATTTTCTATTTATTATTTTATTTTATTTTATTTTATTTTATTTTATTTTATTTCTACTTTCTTTCTTTTTTGAATAAATAATATTAATCAAGAAAAACTGAATTTAAGAAACAAATGAAGAAAACTGAACATAATATTTGCTAGTGTAATTATTAGCGGAGAGAGAACAGTTTGTTAAACTATTCACAACTTCAAATGCATGAAGTTTTGTAGTTCTGTTTTAATTTATATGTGACAACCATGCAATAACATCCAAATATTTATTCTCAGATAAAATGCCTTCATAACAGTAAGTCATCAGCTTGAAAATAATGTCTAACAATTTTCATAAATTATTTCTTTATTGAAATTAAACCTGAGCCAGGGGCTCAAGAAGAAACAATTATAACTCATTAAAAACAAATGTGTGTGTTTTATAAAGACAGAAATCAGTTACTTTTATCCTTCCATCTTGCAAAGTGCTATGAAAATATTCTGTCATATTAACACAGAACAATAACTTCAGATAATATTTTTTCGATGTGTCTATAAAACCAGTGAGCATCTTAACTGTACAGTCATAAAACTCCAAGGATAGTGGCAAACCCTTCAATAAAACAAGGATCTGCAATGCAAAAGACGGCGTTTCGGCAGAACTCTACACCCGGCATAATTACCAGCACAAATTAAAACATTAATCCTTTTTCAGATGGGCTGATCTGACAGGTATTATCCAAGTATTATCAGCAGGCATTAAAACGATAGTAACTGGAGTTTCAATCAGCCTGCTCGTCAAACAGAGCCAGTCAATAACAAGTGTATAAATAGCCACTTCTAAGACCATAATAATGTTTGTAACATCGCTGCTGATTCTCATTAAAACCATGAGGCTTTAGTTAGACTGTGTTTGTCATCAGTGACTGTAATAGAATGTGGTGCAGCCAGATGAACAAATCTTACCAAAATATAATACATTTTTCTTCCACAGTTTTTAAATATCATGACACATTTGTAAAAAAAAATCATTAGTCTCTAAATATTATTATAGAAATTGATGTAATTAGTGATTAAGCATTTCCTTAGGATGTAATTGGATGTGCAATTTATTTTTCTAACTGTATCTTTTGGGCTTGTATCTCTTTCCAACAAGAGAACATCATTATAAAAATATGTTTTCACATACGTGGTAAAATGGATATAATTAACCTGTTTCTGTAATCAGCTGAAATACTCCATACATTACTGTCTTGTTCCTTTTAAAATTAAATCCATTACTAACAACTGAGTACCAAATGTTAGTATTCAGATGCTTAAACAATAATATTTTATCTTTTCAAAAGTAACTTTTTTCTTTGCTAGAAAAAATTAAGTTATACTTAAATACACTTCATTATAATACACCATATTACATTCACTAAACTTAATATTCAAGACTAGACAAGAAAAAAAAAAACTCTATATATATACACTAGACTAAAATAAATACTTCACGAAACTACACACTCAATACCGGACTAAACTAAATTGAAATGAAATGGATGACAAACTGGTGAGTGAAACATCATACACTGAACATCAGTGGGTTTACAGCAGGTCAACGAGCCACAAGAACCTTTCCTGTTAATTCAGTGAGGGTGCCACAAACAATAATGGCTTCCTCAAATTTGATTATGGGTCTAATTAGGGACGTTCTCCACTGAGACAATCAATCAGCCAACTAATACAAACGCCATTCACCGTTTCCGACATGGTTATTAATGTTCTTCTGATTGCAGAGCTCGTCTGGTCAGCATCGACGCTGCAACAGAAGCAGCGCAATGTCGCTGACTGAAATGTGGGCAGAGAAACACAGAGGCCGGCGAAGTAATATTCCTTTCACGTGCGGCACCCAAGGGACATGGTCTTTAAATTTGTTTGGCCAACAATCTCATGACTTTGATACTTCTGAATAGTTTTACAGAGCCGTTATAAAGTGGTGCACTGATGAAATGTTTGGGGACGAAGAGCTCAAATCAATGAAAGAAGTGGATTATTCTCGGAAGGCTTCGAGTAATTCATGAAGATTAAATAAACAAAATAAAAATGTAAATATCTTCTTGCTCTGATGGTAATATTGTAATGAAAATAAAGTGGAAAAGAAAAAGAAAATTGATGATGTTTATGGAGAAGTTTCATAACTCATAATGAACTGTTTTTCTTTTTCTTTTCTTGTTCTTTGTATACAACTCTTTCAATACATTAAAACTGAATTAGTTTTTTATTATCCCCTTTTTTCCCAAGAATTTAGAAAAAGAAAAAAATCAAAACAAACAAAATTAAATTAAAAAAATAAAATAAAGGCTGAACATAAAAGAAGTAAATTAAAACAAAGCAACAAGAAAAATAAAAGATAACCATTAACTTCAACAAAAAGAATCAGTAACAAAAAAAAAAAAAAAGAAAAATGTTATGTGAAAATAACAGAAAATTCTATCACTCAGAGATACCAAATCTCAATTTTTTAAAGTATTAGAGTATTCTTTTTTATAATCTTTTAAAAAAAAACCCACAAATTTAAAGTAAAAAGGAAAGCCATTTATTTGTACTAATTTAATGTGTATGAATATAAGTATATATGTATATAAATAACTATATGTATGTGTGTATATGTGTGTGTATATATATATATCATATATATGTATGTATGTATGTATGTATGTACATACGTATGTATACTTATATATATATATATTTGTGTTTGTGTGTGTGTCTGTGCTAGTGTTGTTAAACATTCATTCATGCAGAAAACCCATTCAGTACAGGAAGTATGCGACATCACGGAGTAAGCATGATGTTGTTTACAAATATGTGAGAAAGATAAATAAAGGAGATTTATGACAGTCCAGTTATAGCAACTGAACCCAGTATACTGTGCATGAATGAATAATTAAAAGTTTATTTTAAGCCAAGAACAAAGGAAAAAAAGAGTTTGAAATAAATGTATTTTAGTAAAATATATTTCTTATGTTTACAATACATCACTGTAAAAAAAAGAAAATAAATTTAAAAAAAAGTATTTTTTTTTTATTTATTTAATCATTTACTTATTATTTATTTATTTATTTATTTATTTATTTATTTATTTGTGTATGTTCTTCCTGTCTGTTTTGTTTACTGTATTTACTTCTTATTTGTCAGAATATTAAAAATAAAAACATAAACAGAAGTTTAAAATGAGGTATGTATGTACAGAGTTCTCTTTGTCATTGAGCATGCTGACTTAATTTTTTGCAATATAAAATTGACTAATATATTTTTTTTAAACAGACATTACCAATTTATTACATACTATAATAGTATAATATTTTCTCACATATCTTCAGAAAAAAAAAAAAAAAAAAAAAAAAAAAAAAAAGAATTTAAAAAATTACCAAACCAAAATTTTAAAAATTAAATTTTAGAAAAAATTGTTGAATCCAGTCATAAATCTTCTGAAAAAATTGTAACAAAAAGAACAAAACCAAAATTAATTACATATTTCCTAATTACTTTTATAAATCTCTATTTTGAGTAAAACCACTGAATTCAGTCACAATTTTGAAAAAATACTTTTTTTTTTTTTTTTTCATTGAACTGGTGTAACACAAGACATGGTATAAAAATGCAAATTGTGTGGTATTCAATTATAATGCAAATGATGGGAGTAATACTGCAAATCCAAGCTGCCAACTCATCAACAAGTAGTAATACAGACTACAGCCTCAGCTAGAAGACATTAATTAATTCTATACTCAACTGAGGATATACCTCTCCATAACAGAGGAGTTAAAATGAGTAATTTCCCTTGGAGTTATTAGTGGTGGGTTAAAGTGAGTAATTTCCCTTGGAGTTATTGGTATTGGGTTAAAATGAGAATTTCCTTTCAAGTTGTAAGTCACAATAGTGTGATAATATTAACATGGTAATAAATTAAAGAAAATACTCATTGCAACAGTGAGAAAAATAGCTGTCTGTTTGCTTCACAAATATTTAATGAGCTAATGAAATTACTCAAGATATGATATTTTTATTACATATTTTCCTGAATACTTTTCTGACATTTTTTTTTTTTTTTAACGCTTAACAGAGAAATGATTTTGTAAGTTCAACAAGATTTCACTTGGTAACATGAATAATAATTTTTAAAAAAACTAACAAAAAAAACAATTGTGGTTTTAAAAATGTTCTTAGTTATTGTGCTGAAAAGATTTAAATTTACAAATAAATCAAACAAGGTAATTAACTTTAAAAAATTCAAATACTCACGACAAAGATACACATAGTAGTATTTATAATTAAGAAAAGCTTTTTGTTGTTCTTTTGCTACAGCTTGTGTACAAGCTCATTATTTGATGGATCCAGAGAAGGTCTTAGTCTAAAGTTCACAATGCCAGTTTATCAAAATCATTTGAAATAGTTTGAAATGGTCTTATTGGAACCTTTAATTGTAACATCCAGAAACCAGAAGCCAGATATATAAATACATCTTTACATACAAGTAAAACAATCTCTCATTCTCACTTAAAGAGAGAAAGAGAAGCAGACAGAAAGAAAAAAACAGAGTAAGAAAAAAATGAAAAGATAAAGTAATAGGGAAATAATTTATTGTTACCTGTAATATATGAGTTCCCTGATGAGTCTCAAAAATATCCATAGCAATTGCAGACAAGCTTCTTCTACGAGTTGATCCATCTGAAACAAATAAACATTAACTGATTAATTACCTAACTATCATAATTTCAATGCCATAATACACATGATCATGAAAATATCAACCTAATTAAAATGTTTCATAACAGCTAAAATAAGCAAATGAAGTATTTATTCATTACAGAGTTATTCATTATCAATATAGCTATTATCCAACAAAATAAAGTTAATTTCAAAATAACAAGTAAAAACTGTACCTTAAAAGTATAACAATATAAAATATTATAATAAGTTAAAAAATAGCTACCAGCAAATTGTACAAGTAGGTATATGCAATATGTGGCTTAGTAAATAAGTTAGGACCATTTTGCTAAGTTAAAGAAACACAGAAAACAGTACATATAAATATCACTGAGAAAACTTTCCACACCTTGAATGAGGCCCTATTAAGGTATGGTTAAGGGCCCTACTACATAAGATAAAAATGGTTTACTGTCATGTGCCCCCCCCCCAAGAAACACTCTACTGCTAATTGTAAAAGTCAAAGGATTATATATAATTATTACATATAAGAAATATCAAAAACCTGACATTTAATAATTAATGATAGGAAATTAATCAAGGTGCTCTAATGACATCATTATAAAAATAACAATTAAAAAAAAGTTAAAAAATTAAAAATGAATACTGCTTTAGGTAAGTTATGTGACCTACACAGTTTGGGGATCATTTCACAAAGTTTTCTTAAATAAGTTAAAGTAACACCTGTTAAATCTTAACACACAGACATGTAGGATTCAAAATGTTTGGTTGGTTCTTGCAGAAGAATCAGACCTGCAGAAATGAGTAAAATATCACCAATAACTGTATTAGGATTTAAAAACACCAAGAAACCAACTATTAAAGAAAAGTTACATCAGCAGTGAATCATATCAGTCTGGATGCTTGGAAATTTAAGCTATCAAAGATTTATTTTTAACTATGCAGTGAATGGTAATGATGCATTAATGTAAGGATATGAATATCCAGATATGTACAGATAGAATAACAGTGTTTTTGCTTCAGTGCTGTATTACAGAATTAAGTTTTACAAAATGAGCCAAACAAATATTGCATAAAAGTGCTTAAAGGAAATATTAAACTATAATAGTCATTAGATCCTTTGTAATTATGTAATTAGAATCCAAATATCATGATTAGGCCTACTCCTGAACCATAATAGTTTCTTTTTCTATGCCTTGAGAAAATATTTTCCAGACATTTTCTGCCTTCCATCTACTGACATGACTATTTTGTTTATAAACAATAATGATTTGTTTTTAATTTGTAAAAAAAAAAAAATTCCAATACATTCTGCCCTCTGCCTACTGACATGTTTATTTTATTTTAAAAAGCAAAATGGTGTATATCTGGATTAAAAAACAAAACATAAATTATTTCAAATACTTTCAACCCATATGATTAAACTGTTTCATAAACCATAATGGTTTGCAATGTAAAAAAAAAAAAAAATCTTTTACACAATTTGTGCCCTCTATCTACCCATATAATTAAAACCACTCTTAATCATTACATATGACAGTGCCAGCAGTGACATCTGATGTATGCGTCAGTGACACACATGAGCCAATGAAAATCCCAGATCATGGCCCCAAAACAGTGTCTCAGTTGTAGATAATTAAGAGATGCATTAAAAACGAACAAAGAACATTTGTAAAAACATCCTGGCATTTATCTATGTCCATTATTAAATGCTACCATATGTTGTATTAGCCATCTGAAGTGGTCAGTGAAGCTATTTATCAAAATTTAATAGGTTTGTGGGTTTGCTTTTTGTTCTTGTTTTTTTTTTTTTTGGTTTTGTTTTTTCTCTTTACCTTCATGGAACAGTAAATAACCAAATGTGGTAAATAACCACAATCATAACTCATATCCAAAACATCAGAAAATATTAGCTTCAGACAAATAAAGCTCAGTTAGTGACAGCTGTCTTTAAAACAGTGTGGGTAGTAGTTGTCCATTTTGTACAGCTGTTTGTTAAATTTTTAATATTCAGACCAGACAAGAAAAATATGGTTCTTTTCTGGATTTTTTGTTTTGATTTTTCATTATGGATTTATGTTGTTGTTGTTATTGTTACTACTATTAGTATTATTATTGTTTTTGTTGTTGTAATTATTGTTACTATTACTATTGTTACTATTGTTAGTATTATTTTTTTATTAATTTATTACTACTATTGCTGTAGTGTTTTGTTTTTTGTTTTTATTGTTGTTTTTTGTGGGTTTTTAAATACTAGTAGCAACAGTAGTAGTATTTCTAGTAGTAGTTGTAGAGTGATAGTAATAATAGTAGCAGTAACAGCAGCAGCAGTAGTAGTGCTGGTAGTAGTATTAGTAGTTTAATTTTGCAGCTGTTTTTATTCATTTTGTTTATTTTTTATTTCAATCTTGATTTTGATTTTTACTGTTTTATTATATTACATTTTTATTATTTTAATACATTTTAAATTTTTTCATTAATTTCTGTTATACATACATAAAGCTGATGACTCTACTGACAACCTGTATGAATAATCATTACTCTATTTCACTGTAACAGTCAGATGTACAGCCCATGACATAAAATATTTATTAACATACTTTTTCTCTGCGTTTAAACCAACTGTTAAAAGAATTAGGCATATATTTTAATTTTAATACTTAAAAATTGCAGATACAGATTTATTATTCACTTGGTCTGAACAGAATACATTCTGTATTTGAAAAAACAAAACAGAGAAGCTCTGAATGGAACAGGAAAAAACTATAGGTTATGACAAAATGTGTAAAATGGTTTTTAACTAAATAACACATATCACTTATATAAAACACAAATTTTTTTATTAGCAGATGAAAAAAAAAAAAAAAAAAAAAAGTTGGTTGTGATGCCAAAGCTGTGTGGGTTGGAATTGAACATTTCTATATATGTGTAATACAACAAAGAAAATCACTCTGTACCAAACGAACCATTTGGACAGCACTTGCCCATTTTAACAAGATTGATGTTTTATAGTACATGACACAACACCATTGCTAAACCTAACCCATGAATACTGGAATAATAAACAGCTATGTTATGTCAAAACAAGACTAACTATTGTTACTTAAACAGATCAGTACTTACCAAACATATGTAAGATTTTATATGTTATGAACACATGACAAAATAACAGTTGCAAAGCTTGCTGTGAAGAGTGGATTGGGATTAACTACAATTACATCAAATAAAACTGTCAGTTTCACTAAGATCATTTCACAATGACAACAAACACTCAGTATACATTTATCTACAAGAAACTGTAAAGGTTAAAGGATTGGAGCTGGATGTAACTGAAAAGTGACTGGGAACTGTAAACAGAACAGGAAATAACTAAAAGATTGGACAAAATGGAGCAATCTACTATAAATTTCTGATGCGCAATTTAATCTGCCCATGGGGCTTATGTTCTTCAAAAGACCTGTCATCATGGCTGGTGATGACTGCCATTATTAAACTGTAAATTTTACCAACAAATGTCACGACCTGACAAATAGACAGTTGTTACCACTGTGTAGACAGGAAGGCTTCAGTGTATCCAAAAAATACAGAAGTGTTATCACCTGTGTTAGTAAATTAGACCTTCTATATTTATTAAGCAAGTTAATACCAACGTGATCATTACCAAGGTGGGTATCATCTGACTGCAAAAAATTTGAACAGTGGTAGAGTAGACAATATCCATGCATCAAACTAGCCTGATGAAAATATGATTAAATACATATAGCTCAGTCTACTGTGACTATTAAACTAATCCTTATATTTTTCAAGACCTGGGGAAGTCAAAATTTCTACTCAATAATGATAACTATATTTAAATACATGTGTCCATGGTATGTACTAGATATTCAATAACACTGTCATATATTTCACATCTATATTTATAAACTATACAAATTTTGGAACCAACTTGTTTTATTCTACAAATTTTAGAGTAAAAAAAAAATGAAAATGAAAAAAACAATTAGAACAGTGATAGACTTGAGACAAAAGAAGAGGATGAAATTTTCTTCAACAAAGAACTGAGTTTGAAATAAAATGCTCGTATCAAATGATTTAAGCACATCTCTTGTAGTCTCAATGTCTGTGTGGGGTGTCTCAATAATTCAAAATAATCTGCTGTTTATAAGCATACAAATTCATAAGACAGTCTATCTTATTTAAATTGACTTAATGGAGGAGAAATTTACTTTGATAAGTACACATTCATATTTTTAAAAAAATAAAAAAATACTTTCTGTATGTGGTAGAAACTGTTTAAAATGTTTTTATGAATTTGGTTTCCAAACTTATATCAGCCATAAACTGTCATTTTATCAATAATTTGCTGTAAATAAACTTAAAATAAGTAAGGTTTAAATAAACAAATAGTCAGTACTAGTAAAGAAAATTATGAATGAAAATAAGCCCCCCAAAAAACAACAAAAACAAACAAAAAACAACCCTACGAACAACTACTAAACAAAATGAAACACAAAAGCATCAGTTTCAATTGATATGTAAATGAAATGACAAAATCAAGAAGAAACAAAAAAAAAAAATAAGAAAGAGGCTGACAAACATATGGTGTAATGTGTTTAACATTTGATTACAAAAGACAGCATGAACACTGAGAGCTTGTCCAACTGTCTCAGCTGATTAAAGGGGCAAGAGCTGGAACAGTGGACTGATCTGCCAGCCCTCTGGGAGATCCCAGGGTTATCTCTGGAAGAATCAGTCAGAGAAAGTGTTTTATTGTGTAACAGCCTTCAGTGTTGAGGCTAACAAAGTTATCTGCAATTACCAAAGGACTGTTTATCACTTATACCATTGGTGCAAAACGGTCCAAACAGCTTATTAATTTAAAATAATGCAGCCTCCTATCGGATTCATCGAAACTCAATTTGCCGTGATGTTTATAAGCAATGGGAGCAGAGAGGCACGGCAGAGGAGATCAGTGCAATAAACGTCAGGCGAAAGCCCACTAAATATCTGTTTATCACTGTAAGTTTATCAGACACAGAGTCAACTTTAATCTGGATATGCTAGTCCCCTGCCACTACTTCGCCTCTTATTTTCTTATCAAGCCTTATCAACTGCATCACCAGTCTATTTCCGATATTCGTAAATTTCACACATGCTTTAGTTGTTGGTGGATTAGCAAAACTACCAGATCACGTTTTCGTTCTGCCCGACTGAAGTTCACTCATCCCCCACATCCACCCGGCTCTCTTGTTATTTGCCCCCCTACCCACCCATGTACTGGAGCATTTGCCATCTGAGTACATAACCAACTGAATTATATGTCAGTTTTAAAGAGCATTATGTTTCGGCTGAATCTGACACTGTTCTATTTATATCATGTTTCAAATACCACATTTCAAACTGATCACATTCAGATTCCCCCTTTTCATCTACCCTTCTACTGCCCTCAGAATTTTACCTATGATGTGAAATTTAAAACCTGTGTTTTAACAAACATAAGAATGGGAGGGAGATTCTGTGCTGCTTTTTTTTAATTTTTTTTTTTTTTTTTTTTTTTTTTTTTTTTGTCTGTCAGACAGAGGACAAACCCAGATGTACATTATCTAGATATTACATCATTTTATATAGCTGTTACTTCAGTTTAATATTTATTAAAATACTTTTTTACATTTTAATATAATGTAAAATCTTTTGAAACATAACATGAAGTACAAATCAGAGTTTTATTTGCTAGATACATCATCTGGTGACATTTAAATTGTAACTGTGATGTCATGGTTTAATAAATTTCTTTTTACTTCTAAGTTATTATTTTATTTTGGGAGGCAGCCTATCATCAAAACATCCTGATGCTTCCATTTTACCCCTTAACAACTTGAATCATGATGCTGTGACAGGCTGGTCTTTTTTATTTTATTTACTTTCTATTTTTTTTTATTTAATATATTTATATATATATACATTACATACATACAGACATACATACAGACATACATATATATATATATATATATATATATATATACACACATTACATACATACATACATACATACATACATACATACATACATATATACATTACATACATACATACATACATACATATATTTTATAAAAATTTTGACAATACTTGAAGAAATTTCAGTTCAGATCAGTCCTGTACGCAGTAATGTGAAAACTAATGAAAAATGGCAGAACCATCATGTTTTTAAACTGCATTCTTTTCTCATCAAACTTCATTATCAAATAAAACCAGATTGCAGACAATAAACAATACACAATTTCCTAATATGCAACCCATAACAGATTATTTCTTAGCATCAGCAAAAGTACTCTTTAAACGAAAAAGTACTTCAACCTTTTTTTTTTTTGAGCTTTTAAAACATGCAGGATTTGTTATTGCTGTTTTTATTGTGGAGGGGGGTGTTGATTTTTTTTGGGAAGGTCATGATTGTAATAACTATTATAATTTACCATTTAAAAGGGTTCACAGACAGATAAATGTGAGAAGGGCGTTTTCTGTCTACCTGTTCAAGTTCTATTATTAAGAGGTATCACTGAAAAAAAGATCCTGAAAGCATTGTGGCAAAAAAAAAAAAAAAGGCTGAGAATGGCTGATCCACAATTATTAAAATCCACATAGTTCTAACTTATATTTAAGAACAAAAATCTAAGATTTGTTATTTTTATTTTCTCTTTATAACAAAACCATTATCATCTTATTTTTCTTTCAAAAGGTATTTATTTCTAATGGGTTTTTTTTTTCGATGATGATTTTTTTTTTCTTCTTTTTTAACTGTTTAGTCTTAACAGTACAATACAACCCAGACCCACAATATCTAATTTTTTTAAACATCACTCGATTGTTCGTGTAATTGGCATTTTTTTAAACCAAACTGCCTCTTACAAGTTCCACAAGAATTGCATCACTCTCTGCCTGAGTAAATCTTGATTGGTCTGACAGAGGCAGACACCTCCAGCCAGTGTTTGTTATGCCATTCTGACAAACAACCTGATACACCAAGAGGCACAGGTCACAAACACTCTAGCTGTCACTACCAACAGCTCTTAGGTAAGGCCATAACATAAAAAAGTATTTGTTTTCTAAAGGTTATAGACAAAACAAAATTTAAAAATAATAAATAAATAATGGAATGATCTGTGAGGTTAGGTCATTTATAACAATCTTCTTTTTTTTTTCTTATAGAAGAAAACATATATTGGATAGAAAAACAACATTATTTGTAGCTTTTAGGAAATGCCATAAAAAGAAAATTTATTTGTTTCCTCAAGGTTACAAAAAAAAGAAGAAAAAAGAAAAAGAAAAACACTAATATGCATTATATTAGCATTTTTCTTCTTTTTTTAAAAGAAATATTATGTTTTCTCTTCAACAGAAAAGAAAACATTTATTACAGACAAAACTTAAACTAATCAACATTACCAACACTTCTTAGATAAGAATACATAGGAAAAAGTATTTGTTTCATCTTTAATATAGATAAAATATACAGAGAAACAAAACAAAAAGTGTCCACATCAGTATCTCTCTAGAATAATAAAAAAAAAATGTCTAACAATAAAATAATGTAATTTAAATATATCTACAGCTTATGCTGGATGACTGCTGGCAAATAATAATCTTCTTTAATGAAATTATATGAGTAGAAAGATGATATTTTATTTTAATGAAGCACTTAACATATTTTTAATCTGCTGCATGTATAATGTGTGTGTGTGTGTGTGTGTGTGTGTGTATAAATATGCATATACATGTCCTTTATTTACATTTACCTTTAATTGTTTTATTAGGTGGTGGTCCATCTCGGTGCCAGGGTGGGTCCCCATGACTGCCAAAATCTCTCAGCTTGAGGTAGCTAATTGAGAGGCGGATGATTGAGGCTTTGTCTAGCTGGCTGGTGATGGCTGCGGGTAGAGGCAGAAGTTTAGCTAGCTCATAAAACTCATAGTTCTCCTTGCCTCGCCTTGAACGAGCAGCATCTCGGGACTTCTCTTTTCTTATTTCCAAGATGCTGAAATTTGGAGCAATAAACATTTTTATTTTTAAAAAAATAATGTGTATGTTGCAAGTGAATATGTAATGTTAGACATAAAATGAAATGTAGAGCAAAAAAAAAAAAAAAAAAAAAATTTAAAATCCTGAGAGAAATGATGGAAAAAAAAAAAAAAAGAAGTTTGTTTGTTATCTTTCATAATTAAATGTTATTTGGTGTCAGATATGGTTTTTATTTTGTTTAAGAGTGATATGAAAAATGAAATCTGCTACTGCCATAGATTAGTCTTTCCCACAGACATGAAAGCACATATACTAACCTCTTGATAAATTCTTTCTGAGAATTAGCTGTAAATGAAAATGGCCCAATGATCATCTTTGTAACCACTGATTACCCACAATACTTCAAACAAATGTTTAATATTTGATCTTTCCTTAAGTTAAAAAGGCAGTTCTATTTTGAGGTTAATTTGAAAAGGCTGTGAAACAAATTACAAATCTAGTGTTTTTGTCATACTTTAAACTGAACCAAAAAAAATAAAAATTAGTTGATTGATGACAAATGTATTAATTCGGTGATAATGGGGGTAAATGCAAATTGTCCCCAGGTAAAGAAGACAGCAAGTATATAGATACACTGGAGTTACTCAAGTGTACATTACTGCTTATAGTTATATGTCTAGCATATTCATTTAAACCATTTAAATAACACGAAGTCTCTTAAGTATAAATTGTGGGTCAAGATGGTAAATAAGTTTATGAACACTTGCTGAGCGACTTTCACTAAAAAAATATAAAATATTTATTCAAATTTTATAGCTAGAATTTTGTATAATGTCTTTAAGGACATATATAATAAGAATATCGCCACTCAGTATCAGTGTCATGGTACTATTCTTTTCCTTAATTTTATTAGCTGATGGAGAGCTCTCAAAGATCCAAATTGCATTAGATTTCAATCATTTAAATGTTGCTTTTCAGTGTAATCTAATACTGATCTGGCTTTTTTTTTTGTAATTAACACACAATCTCAGAACAGAATGCACTTATATCCATTTAACTCAAACATCATCTAATCTAACTGTAAAATGTAATTTATTTTTGCTTTCTTTATTAAGCTAGTATTTTTTTTTTCTCAAATACTGTGTTTTCTTTCATCTAATAGTTACCACACATTTTAAAAGTAACTATAACTTTCCTTTCTCAATCACTATCACTTTCCTTTTCAGTTACAATCACCTTCATTTCTCAAATCACTATCACTTTTCTTTCCCAGTCACTGAACCCATTCCCTTGTCAGTCAGATACGCTAGTTATAAGTGAATGATTATCCCATAATGTTATACATACAAAAAGACTTGACCAAAACTGCAATCTTCTAAATGTTCTTTTTTCAATAAACATGGCATAAACCGATGGACTAATTTCTCTCAGTCAGCTGCACCTTGAGGTATTTTCAATGAGTAATTTAACCATTAACGACTTCCTCTACAAGCCTATCAGAGCAACATTCACACCTCTGTGACTCGCAGTGCATCATCAACATTACAAAAGACTTGCGCTGGACAAAAGCTGGTGATTTTTATTGAGCAATATTTCCACTATTAGATCTGTGTATCAATATCCAGGGCAATGTTCATGCAATATCTTTGTGGTTCTGGTGAAGAATGGCATTTCCGATATGGCAGAGAGAAATAAGAGATGGAGACACAGAGAGAAAAAGACAAGGTAATCATGAAATGTGTCTATTGGAAGTAGAGTCATCAATAACATGTGTCTATCAATAGTAATTTATCACCCATGTGAAGAAAGGGGGGGTAAAAAAACCAGAAACAGATTTTTTTTTACTTTTTATATAATTTTTTTTTTTTTCCTTTTTTAAATAAACCAGCCAAGAAAGAAAGAGTAAAAATGAAAAATAGAAAATAAAGAAAGACAGCTTAATCTTGTCACTCCTTATCGAAGTAGTTAGCCAATTTAGTAAAAATGGCTTCAATCTGGTGATGGCTGTTCTGATACAGATACTCTGCTTTAGGTCATCAATTATTCTATGAAAAGAATGTCCACTGGTCTGAGATTGATCAAGTGAACTATAAATTTGTGTCAGGACACTTCACCTCTAAACAGCTGATGAAGTTAAGAAACTGATCAGTGTTTAGTGGATCATTTTGTCAAGCTATCAGTTCACAGTAAAGTAAAATGGTGTTGGATTTTTCCAAACTCATTTTTCATTTCCCACTGCTTGGTTGTTGTTGTCATTTTTTTTTTTTTTTAATTTAAATTTTTAAACTTTTTTCTTTTTAGTTTTACATTTGTTATTTTTACATTTTTTTATTTGTTTGTCTGTCTTTTATGGTTATATTAATGTATCCTTTCTGTGATGATCTGTATATTATTTACACACACACACACACACACATTTTTGGTTTTGTTATATCCTTTTATCATCTCTTTTCTTTCTTTTTTATTTATTTACTTTTTGATTCTTATTACATGATTTTTTTTTTTTTTTTTTTTAGTTTTGTTTAAAATCAATTCTAAAAATAATCACCAATATTCATACATGAACACCTTAATTCATTTTGCACAGATCACATATCACATTTACACATTTTGCCTCTAGATATGAATTGTTAATTTGTTTGAAATCGTATTTCAATAAATGGGGAAGCATGACATCAAAAAATCATTTCTTTTCTCCAACTTAATCTTCTATAGACTTAATCAACATTCTACATTATAATTACATACATTTCAACTGTAAATCTTTAACAGATGTATTTGAACATTCAATCAGAATTAAGTATATTTCAAACAGCTGACTGAAAATGCTATACGTAAATTACTGTACCCTCTAATTACATGAAGTCTGGCAAAATTGACATACCTTTCATTTTCTGCATATTGTTCTCTTTGTGAAGAATAACTGCTGATGTTAATGGCACAAAGAAAAACCAGTTTAGAAGTCGAATCACAGAACAATGGCTTGCGATTCATTATACTTTGAAAAAACATTATGTTAATAACAGCGTATCTGTGTTAAATAGCGTATGCGCAACTAATCGTCCTTCCAGTGCAGTTAAATAGTAGTAAACAGAAAACCACTGAGTACAACCAAATTTACATATGTCATAAGTGTTTAAAAACCCATAATTATACATGTATTTTATATCAATGTACTAATAAAATTATGTATCTTCCACACAGACTCTATTACACATGTACATATTTTTATTTGACTGAGTGACATTTTCAGTCATTTAAATAGATTTGCATAATTTATATAACAGCCAATATCAGTTATCAAAAATGTTGGCGTTTTTAAATGTATATTAAAAAAATATTTTATGAATTAGTGGGGGTTTTTCCTACTGTTATTGAATTACAAAGAACTTTTTAAAATATTTTTTGTTTCATTTTTAAATTGTTATGTCTATATTAATATGTCTATATTTTACAGCCTGTCATTTAAATTTGTAAGATTTTAAATTTTGATTAATATCATAACCAACAGGTTGAGTCACATGTTACATAATGCATTTATGTAAATTTGATATTTTTAAATATTTTATGGTGAATGCAAATTATTTTCCATCTGTTTCAGACACATAATAATATTATAACAAAAAGGGTGGATGTGTGGGTGTGGGTACGTCTGTGTGGGTGTGTGTATCTGTGAATGTTTTGTATCTGTGTGTGTGTGTGTGTGTGTGTGTGTGTTTTTTTTGGTTGGAGTTTTGAGAATCATCTCTAAATGTGTGTTTGTGGGTATGTGTGTGTGCGCACGCATCTGTTAGTTTGTATTCATATATGTTTTCTGTTTTCTGTGTGTGTGTGTTCCGGTGTGTGTTCTGGTATGTGTATGATTATGTACTTTAAGTGTGTATCTGTAATTACAGTAGCTATTTCATTTGTTGTGCTGGTATATCAGTAAACATTTGTATCTGTATATCTCCCTATCCATATATCTATATATCTATCTACAGATATATATATATGTATGAAAGTAAAACATCACTGTTATACAGATCACTAAAGGTCCTGAGAAGTTTTAATGAAGTTAGAATGAAGTTTTCTTCACCATTCACTGTTTTACATAAAGCAATGGCTTAAACTGAAAGTAAAACAAATGAAATAATGCCTTTATTAAAAAACCAGAAACAAAATTCAACTTCTTTGGGATTTTTTTTTTTTTTTTTTGGTTTGTTTGTTTTATCTGCAAACTATCTGATCATTAATTTCATCAAAGTCTGATTATTCTGGGTTTGTTTTAATATTATTAATTCTGTCATAATTTGTGTAATGAATGGCTGATTGCTGTACAGTTTATGTGTACTTTATTACTGTTTAAGGCTAGAAATAGTGTAGTGTGTATTCTAGTTCATTTTTTCATAGCATTCAGAAAGTCATATTAAATCATCAAGGACACATATACCATATATATATTCTCTCTCTCTCTCTCTCTCTCTCTCTCTCTCTCTCTCTCTCTCTCTCTCTCTCTCTCTCTCTCTCTCTCTCTCTCTCTCTCTCTCTCTCTCTCTCTCTCTCTCTGACTAGCTTACTTAAAATAAATTTAATATCATCATATTTTGTTGAAATCACTACCACTTATCATGAAGAGAGTGATTGATGAAGCTATCCATATGGAAAAGATTTATGAATTTTTTTAATTTTTAATTTTTTTAAATCTTGTCTTCAATTTATTTGAAGTGACTGTCATCTGTCTTGTGAACTAATCCTATTTCCAGTGACATCTGGCAACAGACGTGTTGGATGTTTAAGAATCTGTGAAATCACCACTGTCTTCCTCAACAAAATTGAATTACACTGGGGTTTTTTCACAAGCTTCCTGACATTATGTTCAACTGTAAATTGTTACAATAATTCAAATAAACGTGTATACTGTATGTGTTATTCTTTAACACCAAGTTTATTTTGTTGTTGAATGTAAATAATAATTGTGTGTGTGGTGTGTGTGTGTGTACAAGTGTGTGCAGTATTAAAATAGCATTATTTTGTTGAAATTTAAACCTATGGATACCAATTGCTGAAAACAATGCAACTGACAAGTAAAACCTAAAAACACACACACACACAAAACACACACACACACACACACACACACACACACACACAACACACAAACACACACATTCACACATACATACACAACAATTCCTTGAATCAGTTAGACACACATATATATATTTAATATAGTAATACATCTACATCCAGAAAATAGTTTTTTATTTACTGTGTAATAATGAATTTCAATTCATATACTGCGTTACAATATATTACATTGTGGTTTATTTTGGGCTTTTTCTTGTTTTTTTCTATTCAGCATTTAGAAATCTATTACTTTTCTTTCTTTCTTCATTTTTTGCCCTTATATTTCAAATAACATATTTTCTCCCAAACAACCTTTTGAACTTCAACAGCAGAATGAGAAAGGTACTAGGAATGAACAGAGCTTATTCAAGGATGTGGACATAATTTTTTTTTATACTTCAAAAACAAAAAGGGGATAAGTTTATTCCTGATGAACCACAGTATTAGAACTCAACTAACACACTGACAAACAGAAGGAAAAGCAATCACACATTCAAGTACATTCTCGGTAGACCTGTGTAACACCATCCTGCAAAACGCTGTATCATTAGATAGTGTCATACGGTTTACCCAGACAAGTCAGAAAGAAGCACAAAAACATGGACATTCAAGTGATATATTCAAACAGATAACTGATTCACATAATAATCAGTGACTTCTGGGGTCAGTTCATATCAGTGGATGCGCAGACTTATTTTACATTCTGAGCAATGGCATAATTATCAAAGACGAAGCAAAACAACTGATAGATGAAACTGAAAATGTCAGTTACCAGCTAATTGGAAAACCTGGATATGTCAGTACTATTCCTTATAACTATTAGGAAAAACAGGATATGTATATGTGTCAGTACTATTCCTTATAACTATTAGGAAAAACAGGATATGTATATGTGTCAGTAATATTCCTTATAGTATTAGGAACAATTGGGTATGTTAATAATATTCCTTACAGCTGTTATGAGAAACTGGGTATGTAAATAAAATTTCTTACCCCGTTAAGAGAAACTGGAAAATGTAAATAAAATTTCTGACAACTAATCATTAGGAAAACTGAAAATGAGAACAATATTCTTTACAACTAACTTTTAGGAAAAAAACTAAAAATCTCAACAGTATTCCTTAGCAGAAACAAACATTTTTAACAATATTCCTTACAACTGTTAAAAAACTGAAAATGTTTGTAGTATTCCTTCTAACTAACTGCTAACAGAAACTGAAAATTTCAATAAAATTCCTTACAAGTAATTGTTAGGAGCAATTAAAAATATAAATCATATTTCTTATAAATAGATATAAAGAGTACTAGGGATTTTTTCAAAATGTAGTTGAAACAACATTAAAACATTTTCTTTTACATTAAAGTAACATATCAAATATAACAGGTTTTTTAAAAAGATATTAAAATAGCTTTAAGGACATTTCTTATTAGATAAATTATTCTACCAACTAAACAATTTGTAAGTTTCCAGCCTTAGTATTATATTTGCACTCATTCACCTAACAGGGAAGTTATAACTGATAAAATACTTCTCTGATCTTTTAATAAGCTAAGTTATCTGTGGCTAATAAACTATTTTTTCAGAATTCTGAGTCCACAAGAGATGTGTATCGCACCATAATGCTGTGGTTAGCAGATTAAAACTAATCCAAGAACAGACAAAAGAAATATAGAATTTATTGTTGATGATTAAATTACAAACACTTCAGCACTTACCATGTGTCAGGAAAGTCTCTCTCAAAAGCTGAACAGGCAGCAATCACAGAAAACATACTGGCTACTATTTTCTCTCTCCAGTTCTGATTATCAAATAAGCAAAGCAAACCTTTCTAAAACTTTCTTTAAAATAATGTACTGCAATAAATTAAATGTTTATACGAGAAATGTGTTCTGTATACAATGAAATGCATGCTCCTTAAAGCAGAGAAGAAGAAAAAAAAACTGCCTGTCGCTTGGTTTGGCTGTGAAAATTTGCTTCAGGGAGTCTGGTGCTCTTAAGAGCGCTTTCATTTTCTTACCTAATTCACAAATTTACAGTGTTAAGACGTATTTTCGAAACTGTGGCCTAACCTACTGAAGACATTTGTCACCATAAATGGTGGCATATTTTGGTGAATATCTCTCTGTATTTCAGCCCATTAACAGCAGAGAAACAGAGGATTGCAAGAGCTCACTTCATTTTCACATGGTGATTAGATTAGTATGTTCCCTAACAAGGTGGAAATTTATTTCCACTCTATTTCAATAATTTCGTAATTAGATTATTCAGATAGTTTGTATGTTGATAAACTAATTCCAATCACAAAGCAGGCAATTGGTTCAGGGATGCGAGTGGCTCATGGGAATGGCTTCGACGCAAGAACTGTTCCAAACTGTCTTGTGCCCGTCATTATTAAATCACAAGTTGTCATCACTGGTTATTTTGCATAGAAAGTAATCATCAGCAGCAGAGTATGCCGCCTCTTGTGTTAATTGGATTCCTCCACCCTACAGAACAGTGGCCTTCTAACACAACAAATCATTCACTGATTGTTATTAAGTGCCTCTCAGTTTAACCCAATACTTGCCCATACCGAGTTGTTGGGTTAACTGCTCCAAATTTTATTAATGAACTTTGCTCCATCAAATCTGCAGCACACCATATTGGGTAATGAAGCAGAATAATTGCTTTCATTTTTCTCAATGAATATTCTATAACTCTTTATTGAAGCAATAACTTCCATGACACTAAATCTTTTGCTATCATTGTCACACTGAATATGTTTGTGGAAATAAGAAGAAAAATAAATAAAAAATGTATATATATATGGTTATGGAGAAGCACTAGGCTCAAAGAAAATGAGATTCTGATCCTTTCACCATAAAACATCTGCTTGTTTGTTTTATTACTCTGACTGATAATTCTTATTGAAAGAACTCAACACTTCTAATCACATTTACTTTCGTCTTCCTCTTATTGATCATGTGAAAAAGACCGAGGAATGTGTTGTTCTGTCTTTATAAAATAATGTAAAACAATTTACAAAAATCTTGTTTGTTTCATGTAATAAGACAAAGTACATGAAGTGATTGCTTTTTCCCCCTCTGTTTCACACTATCATTACAAAATTATGTTTTTACACTTAATAACCACCAAAATAAAAATGTACTGAGGTGTCATTAACAAATGTTCATTCAATGAATTTTATTTTATTTATTATCAACACACAAATGAACTGTCAGTATGTTTCCAATTTGAAGCCAGTGCATATGCACTGTTCAGCTAATATTTCATATTTGTGGCAGACAAGATATTTTTATTATTATTATTATTATCATTATTAATATTTTAACTCAAACAATGGAAATTAAGTTTTAATAGAAATACTAAAAAAAAAAAAAATATTATCATGTATTATCTTTTTCTTTTTTTTCAACATTTTCAAAAACAGATTTAAATAATCTTTTTTGTTGTTTAAATAAATAAATTTAAGCAACAATCTTTAAAACCCTTTTAGCTGCAACCTAAGGGTTTACTTTGTGTGCAGTATATATAATATGTCAATGTATTTGCAAATGCACACATCCCCACTTGTAAATATATATACACATTTATCAAATATTAATAAATTATACATTTTACAAACAAATATTAAAAATGTACAAATATATACAACAAAACCATAAATTTTAATATATATATATAGTAATTATTAACTCTTTCTGAATATGTATATTTATATAAATTAATAAATAAACTGATTAAAAAACAAAAAGGATTGCTAATTGCTGCAGAACCTGATGTTCAGTATAAAAGAACAACAGCCAAAAGGGAACTATTTAATTTGCATGTTACTATTAATTCTAATTTCATTCACTGATCACAGACTTTAACCTTTTATTAAGAAGTAACTTTAACCCCATGTAACATAAACAACAGTCCTGAGATTAAACTTTGTAGTCATGATGGAAAAAAAGGGAGAAATCAATTACTTTTGTGTTACTCTTAGTACCAATGTACTTATTAAGCTTACTTAAATGCAAATGAAAACAAAAACAAAAACAAACAAAAATAAGCATACATTAAAAATAAAAGCCATACTCACATGTACAAAAATGTATGTTTGCACAGACAGACACACACACACACACACACATGCATGCACACACATACAAATGTCTAATAAAATGTAAATTAATTCTGTTCGTGAGAATTATTTTGCCTTATTACATTTAATGTTACAAATTTAACAAATTCTTTGATTTGAACATATGTTTGTGTGTCTGCATGTGTGTGTGAGTGTGAGTATGAGTGTGTCCATGTTACCTATATAAAACAATCGATTAATATGTGAATAGAAACTGAAAAATTCAAAAACAACTGCTTAAGAAAGTTTATTCTTTACCATAATAAAGAATTATCAAAAATAAACATGGCAGTGATAGATATGGTCCTGCAGGTATAACAACAAATTCAAAAACATTAATTTATGTTTTAATAACCATATATCAGACAACTGTACCAGAGGACATCAGACAAAATGAATACTGAGCCAACAGACATTTGCCAAAATAGATAACAGTCCAAACAGACAATTAGCAGAACAGACATTCAGCTAAATGGCCTTTTTAATTTTGTTTGTTATTTGTATCATTTCCTTTTAAAACTTTTTTTTTTTTTTTTTTTTTTGTATATTTATTTATAATTGTTTTATAAAAAAAATGATAAAGACAACAAATTAAAAAAAAGAACATAACTGCATGATACAAAATTTTATATTTCACCTCTATTTAAATATGTTATCTAATTAGTTTACAAAATAAGCAAGTGTGTAAATTTCTTAAAATATGAAGCATCCATCAGTCCTGCAGTAAATATTTGAAAGTTGACAACTTGACCTCTCTGAAACTCAGACTATTTTGACAAACATTTCAAGCCAGAATTATCAATATTCGTCTGTATTTTGTTTTAATTGTGAAATATCAAATATTTAATTCCTTCTAGTTTTACACGTGATATTGGTAGTTTGGCCATGTTTCTGTTAGGCTAATATGTCTATCAGTGAAAAATGTCTGCTGGTTAAGTGACCAGGAGTAGAGAGCAAGGTCTGTAAAACATTCAATATGTGTCACACCTACCTATGTTTTCCTGGGTTGGCCATGTCGAAAATCCATGAATCTTTGTATCCTGGTGGGGAACAGCTTGATCCAGCAAACAACTGTGACTGTGCATTGGGCTGGTGAGTACTGAAACAGAAAAATAATATTTAACACTTAATTAATTAATTTAATGTTTTAAAGTTTTTTTTTTTTTTTTTTTTTCTGACTTCAATTAACAAAATTAATTAATATTTACATTAAATAGGGCTAGAACATAATAATTCCTGAAGCAGTAACTTTATGCTATAATCAGTCCCAAACTGTTAGGAATATTAAAAAGTAACGTTACAGCAGTTTTCTAATATTATGTAGAAGTATGTGCTGATTTCAAATCAATCTTTATTCTTATCTACACCGACTTCTTTTCCAGCTACTTTTCACAAGAAAATACCTCTCAAAACTTAATGTGTTCACAGATCCAGAGAGTCTATGCTCAGCCAAAGGTTCACTATTTTTGTTTTTTTCTTTATAATAAAACATATTTCACCAGTGATAATATCCTTTTTTCTTTCTGTTTTCTTTTTTTATCTCAAAACCTCTTTTTTGATAACATGCAGTTTTTAAAGCATTTATTTTAATTTTTTTAATTTTAATTGTTTTTGTTATTTTGGAATTTTCTTCTTTTTTTTTTTTTTTTTTTTTTTTTTTTTTTTTTTTTTCGACTAGTTGAAATTCATTACACATGTTCTTACAGTTAAAATAAATCCAGTTATAAACACATAAAATATTTATATGAAAATAAACACCATTTATGCATAAGCATTCCCATCCCCCTAACACAGAAAACAAAAAATGGTTAAAAAGCTCTGTGGAGAACAGTTAATGTGTAATATTGCTGAAAATGTCTACAATACAGTAGTTTTATATATATATACATATGCTGTCAGTTTTATGTACATGTAATTCTATGAATGCATGGGGGTGTTATCCTCTGCTTTGATCTGAAAATAAACTTCTTTTTTTCTTTCTTTTTTCTGTAAAGGCAAAAATTAATTTTGATATTAACTTATTTTTGTCAGGAGTTTTTTATTTCATAATTTATAAAAAAATTTACATTTTAATGTGGGAATGATATACTGATACACCTTATCATTTTTATTTTATTATTATGTTCTGACTTTATGCATCCAGTTGGTTGGACACCTGGCATGCACACACGCACTTTTTTTTTTTTTTGGAAGGCTGATTGTTTTTCATACATAGTTACCTGCTTACATTAATTTCCATAAACAGATAATACAATGTAGCAACAGTTCTTTTTCTTTCACCTATTTTTTTTTTTTTTTTTTTTTATTTGTTGCCCCCAATTTGTATTTGTATAGTAAAGCCAGAATTTAGCAGACATCAAATCACTGGTCCTCAGTTTTAGCAAACTAATTTAAGTCTATACAAAGCACTTGAATTTCTCTGGAACACTGGATGCATTCATTAGAAGTCAAAGGACACCCCGTTTGCTGCTCCAAGCCCATTACATTGTATCATGTGTATGTGTTATTTTAATATATATCAGTTTACTTTATATTGTTATGTAACAACTGGTAGCCTAGTTACAAAATAAATAATAATAATAATAATAATAATAATAATCATAATCATGTTTTGGTTTTATTTTGACGACCAATTACTTCACATCTTCACAGTATAATCTTAACAGATAAACATTACTAAACGTGTTATTTTTCCCACACCAATCCATGAAACGTCCTAAGATACCGTTATAACATGCTTGGACGGGTGTACCAACACGTTACGCAACAGTCACCTCCCACTCAATACCAAAAAAATGTTAATTAATAAACAATCCTCACTGTCATCAGTCGTTATAGTACCACCACCACCACTATATAATGGACTGTCGTCCACGTGCAAAAACGGAAACTTGTCTTAGGAATCCTATAAATGGCGCGTTTTAAGATCGCATTAGGTGCAGGTGGGTCAAGGTAAAACTGGGTTAATCAATTCACGTTTGAGACAACCGATGCTCAGTTTCTTGTACTGCCCGAGTCGTCTTATAGCAAAAAAGCTAACTCTTAATGAATGTACTGAATCGCTGTCTCCCTGTCCCCCGTTTCTAAAGCAGTACTTACTGTCAAGTGATGTAAGAAATGGCGTGAGTCGTTCCAATTTTGACAGATATATCAACTTACCCTTCTACAGAATCACTCTCTGAAGTCATCAGATTCAGAGGTGCCACGCCTAAACCCGGCGGTGAAGCCCTCAATCTGAGGGTCTCCGTCCATCTAATGAAACGGATCCATTTTGAACACAAAGTTAATGTTTTGGCGTAAACAGACTGAACCAGTCGCACTTCCGATGTCGTTCAGCGATAGAGAACGTGGGGCCTTGACTGGGAAAAACCAACTGGCGTTGCGTGATACTGTTAATATAAATTTACCGATAGACGCGGATCAAGTACCAAAAACTGCTAGAAATAGATGACTGTGTTACATGCTGGGCGGAAATAATACGCAGTGACATTACTTAAAGTAATGCTTAACCGATTTCGTAGAAATAAATAAAACTAATTGTCTAGTTATTTATTTATTTTGTATATCGCTAGTTAATCACTTTCATGAATAATTTCGCACGGATAGGATGTTAAACAACACATCAGTACAAATGCATCGGGTATTGGGTGACAGACTGAAAAAAAAAAAAAAAAAAAAAATTAAATTTGTATTCATGTGAGCACCTGCATTGTTACATTGATAACTGTCTTCACAACGTTATTCAATTTTGTAACATAAGAAACCGCCAAAATGAACATAAACATCTTAATTAACGTTTAATGTTATCTACAGGCAAAATAATTGAATATATAAAATGTAACCGCACTTTATATATATATATATATACATATATCGATTTTTATGTTTCAATTCATCTTAGTTTATTAAGTTGTAGTAGTAGATAGTACTATATGTATATTTGTGTGTGTGAGTGTGCGTACACATATATATATTTAAAAAAATAAAAAAAAAAAAAAAAAAAAAATCATTATCGTAAACCTGCAGCATTAATAATCATAAAAAGTGATTTCAGTCTACAAACCATATTAAATTATTTTAGTACCATTCTCCCACAAAAGGCGTTACAGACTTCCATTCCAGTCTATAGCATTTTATGCTGATCTGTTGTTATTGTTTTACAGTCTGTTTTCATTTATATATACTGTAATGAAATATATTTCAACCTTAAAAGTAATATACCCCAAGATAAAACTGAATGACGTCCCCGTCTCTTTCAGAAGTCGTGGAGCCGCCCCTGACTTTTTTTTACATGTCCCATGTGGACTGTCTATGACCGGTTAAAGAAGACGTCTTCCCAACTGGCATATTACCAGTTAATTTGTCCAAGTTATTTATATCTTGGAACACGGTGCCATAAATTGGGAGTTCGCACTGGGTCAGATTTGGGGGTTTTTTTTTTGTTATCTTCTTGTCTTTAATGGGGTCTGGCATCCCAGGTTTATCTTAGGTCACGACATCCCAAGGCAACGTGTTACGTAACCATTCGTCCAGAAAGAGTTTATTGTGTTCGCGCGCTTTGTGTAACCGTGTTCGTGTCTTGTTGGAAACTAGGCCAAGCATGTGAGCCAATATCGGTTACTAGTAACAAGACGCAATACAAGGTTGACCCGCGCTCGTATCATACTGTCATTATGTGACTGCGTGCTGTCCCCATTCACATGTTAGGTGGCAATGCACACCTTCTGAAATTAACCCCGTGTCGTACAGGCAGTCCTGCAGTTAACGGTTTCCTGTATAATGTACGGGTATTACTGTTGTTCATATGTTTATTATTATTGGTGTTGGTGGTGTTCGTGGTGTTTGTCAGTTGTCGTTATTGTTGTGGTTTGTGAATTATTATTATCGTTGTGTTGCTGATGCTGCGTTATATTATCATCGTAAAAATTATATTACTACAAAGAATGTCATCATCATCGTTAATAGTACCGGTAATAACAAGTTATTTTTTTTTTTTTTTTTTTTTTTTTTTTTTAAATTCATTTATTATTATGTATTTATTTATTTGTTCATTTATTTTAATAATAATAGATTTTATTTATTTATTTATTTTCTATTTATTTTATTTTATTTTATGTAATATGTCACCTGAAAATTTATTTTTGATTTTTGTTACTGTCGATGATTGTTGCGTTCGTAAAATATTTGTAAACACGAAACTCATTTCATCCGATGATGATGGCAAATGGTACCCCACCTTTGATTAATACTGGATACGCTTCTTTGGCGTCTGCTTCAAAACACTACAAAATAAACTAGATAGTTCGTGTTATGTTCTTTCCTGTTTATGAGAAGGTGCATATAAAAGGTTTATTGCTGCTAATCGAAAAGAGAGACCTTTGAATTTCTTTCTGTCATATACAATATGTATGCCTGATTACTAATAGCCGTTAGTATTAAAATGGTTTGAGGTTTCGTTAGTTCCTTTTGAACATAGCTGGCAGTAGCATTAGCATATTTAGCAGTGTAACAGTTGGTGCATTATAACAGCTAGGGTCTTTTAACAAATTCTGCATCCTTTGCATCCATTTGACACCCAGGTAAACAGCAGAAATAATTGTCGTCGTGTTGTTTTAATAGCAGTTTTAAAAATTATAAGTAAAAAGAAACGAGAGAAAAATGTTTTAAATTTAATATCGATTCAGCAGATATATATCAAAAAGAGGTGCTCTATTAAGATCATAATTTGAATTTCATTGTAAAAGTAACGAATAATTGCATTCTTTTTTCTTTTCTTTTTTTTAAACTGTCAAAAATAGATGGGAGGGGAGGGGGAGAATTTGCAAATAAATTCCCTTGTGGTCAAGTGTATACAAAGAATTTTCACTATTTCGCCAACCAGAAATGAACGGGGAGAGGGGAAATATTGTCAACCACCCGATTTAAAACATCTCACTTACTGAATTTCTGGAGTGCCACGAGAAGCATTGTTATAACGTCTTGTTGACTGTTACACGGAGGTTTAACTGTACACAAACGAGGAGAGCTGAACTTGTGTATAATGTGGGTTCAGTGATAAAATGTTCACCGCCTACTTTGACATGAATTGGACTATAAATAGCTGAAATATGAGTCTTGTGTCGCATGCACTCAGCTGTTAGAAGAAGGTGAAGACGACTAAACTAATGACTGGTACAGGTTGTGTTTTTTTTGTGTGTGGTTTTTTTTTTTTTTTTTTTTTTTTTTTTTTTTTTTTTTTTGTTTTCTTTTCTTTCTAGAAATAAAAGCGGGAACCCTTGATATGCGAAAACGTGACTTTGTTCGAGAGTAGAGCAAACTTAGGTTAAGTGGCAAATACTAGCTTTTGGCGTGGTAGATAACAGGATCAATGCTTCTGGGTGTTTTATTGCACTATTCTGACTTCAGAAAGTGCACCGTATGAATCAAATGCCACGCTATGACTTGTCTTGTCTTGTATGAGCATATAAAAAAGAAATAAAACATATATATATATATTATATATATATATATATATATATATATATATATATATATATATATATATATATATATATATATATATATATATTATTACTACTAGCATTAAAAAAAAAAAGAGATGCAAACTGCATGGCGGTAGAGGATTTTTGTTCTTTGTTTGTTTCTTTCTTTCTTTCATTACTTGCTTAGTTCTGAATAACATTCATTGAATACAAAAATACAGAGTGCGCTGTTACATACAGTAAAGCAGTTCGTCCTTACGTCCATCCTTCTAAATAAAATTGTCAGTGGAAATCCTTAAAATGTTTTATTTTTATATTTATTTTTATTTTTTATTTTTTATTTTTTTTCCTTTTGATTTTTCTGTCTGGTAAAGACGTTTTGTATACGTGACCGTTGTTATTTTTATTACCCAGTATTATTTAGTTCAACTGTATCCTTCTTTATCTCATATTTCCCTAAGCAATGACTTGACGTTCTTATTAGGTTTATTATGTGTGATTTTGTGTGTCTGTGTGCTTGTGTCTGTATGCATGTGTGTGTGTGTGTGTATGTGTGTGTGTATGTGTATATGTGTATA
>CM022665.1:27596945-27599445 GCA_012295275.1 Chrysomallon squamiferum | reverse complement strand
CTGTGTAAAATCGCTCTAATTTGAATTTCTAACAAGGATCGGCGCGTGATTCGTCACCTGAGTCAACAAGGACGTCGGAGACTGTGTGGACGCAGTTAACAACATATAATTATTATCTTACCCGTGTTTACGTACGTTCACCAGTATGTGCCAGTAATCCTATCTACCTCGCAGTTATTACGACACTGCAGACCTGTCACTTGTACATACTTCAAAAATATTGATAAAAATAATGAATACACACACAGTCTGGAGACAGAGATGGAAGTTAGGTCAATGCATAAATAGTAATTGCTGTATTATTATGCAATAACATCCCCCCAAAAAAAAAAAAAACCCATAACAACACCCCACTGTATATGATAATAATGCGAAAACATTATTTGTCCACGATAACGTTAAGGCAATATATAAGTATTATGTACAAACATCTCGACAGAATATTTAAAAATTATTATTTATTTTATCTCTCTCCCATCCCACACAGTGATATTAATAGAATAAAACAGAATTAGCCAGAGCACCGATCTCATCAAACAGCGGAACCAGGATTTCAGAGAGAAAAAAAAAAAAGACTGAAGGGTGACTGATATATAACTTGTAAGAGAAAATTACTTTCGTTATATAATGTTTTGAAAATATCCCTCAAAGAAAACAAAAATAAATAAATAAATAAAACATCGGAAAGTGAAATTACGCCATCAGACCAAGAGGTTTCTCATTAATTTATCAAACTAATTCGTTTTCAAACAAAGCGTTCTTTGCAGCAAACGACACGAACCAACAGTGACTGTAACGGCTAATATGCAAATTTACATTATCAGTAAAACTAACATGAATATAAAGTAATTAATTATTTTCTTTTACATAAAAATGTTGTATATTTTGTCCCTTAGCGCAAGTCAGAGACCATTCAAGAAATAGGGATCCGCTAATTCCTTTTTTTTCAACAACTGCAAGCATTATTCTTGAAGAAAAATTAAATAATTATACACAGAATTTTTTATAAATATGTATATACTAAAATCATAATAAGGTTGTATGTATGTCCATGTGTTTAATAACATCGCATATACTTTTTATGCAATTCTTATTTATTTGTTATTTTATATATATATATATATATATATATTGTAATGTCTTCAAATTGTAATTACACACGTTCACGAAAATAAAATCATTATTACTTGTTGTTGTCTCTGCTATCACAAGTATAAGTGAAATGCAATACCTTTCATTGCCGAATAATACAATAATGGGCTACACGTAATTACACACAAAACACCAAGTCTGGTAATAAAATGATAGCAATAATAAAAAAATAAAATTCAAAAAAAACAAAAATGCCGGAGAAAAAACACACAAAAAAAACCGACAGTTCAGGTAAAAGGCAAATGCTTTTACCATATTGACAAATGTGTGCACCTCAAACACTTGTCAAAGATGTCTGTACATAAGAGGAGGACTCGTTATATACCGGCATAAACCACCATCAAACAACTGGAAGGAAAACTAATTGGATGTTTCTGTTTTTTTCTTCGTCACTTTAAGACTTCAAATTTTTTTGTATAGGTTTTTTTTTTTTTTTTTTTTTTTTTTTTTTTAAATTGAAACAGAGACAACTAATAATACAACGTATAAAACAAAGTCCTAATTAGCATTATTTATTTATTTATTTATTTATTTATTTATTTATTTATTTATTTATTTATTTACAGAAAGACAGCGAGAGCGAGTGGAAGAAAAAAGATTTAGCTTATTAATGTAGTAACTGTTTATGTAAATATAGAAAAATATATATTTACTTATTCATTCATTCATTCATTCATTCATTCATTCATCCATTAATTTACATCGATAAGATGTCTTTTTATTTTATTTTAAGTATTTTTTTTTTAAATACATTTTGCACAAAGCTGGTTTTCTTATTTTTGAAGGTTGGCGATGAGGGTTTCCAGTGACTGCAAATGTCAGGGAATCATATTCAAAACCATAATAGCTGACAGTATTAACTCTTCGCTATATTTTGTTATCCGCATTTTGATGTTCACTTGTTTTCAAAATTCCAAACAATCCTGAAATAGCCTGCGAAATCAACAGGTATCTTCCCTTTTGAAATGTTCCAATCGCAAATAATTCAAAAATGCCCTACTAAAATTGTGTTGTTGACTTTATTGTTCTTCTTCCTTTCAGTTTCATTTAAAATTCTAATTTCAGTTTACATTGCATACCCATATCATATTGAAAATAAAATTTTACTTTTTTCTCTCTCTCTCTTTTTATCTCTTCTTTTTTTCGATCATAATTTTACATAATATGGAAAATATAGAGATTATGCCTACTTTGGACCAACATTCTTTTGTAAACGATACTTAATATCTAACAAAATGGAGCAATCCGTCTTGTGCTGTATTACAATAAGAAAATAAACCCTCACATTTTTTTAATGGTTTAATTTTAACTGTGAGGCCTTCGTGCATATGATTTATTATACATCCTC
>CM022665.1:27586945-27589445 GCA_012295275.1 Chrysomallon squamiferum | reverse complement strand
ATTAAATTTATTTTTCAATAATAGATGTAGTTACCAAATCAGTAATAGTTGTAGTTATAGAATGGCGATAGTGCTAGACGTTATTTTCATTTGTTGATTTATTTACTATAAATTAATTGTGTGTAAAATTTAATAATGTATCTCCATGTTTGTGCCAGAGAGTAACGTAAACAAAAATCAAAGTTTTATTTTCTCTCCTTCTGTAAAATATGGAACGTTTTTATCTGATTTCTTAAAATGATATTTATATAAGACATAAAATTATTATAAATGAATACAACAGGTATTTTAATTAAAAGTAATAATTAGATAAACATGTTGCATTGAATTTATTTCATTCTTGTTTTGTTAGATTGTATTATTATTATTATCGTTATTATTATTATTATTATTATTATTATTATTATTATTATTATTATTTTAAACACTGGGAAAAGTACAATAATTTAGCCAAAAAAAAAAAATAAATAAATAACTGTGTTAAACTGGCATATAACAATTATTTCATATATAAAAATCAACAACATTGTACATTTGCATAATCTATTGCAAATGAAAAAAAAACGTTCTGATGATAATATGTTCTCATAAAACTGTTAATATTATTTTTATCACATTCTATGACATAATCAATAAGCCTATGTTAAATTATAACCTGTTAAATATATAAATGAATAAGCATCATGAATAATTGAACAAGTAAACAAACAAGTAAATAAATACATAAATAAACCTTGTTGGGAATTCGAAGGAGATCGTTTTTGATAATATTCATTGTAATAAATTTTGTTAAACCGTTTTTTATTGTATTTTTTAACATACATAAACCTATATTTAGTATTTGCGTTTTAGACTGATTATTTCTGAACTTTTTATATCAGTTTTAAAATACTTCGCTGTTACGTACTAAAACCTTAGAAACAAAATTTAAAAAGAAAGTGGGAAAAGATTTTAATGTATATTTATGCGTTCCTGAATTTTATCTCATCAAAAAAAAAAAAAATAAAAAATAAAAAAATGAAGAAATCCTGGTTTCCATAATCGAATTCATGGGCCTCTTTTTTTTTTCATACGCAATTTATTGATTCAGCTAATACAGAGAAAGAGAAGGACCGAGAGATTTATATAAAACTTTCTTAATTTTAAAAATTTCTTTGTATCTTACTTTTCTTTCTTTCAATCTTTTTTTTTTTTTCTCTCTCTCTTTTTTTTTTTTTTTTTAGGTAGCAGATTTCAAAAGGGCATACAGTATTAAGAACTTTTTTAAAAGTAGAACATCTCTGTAAGTAAAACCTAAAAGATTACACAAACAAGAGTTGACAGTTACAAAACGTAAACTGAAAGAAAACTGACAGTTTTTCATGGGGCTTAAGAAGTCCTTCGGTAATCCCCGTAATTTCGTCCGTGCAATACGGAGAAACACGCGAGCTGGCGAACCCGTTCACAGTGACATGGCAAATACTCCAGGAATCGCCGTCTTGTTTGCAAACCTCCACTACGCAAACACGAGTTTGTCGCATTTTTATACGGAAGCCGTACACTCAAACACACCGAGCATTCGGAAACTCCCATACACTCGAAAACTTTTTTGCACGGCGCGATTCGACGAGCAAATGGCGCATTTGATGTTATAATTAGCAAACACGACCTAACAGTTAACAGTGATTGTTCAAACACGTGCATTAGCAATTCACTGAAAATGTAAATTTGTCAAAAAAACACAACACGTACACACACAGTATTTAGAACTGTCAGTAATAATATTATTATGCGGAAAAAAAGAGTGTATATTTTTGTTTTATAATAGTCTTGTTCGTGTTGGTCTGTATTTACTTTCTGTAATGATGATACTTCATAAACTTGTTGTTTTCTTAACGCTTTATCGTGTTTATTTTATCTACCTAATATTAAAGATTATGTAAAATTATTATTCGCATTTTCATTATTATTAGAATACTGGTACCTTAACGCCTTTTTATGTTCATTAATATGAATTTATTAGAGTTTGATGGAATATGAAAAAGTATTACTAATACTACAACACAACAAGAAGAACTACTTATACTACACCTACTACTACTACTACTAATTATTATTATTATTATGTAAATTAAGTAATTAATAACAAATAGTTACTAGATAAACTAATAGTTAATTTGTTTAATTAGTAACAACGGTCGAGGGAACTTTTTATGGTAAAACAAAACAGATAAATTTAAAAGTATAATAATAATAAGAAGAAGAAGAAGAAGAAGAAGAAGAAGAAAAAGAAGAATAGCAAATACGACTTACTCCAACATACCATCAAGTATTAATAATTATTTAATTTTGTTTTGAATATTATGGTCCATATATGCTCTGGGGTGAAAAAATAAATTATAATAATAAAAGTAAAGAAATTTTCCAAATATTAAAATTCGCTTAAGTTAATTTTCTTTCGTGAAATATCTAAATAAATTAAAATTTGCATGTGTTTCTTTCAAGGCTGTTAAAAGACAGC
>CM022665.1:27534445-27581945 GCA_012295275.1 Chrysomallon squamiferum | reverse complement strand
ACTACTGTGAAATAACAAATTGCTTGTCTCTTGTAATTTCGCATAAAAGTACAGTTATAATCGAGTAATAATGACAAGAATACTATACCATATGTTACATTATCAACACTGCACATTCAATAAAACAACCATAAAATATATAAAATTGCTTATCTAATGTATTGTTTTACAGGATCTCTATATCTTTTTTTAGAATTTTATATACCAAATTTTAGTTTTATTAAAATGTAGTTTTTGTCATTATGTTCTGTATTTTTGTTTATTTTTTGTATTACATTTTTTTTATTTGTGATTTTAATTTGTTTTTCTTTCTTTCTTTCGTTTTTCGTATAAGATATATTTTAAGTAAAAAAAAAATATATGTGCTGTTTTTGTGTGTGTTTTTTTTTTTTATAGACGTGAATACTGGTGCTTGTATATGTATTGTGTATGTATGTTTATGTATGTGGGGAGGAGGTATATATAAAGATAAAGAAGAAGATAATGAGAAACAGGGGAGAGAGAGACTGAGAAAGAAGAGCCAGAGTGAGTAAAAGAGAAGACAGAGAGACAGACAGACGGAGACTGTACAAACGTTTCTTCATGGATGCAGTCACCCGAAATAAATAAAACAGCACTAGGATTTTATGTAATAATGAGCTAGTTAACCAGTTTGGTGACAAACAGTCCACTAAATACTTTCTTTTCTCTCTTTCATTTGTTTCTTTATTTTTTCTTTCTCTTTCTTTGTTTCTTTTTTTTTTTTTTTTTTTTTTTTTCTTTTTTCTTTATTTCTTTCTTTCTTTCTTTATTCATTTCTTTATTTTTTTTTTGCATTATTAATTATTTTTTTTTTTTTTTTTTTTTTTTAAATTTATCTACATGTATTTATTTGTTAACATTATTATTTTCATTACGTAGTTGAAGAGGCTGATTTGTTTTTCCTTCTACCTTTTTTCACCCAGTGTCCTCTCTGCTTAACAAGAGTTCCAAAAATGTAATAACTGGTTCACATCAAATAAACGTCTGAGACACAACATGTGATATTTGATTTTCTTCAAGTAACAGAATGGTTTTCTCGCCATAATTAAATCAAAGTTATCACTTTTCATAATAAGAGATTTAATTCAATCTGAAAATCCTTTGACCTCGTTTGACTTGACCGGTTCATTTATTATTCATGAATAAATCAGTATTAGAAACAGTAATTTTCATCACTTGAGACTCTGCCTTCACGCGAACGAATCTTGCAAGAGGCGAAGTCAGTTCCTCCCCTTCTCTGTTTCATTCATTTATTATTATTACTATTATTATTGTTGTTGTAACACACACAAACACGTACGCACACACGCATATATTATTATTTTTTTTTTTTTTTGATCTTGTACAATATTTGTTTCTTTTATATGTGTGTGTGTGTGTGTGTATGTACATATGTTTACATATATAATGAAATTAATTTTAACTCGTTATTGCTAACGTACTAATGGTATTCCCTATTCCCTTGTTAATAATAACGGCAACAACAGTAAAAATAACTTCAACAACAACAATAAACAATATTAATAATCATTATTAATGCAGACTGTGCTGATAATTACAACAGCAGCACTATCATAATTATAATAAATAAATTAACCAGCAATTGAATTCGCTAAAAAAAAACAAGTAATTCATTTTTAAAATGTCCATGTGTATGGACTGGAAATTAAAAAGAAAGATTTAAACAACGCGTATAGAAAATCTTCCATCATACAGTGTGATATACTACTATCTGTATTTCTTCTTCTCACTTAAATAATAATAATAATAATAATAATAATAATAATAATAATAATAATAATAATGATAATAATAATAATAATAATAATAATAAATAAATAAATAAAATAAAAATTCTTCATTTTAATGAGCCTTTTATGATCAGTAATAATAATATTAATCACGTACATTTTTATTATAACTCATTATAACTGATCTCATTCTCTGACGTAACAAGTTGATCAGTATTCTGAGAGAAGTACACGCAATGGTAAATTACACATATCTGTAGCTGCAGGCCGGTTATTTCATATCAGTTCAGGTGGATACATTACGAGTATTGAAATTTATATAACAAAAATTAATATGAGTGACGTAATGAATCTGTTGACGTCAAATTATGTAAATGATTTGTATTGTATTCTATTAGCATGGTGAATAATTATCACGCGTATTGCAGTACACTAAGTATTATACATAGTCACATTACGATATCGATACAATATATGCATGTGTGTGTGTGTATACATACATACATACATACATACATACATATTACATATTCATATATATATATATATGTAATAGTTCATCCCAGTCACTTCCATTATGGATCCACACACACACACACACACACACATATGCACAAACGAAGTTATATTTATTTATCCAATAATTTATCCTTTCTTCTAATTACTGGTTATTATTGTTGTTGTTGTTGTTGCTGTTCTTCGTATTACCATTATTATTATTAGTTCTTATTGCATCTATTTTACATTACCGTTCGTACGTTTTTAAACAGTTTATGCTTTAACATAAGAATAACATATTATATTACTTTATATAATCGCACGTTAAACGCTGTTTGAAAGATAATACAACTTGTGAGAAAAAGAAAAAACCCACAAAAAAACCCACAAAAAACACAACAAAAAAACATTTAAAAAAACACACACACAAAAAAAAAAACACGTTTATAATCAAAGGTTAATACGGTTGTTGGTCTTTTCTTCAGAAATGATAAGATCAATAATTTTTATATCACTTTTACGTGTTTGTCATATTTTATATAACCCATATCTTATACTATATTTTTAAATACGTTCACAGCTGAAAGATGTTACAAATTCCAAACTAAACAAAGAAGATATTTAACAAACAATGACCGCATTTTGTTTTTTGTTTCAAAATCACTGATCATTTTCACTTGTGATCAAATAATGTGAACGATTTTTAGTTTCAGAATAAATATGACTTGGTGTGATTTTATCTATAAATACAGAATAACAACGAGAAGTGATAAGTTCTATGACTAATCCTCTTCGTCGCCTTCACAGGACTATCAAATGTTTTAGTGAGTTCTTCGCGACATGTGCAATAAAAACCATGGTATGTGTTGTCTATGAAATAATAATAATAATAATAATAATAATAATAATAATGTCAAATATCAATAATTATTTAACGATTTAATATATGGATGTTAAAGATCACATCGACAATCCGTTACCGAAATCCCAGTGTAGAAAGCGAATCTTTATTTATTTATTTTATTTTATTTTATTTTATTTTATTTTATTTTATTTTATTTTATTTTATTTATAAAGCATCATATTATGTTAAAAGCCTATTTACATTTAATTTGTATATTTTTTTTCATTTCATTCAATGCTTTTCTCAGAAAAAATCCTATAAAGTACTTCTGTTCTGTCTACTGGATTTCATACAAAAGGACAGTTAATCTGCATGATACCTAAGGCCCCCTCTTCCACTTCTGAACAAAACGTGGTTAAGAAAACAATTCAAACATTAAAAAAAAAAAAAAAAAAAAAAAAAAAAAAAAATAAAAAAAAAAAAAAAAAAAAAAAAAAAACAAACACAGAATACGCTAGAAATAATTTATCTCAGTAATTAAAAGAGAGAAAAGAAAACAAAAAGATTAAAGCACCGTGTCTATGACATGTACATATTAAAGGCAGATGTTAATATTCACAATACCACTGAACCATACAATAGACACAATCATTTAAAATGAGACATCATCTAAATGAAACATAAGAGAAGTATTGTTGGTTTTAATATATTTGAATAAATATTTTGTAAATAAATATAAAATGATACTAATTACTGTATATAATTGTTTTAAATTATAAAATAATAATCCTAATAAATAAATGAATGAAACGTGCAATTTTAATTTTTTTTTTTTTTTTAAATAATAAATTTGTTTTTGTTTTTGAATCTTTGTGATAATAGACATCCATGTAACAAATTTATAATAAATTACTCAAGAACTGGGAAACTTTGAAAAATTTATTGACAAAAGAAAATTAAATGTTACTGAAGTTAAAAAAAGTTGGAGAAATCGGAATTAAAAAAAACAACAACAAAAACTTGAGTTCAAATGGAAGAAACAAATATAGAAATATTGCTGGATAACGTAATAAAATTTACAACAAAAAAAAGTAAATAATAATAATAATAATAAATGAGTTATATAAAATAAACGAAAAGAACAATATTTAACTCAGTTGTAATACATAAATTGCCTCCAAAACAAAATAAAAACACGAAGAAAAAAAATAAAATTATAAATAAGTTTAAACCAGTCAGAATTCGCCATTTCGATAAATTTTTATGTCTGTCACGGTAATTTGCTCCATTAATTTCGCTAAAACGCTCGGAAAATCATACATTTCCATGGTCGGGATAAGTTGTTCACGTAACTGTCATGTGACTTCAGTTATTTATCGTCAGGTTTCTTGTTTCAAATTTAGTCGTTAAATTGCCGAAATGATCAGTGGAATAAATGTTCTTGAAAAATAAAATAAAATAAAATAAACACTTATTTCTAATAGAATAAAACTAAGATCGTTTAGTGAAACAGATTTTATAGTCGATACGTGGTATCTACAGATATACCTATATAAACATTATATTAATACGTACAAATAATAATTTAAAAAAAAAAGAGAGTCATTTCTACATAATATATGTAAGTATAAACTATGTAGCGCATTAACAAAATAATACATTTATCTGAAGAAAAACAAAAAATAATAAATATATATATATATATATATAATTTTTTTTGTTGTGTTTTTTGTTTTTAAATCCTTTCAATTTAAAACAAAACGCGTTTAGTTCGAGATCCATAATGATGACTCAGTCAAATACAACAATTTGCACCTTCTGATGAAAAAAAAAAAAAAAAAAAAAAAAAAAATAAAAATAATAATAATAATAATAATAATAATAACAAATATGTATATATAATAATAATAATAATAAAAAAATGAAAACAATATTAATCACTCAAACTTGCCAATCAGGTTTCTTTCCTTTTTTTCTTTCTTTCTGCTTTTCTTTAACCCCCTCCCCAACAAACTGGAATAAATACATTAGGCCTTCTGAACTGCAAATAATTTAGATTATAATAAGTTTTAAGTATTGTAAATAATTCTTAGTCAAAATGAAATCAGTACAAATGAATTAAAGGACTTGTACATAAAATCGTCATTAAAAATGTTTATTTGATAACATGAACAAATGGCCTAAATACATCATACGTACACAGAAACGTCCATTTTCTTCATTTTCCATGACCAGTGTTTTTTAATAGTAAAAATGAAAACAAAATAATAAAACAATGGCTGACAATTTCTTATAAAACCTGTTCATATACAGAAACATTAAAAAACAAATAAAAAAATGACATAGGTTATACTGCTGCCAATGTATCAAGAATTTTTGTTTTTTAATTTCTTATAAAAAATTACATCACAATAAAAAGGTAAGATGGCAGCCTCTGAATGTCATTATTTTATGGTTATAATTTATTAATAACAAACGTTGACACTAACCACAAATGAAAAAAGCAACTTGGAGTATATGAAAAGTATTAAGATCATGTGCATGAAAAATGAAAAGTACACTTTTGTGTTTCTTGTTATATAGTCTGGAATTCTTGTTATTTTTTAACATTTCAATAATCAAAAAAATAAAACATTATAAAATGATTGGGCTATGTATATTAATATGTCTATAGAAATGATACAAGTAAAAGTAAAAATTGGTAAGAATATACAATTTAAAAATATATATTGAACTGTACTAAAGGCACAAGATAACAATAAAAGGTATGATGTACAATGTATTTGTATGATATTACATATACAAAAAGTATATATTTAAAAAACACAAACTCTATAAGAGTCTTGCTGATCATTATCTGTAAATAATTTGTTTAAATTTAAAAGGTAAAAATCATAGAGAATTAAAATGAACATCTAAATAAATTATAGTATGTTCATACAGATATTTTAACACACTGTAACGCAGTGTTAATGCTCATCTAACAGTAATATTTTTTTTATATTTTAAACAGCAATAATGACAGAGTAATCAGATGTACATCTAAATAAATAATATGTTATAAAGTTAAATAAAAAAAATATATAAAAACAGTCTTCATCTACACTAAAGTCTGTAATAATCATATAACTATAATACAATGTCTAGTAATTAAAATGATACAGAATCTAAACTAATATGGAATGATAGAACATATATCACAGAACTTACTACAATATATATATATATATATATATATATATTACAGCTATCTAGCATTCTTGTTATGCCTTATAATATTATAAATTTATTATCACTTTTCATATTTAATTTACAAAAATTAAGCAAAATGTCATATATTAAAAGATTAAAATGAAAATTTTGAAAAAACAGTTAAAATATATATACATATACTTGAATTCAGTTCTACCCCAGTTCATAAACCAATGTTACTTTTGTATCAAACTGAAATCTTTTATTGTTTTAATTTACTTACTTTAACTGAAGTTATTATATAAGGATATCTTTAAAGATTTAGATTAAACAATGTGAATTTATTATATTTTGGATCAAACTAAAATTAACTTCCAAAATCAGCTGCTTAATAACAAACATGTATTGAATCTATTTTTAAATTTCATGAGTCAAATTAATAAATTTTATTAATCAGAGCCAACAGAATAAAAATCTGTTTTCTTCTTTACAAAAATAGCTGACTTTGAAATACATTCTCTTCAAATACAAAGCTAATAAAATCAGAATTTTTCTTTTTAAATATGCAATGATCATGATTACAAAATATTTCATAGAATAGTTGTGCTAAAGCCATGATTTTGATTTAGATTTTCTGTAACACCTGTTAATAAGCTCGTGGGTCTATAGCCATATGGACACGTCTTTTAGGAGACAGAGATCTTGCTCTGAGTCGAGCTTTCTCAGCTTTCCTCCTCGATCTTTCCCGTGAGCGTTTGATAAGAGGATCAGTGCCTTCCACAATATGATGCGAAGTGTCGTAGTCGCTGATGAAGCCATCCTCCATGCTGGCAAGCGCTTCTTCGAGGTTTGTTGTTGTGAAGACCTGTGAGTGGTGCGCCTGGATGAGCTTTTCCAGTCGAGAGATGATCTCGTAGTCAGGCACTGCCAGTGTGTTCACATCTAATCCAAGCATTCGTGACACCACATTGCGGAAGTCAAGTAACTTAAAGTAAATTAGATCAAAATTGTTTTTTAAGGATTGTTATATTAGATATTAGATATATCTCCAACTTAATTTTGTTTGATACAATATCAGATCCATTTTATTAAAATTCATTAGGTGTTAATGTTATTAAGCACTATGTAAGAAAAATATATACATTTAAAATAACCTACAGTATTATAATTTTTATATTTACTCACACTATCCAAGGACAAAATGAAATACATTCATTTTATGCATTCTCTAATAAATGATTCTCTAATAAATAGCTTTATAATGTCATGGTAAGAAAAAAAATTTAAACAACTGTTAGTACCAGTATCTCTGTTGTATTATACTGAATATTTAATAATAAATATGTGAGTCATACTGTTGCATGATTCTGTATAAACTGCTATAAAGTATTATCTGTACATATGTATATTATATTCAAGACAAACTCTCAAAGTGTAAGTACCTGTTTCTCTCTCTGCTGTATTATGTCTAGAGTATTTTTTGTGCTGCGAAGTTCACTAGACAAAGCCTGTACAGCATTTTCTGTGACCACCTGTTTCTCCTGGAATGTTGATGCATGATCTTTGCATTCATTCTTCAGTTCATTTATCTTGTGAATCTGTCGACGTCGAACAGATTCAAGTTCCTCAACTTGTTTGGCCAGTTCTTCTATGTCTTTTCTTTGTTCTATAGTCCTCATCTTTAAAAATATATATTATAATTTATAACAAAACTGATGATTTATAAACTGAGAAATACCATACATACATAATATAAATTAAAGAAATTTATAAAATACTGTCACTATGAAATGGATCTCAAATCACTAGATTGCAACAACAAGTCTGTCTGAAGTTCACCATTAAATAACATTTGATGGCACTCTCTCAGACACACACAATGTAATAAATGTAAAAACTACACTTAGGAAATGAACATCACTGTCAATAACTATATGTCTCTAAAGATCAACAGTACAAAACACACTACCACTAACCTGTAGTTCTTTGGATCCAAGCAACTGAGCCTTCACATTCATCAGCTCTTGTCGGGCATCATTCAGCTGTATCTTGTACTTATCAACAAGCTTCTCCAGTTTCCTTGTCCTTAGAGAGTCACAGTCACGTTCCTTCAGCATATCTCCACGTTCGTGAAGACGTTCTTCCAGGGAGGCAATTTTCTTTCTCAGCAAGTCAATATGCAGTTCCTTGCTTTCCAGTTGTTCTCTCAGACTTTTCACTTTCCTCTGGAGATTGTAGATCTGAGTGCTGCGGCCAGCCAGAGTATCTGATTCCAGCTTAACAAGCTGCTCAGCTCGGGCTATCAGAGCATCCATTGTCATGTCCAGGCCAAGGTCAGCAGAGATACGATCCATCTTCATCTTCTCTCCCAGTCTTTGTAGCAGTCTCAAGTACTGAAAACAATACACTTTGTTGTATAGTTAAGATCCTTTAGATATATATGTCAGTATATGTATGTAAATATAACTTTTTACTCAACAGTGGTGCTTTTTAAAAACAAATAACTAGAAAGGATGTTCTCTCTAAACTGCTACAAGATTTTTACAAGTATTTCTCTGCACTGAAATGAAGTTATGAAAAAGTGAAAATGATAGTGCCAGAAGTTTATTATTTTAATGTCATACTTTATTATCAACAACAGTGACTGTCGAGTATATATGAAGATAACATGAAGTTATATAATCTGTATTTGTTCATTCTCTCACAAGTATACCATATAGTATCAGATAAGCTTTAAAAACATAAAATTACAATGGAAGAATACAAATGTTTTAAACTATTAGTTAACACCTTCACTTTAACAGTGTTATTTGAAAACTCACTTTCTCCTTGTCTGTCCTGAAGCCATCTCTGAGGACATCTCCTGCAGCCAGTTCACCCTCGGCGCTACGCAAGCGACCTTGCATGTCCATGAGCTCAGACTCAGCCTGCTTGGCACGAAGGTTACTTTCTCGCTGCAGTTGTATTTGGTTCTCCAGCTGTTCTGACAAAACTCTCACTCGAGAATCAAGAGAATCTGCTTGCTATAAATCAAATGTATTTTTTTTATTATTCATGTAGAGACTTTGGAGTCAAATATTTTTAATGCAGTTAAAGAAATATTAAATGGAGTGAAACAGTCTTTTGAACAAATGTATAAAAAAACTTCCAAGCAAACTATTTTGAATATACTTATACAAAAAACTTGAACAATTTGCTGAAGAAACAGTTCTAATGAATGGCTTTACAATAATAATACAGTTTTCTGGACTCCCAACAGGTAAACAATATTAGACATAAAATATATAGATTCATATCATAACTACCAAGAAACATTATTATTTTAATATTTTAAATGCATATTAAAGATTTTGTTTTTGTCTTTTTGTAAATCACATTTTTAATTTTTTTCAACTGATATTTTGTCACAAACTTTTTCCAATTCCTTTATGCTAGTTTTAGTAAATTATCTTACTTGTTCCAGTTCTTTGTTATTATGCATCAGATTCCTAACTGCATCCTTGATGTTATCTTCAGTGGGTGGCACAGTTGTGTAGGCATTGCTCAACAATGAAGCAATCTGTTCTCGGAACAAGCTGTACTGAGTGGATGTACTCTGTATGCTGTGTGAAGTCTCACGAACTTCACGATCAAGATGACTGAGGCGTCCTTGGCGAAGTTCCAGCTCTTGCTGTGTGGCTTCAAGAGATCTCTGAGTAGCTTCCAGTCGTTCCTTCATTATGTCAATCTCTCGTTCTACATCTCGTTTTGCTGCTAATGCATTATCTCTTTCCTACAAAATAATTATTTTAAATTACTCTATTAGTTATCCTCTTTTGTCTGCAGAAAGACATAAGGCTATGGAAACTATTTATGTCATCACAGGAGACTGGGATGAAGTTCTGGGGAGTGTTTTTTTTTATATCCCCAATTCAGAATTAAACCAATTTTACAAATAAGAAACTTCTATAGTATAATTACTCTTTTTTATCAAAACTGCAATATTACTTTCTGTTTATATTATATATAATGTTCTTAAGCCTACAGTCCGTTAAGATTCCAGTATTTCAGAAAACACATACCATCCTGATGTTTTCAATTTCTGCTGTGTATCTAGTGGCCACTTTTTGTTCTCTCCCAACCTCTGATACAAGTCTCATGATGGTTTCTCTGCTGGCCTTTGTCTCTAGTTCTGTGTTGGTTAAAGCATCATTTAGATTAAGCAGCTTGCCCTTCAACATGGCATTCTCCTGCATCAAGTCAGTCAACTGAAACAAGGTTAATAATAATAATGAGATTATCAATATAACTGTTTAGAGCTAAACAGCTGATAGAGCCAAGACATACATTTTGAGTATATTAATTTATTTTAAGATCTATTTCTTTGAATCCTGACACCTTCAAACTGGACTACAAAACATTTGTTAAAATGTTATGTTTTAGAATGATAAAGTTAAAATAATGTCCCTTAAGATGTGTACATCATTTTATCTTAGTATTATCCTTTAATTCCATTACAGAAGAACAACAATATAATTTAATTAAACTGGATTTTAACAAAGTTTATGGACAATAAATTTTAAATTTTATAATAAATGAAAAGAGGCATACTGTAATCCCTCACATCTTTAAACCAAATTATAAATTTAAAAACCAGTTTTACATAATTTGTACAGTAGATATTTTATGAAAGTGAGAAATTACTTTTCTGATGATAATATCAGCAGAGATGTCAGTAGGGTCCAAATCAAGGTATGTGTCTGTTCGTAGAAGTCCACTGATTTGTGAGATTATGTCAGCCAGTTTCCTCTCAGTGGAATTAGCACGAGACTCTGCCATTTCTCTTTCCTCCAGCTGTTTTCTGCATTAAAACAAAAACAACAAAACTATTACACTTGATAATCTACTGTATCACTAGAGGTCATGTCTGCTGTGCATCATAAATGTATTTGTGAATAATCTCATCGCAAATATGTTAATTAATATCTTAATTTTTGCTAACTTAATTTAGTGCACTGGGCTTAAGATCTTAATCTTCTGTTTAAAATAAACGTTATAACACAAATAAGTAAGTATAAATTTGAATAGTGATGATGTAATATATAATGGCAACACACTATAACACCTTGATCTCAAATCCAAAATAAAATATACGACAAACTCATAATAATAAATTTTAAATTATAATGATTGATTATGCTGAAAATAATTATAAAAGTTTTCAGCATTACTGACTCTTTATTTAAAAACAAACAAAAGAGTTAATAATATTGATACCAATTTATAAAAAATGATCTTGAGCATTACCTTAGCCTGGTTTCCAGTTCTTGTATTCTGTCCTGCTGGTCTCTGTAATCCTGTTGCAGAGAGTGGACAGCAAGCTCACTACGGCCTGCCACAGATTCATAGGATCCTGCCTTGTCCTCTAGTTCTCTCACCCTGTCTTTCAGTGTCTGCACCAGCTCTGCCATCCTTGATTCATTTGCTCTGCTAGATTCCACAATAGCCTGCAGCTCTTTTATTTTAATTGTTTTTGACTCCAATTCGTGTTCTGCATCTCTAAGCTAGAAAAATATAAGATTGATGATAAACTGATTTTTTATTTCAGAACATAATATTGATGGAAGACGTAATATTAAATAGAAATATTTATTAAACCTGAGGTTAATAACTTGTATTTTTCACAGTAATATCATAAAACTAATTTTTAACAAATTTTTACTTAATCATTTGACATCTGAAATACACATTTTTCCAAACGATATTTCATAACTTTTCCTATAACCTTCTAAATTAATAAACTACTTTATATCAATATTAATTTTATACTACATATCTCACTCAGCCAAATATATTCAAATTTTTAATTATTTAAATTTACTTTTTAAAATTCAGAATAATTTCAACCTAAAGTCAGTATATTGATTATTTTAATTTTTTTTTTTTTTTTTTTTTAGATTTATCAATTAGATATTCCACTCACCTGTAAAGAGATTCTGTCAAATTTAACCTGCAGTGCAGTCAAATCACCACGTGTTGATTCCAGTACATTTCTGTCTGTCTGGTATAAACTGTCCAACTATAATAATATTATTTTTATACATTAATATTCAATAATTTTTATTTATTACTTTGTATTATTTTTATCACCTAATAAAACATTATTTGAAGAATATTATTACCTTGCTAGTACAAGATATCCTTCTGAAACAATTTATAGAATGCATAATCAGTAATACTAGTTTGGAATTTTTGGGGGAACTGGGAGGAGAAAATGAAGTTTTTCTATGGTGTTAATAAATGATTGTGGATTTAGTTGATGGAGAGTGAGAAAATAGCTAAAATATTTTCATTAACATCAGTAAATTCTTACCCTCATATCTGGAGTATGATGTATCACAGGACCAGAATCAACACTGAAATAATAATAGATCTATAATTCCATATAAGAAATAATTATTTATCAAGTAATTAAGTTATTTATAATATTCCATATTCAGCAACTAGTTGTTTGGGAGTTTTTTGGTAAGAATTAGCATTATTTAATTTTTTTACTTTATTTTGTCATAAAAAGGTACTTAATCAGATACAAAATATCTTCAAAATAACAATGTTGATTTGATCAATTAAAAATATATAACAAATTATAAACAAAATACTAATAAAGGTTTTAACACATCTGGTCAGAAATGCTTAGTGAAAATCGCCAACATTATAATTATTACAATTTTCATTGTAAATCAGTAATTATAGATAACTGCTGTTACCTTGCAAGATGCTGTATGAGTGCATCTTTTTTTCGGAGTTCCTCTCTGTAAGATCTTAACTGATCTTCAAGCTTTAGAAAAAGGAAACAATGAAACAGAAATAAAATTAAAATTCCTTGGATAAATTTATTATTATTTAATAAGAACAAAGTAATTACAGAAAAACCAATTAAGAAATATATATATATATATATATATATGTGTGTGTGTGTGTGTATATGTCCATACTCACACCCACACACTCACATAGAGAAAAACACATGCAAACACACACACATATATACTTGAATAAGCATACACTTAAATGAAATTTTTAAAAAGTCCACCATAATACACCACTACTGTAAGACTGTCCAGTCCACTGTATCCACATCTACAGTAACACACTGACCAGAAATAACAACAACATTTGTAATTTGTAACATACAGAGCTTAGTTATAATACAGACTGCAAAATAAAATATTTAGTGTTACTGGTATAATTAAAAATGTTGTGGTTGTTCATTGTTGCATAAACACTACTGCAAATATTAATATTATAAATGAAATATTTTGTAAAAAGTCCTTTATTTTTATTTATTTTGCAGTTACTAATAGTAACTAATAGCAGCAGTCAAAACAGTATTGGGGGTGGTGGTGTTGCTGGTGGTGATAGTGGTGGTGGTAGTAGTAGTGGTAATAGTGGCAGCAGTAGTATCTATGTATATTTTTTCATAATAAAATAAATTAACCAATCCTTTAAAATTTATTTTTTATTATTATTATTATTATTATTTTAATTTTATTATTATTATTATTATTATTATTATTATTATTATTATTATTATTATTACTTCATTTTGTCTACTCTTTAACAATGCAAATAAATACTGACTATATGTATTTAATTTTAAGAAAACGATGTTAATATTAAAATAAAACAAATTAGTCTATATCAGAACAAGTATGAACTTGTTATTAATATTATTTTTACAATAAATTATTTAATATAAGTTGAACTATATCTTAAGACATTGATACCTCATTTGCCGATCGTCTACCAGACGTTGAAGTATCATATCTGAGTATCCCTGGCGTGGGTGATGTTGAACGGTAACCGTGTGCTAAAGCAAGTTCTTGTTCCAAGGCGCGGATCTTTCTCGCATTGGCAGTATTCGTTGTGTCAAAAGCTGTCCGTCTGGAACTAGATATTAATGGTAAACCATCCCGATTCAGATCCCTGAGATAGCTGGCCATGTTAAAAAATATATATTTAATGGAGCACAGAATTTGCGTTCGCCTTAAAAAGATAGTGCCAGGTATTATTTGTGATCAAAACACGAAGCTCCACAGCGCTTCACATAGCAACAGCAAAACAATGCAAAACAAGGGCACCTGTGAAAAGAGACTGTCGTCACTTCCGGAATTAATTCATTACAATAAAACTGGTTTAGGTTTCTCTTTTAATTATTATTTTTTATTTATTACTATTTTATTTTATTTTTATTATTTTTTTTTTTATTATTATTATTATTCATAATCATATTCTTTTTAGATGTCTTTGTTTCTTTTTTAACATAAAAATTTTACCGAGTGCGAACGAAAGAAAGAATAATTAACAAAGAAAAAGTGCTGAAATAGTGTTATTTGTCACTAATGAGTCAAACATTTATTTTTAAAAATATTATTAAATTAATAATATGAAGGAAAAAAGGGAGATAAATAACTGAAGTTGATCAAATGAATAAGACAAACGATATTTTTTAAAAATACATAAATTAGAGCGATAAAACACACTGTTAATTTGATTACATATAATTTTCAAAACATTACAAGTCACAACAAAACACACACATACACATCTTATTAGTTCAGTAAGTAAATTATCTCTCTCTCTCTCTCTCTCTCTCTCTCTCTCTCTCTCTCTCTCTCTCTCTACAAATCGTTTTGTTCCTCTTTCATTAACGTAACTTTGTTAAAATTAACTAAAACTGATTCATGCTACATCCATTTTGTTGCAAGTTATCTATATTAACCGTAGACTGATAATACTATGAAGACGAAAAAGAAGAATGACAACGTCGAACAACAGAAATAAAACGTGGGTGCTTTACATTCTGCAGTTGAAAAAACAGACTACAAACTTAGGCGCATGCGCTAAAGAATTAATTTTTTGTAGTTGCTTCCGTTGATTTCTCACGTCGAAGACTGGTCGTGTTCGTCTGAGTGTTTCAAAATGACTTCTTTATTTGTGAGTGGAATTTTATTTACTTTTTCTTCTAAATAGTTGTTGTTATTGTTTGTAAATCTCAGGAGATTGGCTTCTCTTATTTAGCGATTTTATTCGATCTCCAGTTAGAGTTAGATCATTTTGACCTTGAGTGTACATGTTTCATGTGCGTACGTGCGAGTTCATCCAGTCACGAATTTCTGATTCGTGAAAAAGTTTTATAAGAATGGTTGAATTTTAACAAGATGATGAATTAGATATATTCCGCAAATGATATCAAATGAAAATAGTGGATTTATTTTCTGATGCAATAATTAAATTTCCAGTTTTAAACTTCCTTTTGAACCCTGTTTTGTATATAAACTCAAGTGACGCAATTGTTTATGATTGATTTACTGTTTCATTAGACTGAAATTAACATTTTAATAATTATTTCATTAACATCTATTTATTGATAATTTATTTGCACAATAATTATATTTGCAGGTTATAAATTTTGTAAATGTTTTGTTTGACCTTGTCCAAATATTTTAAATAATTTTCTTTATTGAACATTTCCAAATCTTTTAATTTAATCTATCATTACTCTGCTTTGTTTTATATATAGCCTAGTAAATATAAATCGATTGTCTCGGTCTTAAACATTTTAAAATGATTTTTTGATTCCTGTTGAATATACATGTACTTGAGTTTACTTTGGTTATACAATGTGTATATTTGTAAAGAATAAATGTAACCCTTTTTTTTAGTTAGTCATCATAGTAATTAATAACCTGGATAATATTTTATTTAAGTCAGTGCAGAATTTAATATTTTACAACCAGCATTAAAAAATTTAATCAGTGTTTTTGTATATTTGATATGAGTGTGATAGTCAAAATGGAATTTAGAAAAATCCATTCTTTAACTTGTAGTATAAATAGAAAATGTTTATGGTGACTGTTTCTGGAAAGTACTTAAGGAATTTGTTAAACTTTTTTTTTTTTTTTTTTTAATAATAAATGTTAATATATTTAGAATTTACATCACTGATGTAGAAGTTTCAAAAATTTAATAGTGAAGAGTTGTTAGTAGATAATATTTCCGTTGTTTTTTTGTCATTAAACTATCTGTAAGACAATTTATTTTACATCTCTATTTACAAAAATACAGAATTTGTTTGTTTGAGAAATTAATTATTTAAAGTACTGATTATCTGTTTTTAAAATGTTCAAAGTCCCACTGACCTTCCTGTATTATCAGATAGGTTGGTAACACATTAAGTTATTAACTATTATGCCTTTTCTTTCTTTTTTTTCATGAAGGGAGCTGGTAGAGCAGTGGTTCGTTCCTTGCACATGTCAGCGAGAACTGCAGGTCAGACCAATCCTAAAGGACCGGCCGGAGTCTTTCCTAATGTGAGCGGCTACAAAAAGGTTCAGGAACTGCAAAATCATATGTGTGTAAGTGTGATCTTGCTTCTTTCAGCTGGGTGCTAGACTTGTTAAGTGATATCAACATGCATATGTCAGATAGACTGTTTTATGTACCAGAAATGCAAACCACTCTTCAAATTCAGTCAACAGTAATAATTGAACACACCATTTGTTTTGGGAGTTAGAATATTCATTATCATGTACATTTCTTATTTAATCAGTTTAAATCTGTTAATTTTGTTATTTAATGATGATATAAGATTGAATTTCTTATTATTTATTTACCTTGTAATATTCCAAGATCATTTCACTTTTTCTTATTTTATATCTTAAAAAAAAACCCACAGTGATATGGCAATGCAATCTACATTTTTTTTTTTTTTTTTATGTCACAGAGCATGATGATGATTCCATAAATGTTATTAATCTTTGTTATTTAAAAAAACAGAACTGCTGTTATGATTGGTTACTGAGTAATCATTATTTTTATGGTTTTTGTGTTTTCAGAAGGATGATGGGCGTCTGATTTGGCAGAAGATGGGGATGAGAGATACAGTGTTGTATCAGGTGACCATGTTCCTGTTTTTCGTTGGATTCATCCCAATGGGCTACACATTATACAAGTTGTCATTTCCTGCAAAAAAAGATTAAAGGAAGCCAGTTCAGAAAATTCAATTATCAACATACTGAAGACAAACAAAACAAGAACAGTTTTTTTTGTATTACAGATGACCTATGGTCATTTTTATTTGTTGTGTGTGCTTGAAAGAATAAAATTGTGATAGAATATCTGAACATTTGGAGTTAATTTTATCTTGTTAGCTTCAATTTTTATTTTTCATGTTGAAAAACCAAAATTTTAAGATATTGTTTATAAACACACACATTTAGTATGTCATTGGATGTATAATTTATTTTTTGTTTGGTTGCCACTTTCTGAAATAAATTTTTGAAGACCATGAAAATATTGTTGTATTGAAGAAAAAATAGTTTATATGGTTTATCCAGTCATTCTAAACAGTCTACTGCTACTAATTAAGTAAAAAAACCAGTTATAAACTGAGTGTAGTATTACTATAGCATTTTTTGAAAACAATACTGATTGCATCATTCCAACAGAAAATTACATTCTCAGTACATGAGCTTTCACTACAGTTGGTCACATGATCTTTGTTCAAGCAGTAGGCTAGTGATTGTTTTTGTTTTGTTGTTTTCTCTTAAAATAATTTATTCCTAGACCAGATAAAATGATTTGTTCATTAAATACATTTTAACAAAATAATGAAACAAAAAACGAAGTTCACAGTAACACAATATATTACTGTGGACACGGTCATCTGCGATTGTGTTTACGTGATGTAGTGAACGTAAATGTTCGTAATAACCTTTGAAAGTCGGCCAGGTGAGTTAAATTCATCGCGTTTCTAATAAAGGAAGATGGAACAACAGCGATGTAATATCCGTTCAAAATTACACGTTTGTGAAATAAACCCAAATAAAATATATTTATGTACCGTACTTTGTGATACACAGTAAACATTGTCTTTTCAAAAAAAATGTACTTTAAGTTCGACTCGTACGGCCTACAAAATTAGTCCGTTTACTGGCAACTTGACTTTACCACTAGTAAAGAATAATGAAGTTTATAATGATATTCCTAAACTACTAACTGCCGTTTCGTTATCTTTTTTCTTCTTTTTTTTTTTTTTTTTCACTCAAAAATATAACAATGCTGTTTCTTTTATTTTCAAAGCAAAAAAATTGGTGAATGAAAGCATTTTTACATTTTATAAAGATAAACAACTTATTTTTATTGGGACTAATTTGTTAATACTAATACTAATAATCTCAAATCCGTTTTCATGTAGAATATAATTTCAATAAACATGCTAATCCTCTAGGACTATCTTTAACGAAAAGGAAAAGTTTATTTTTGAGTCAAACTAAAGTTTAACATTTTTTTTTTTTCTTGGTACAATTGAAGAAAAAAGAACTCAAAACAAAATATATATATATATAACTAAGCTACATATTTTAGCATCTTCGTTGTTTTTGTTGGGTTGTTTTCCCCACCCGTTTCTTCTAAGAAATCATGGAGTTAAATTTACCTACAGGTTTACAGTATTTATGACGTCTTCTGTCGCCAGAGTTAATCGCCTTTGGTGACAATAGTAGATGGCGCCCTACGACAGTCACTGGTTACTTGGAAACTATCAACAATGCGGTCAGGGAATTATGGCAACAGCAGATGATGCGTATATTAAGTGAATATTATTTGTGAGCATAAGTTAGCTTGATCTTAAAAATATATTATTATTGAAAACAAAATAATAATGATAACATAATAACATTATGTTATTTTTTAAAGAAAGCTGATGAACTGATTTACTTTTAGTAGTTAACTGTTAAATGTAGATAGCATTTGTCCGAAACCAAAATAAAATAAAAATGCCGGTTGCACAGTCAAGACTAGAAATACTGCAAGTATGCAAACTTATGCAGTGTGTCCGAGAAAAGGACAAGGAACAGATACAGAAGATGATAGTCAACGGCATGCCCCACTTGATCAACTACAACGATCAAGACGATGGAATCACTGCACTGAGCGTCGCCGCCTGCATCAACGACGATGAAATGATAGAATTTTTGTTAGACCTCGGAGCACATCCCGATGTAATGGATTTTAAAGGCAGAACAGCAGCAATGCGGGCTGCTGAATATGGCCATGTGCACTGTTTAGAAAAACTAACCAAAGCTGGAGCAAATATGAAATTGTTTGACTTGCAAGGAAAAGGTAAGTGTTAAACACACTTATAAATAATTAATTTCTTTGCACATAAAATAATTATAATGACTCATTAATTAAGCAAAAACCAAAAAGATAAGGAGAACAATGCAATGTAGATAAATTTTAATTGAAAAGAATTCTGAAAAAGTAAAATAGAATAAAATAAAAATCTAGGTTTCATAATCATAACTCACTGTTTCTTTTTTTGGAATTGGAATTTTCAATAATTTGTTTTTAATTATTTTTATACTGTGATCATTTTAGCTTCTACACTTATTAACACATACCATTATATTATACATACATAAACCTATATTCAGTTTAAATAAACAACTGCGACATTCTCTCAACATCATTGATTTTGAATCTGTCACACTGGACCTGTAGAAGAATTAATTCCTAACACAGTGGATGCCTCATACTTCCTACAATTGATTTTCTCATTAGCCAGTCATTACACAGAGTGTTGTTTTATTCATCATCTGACAACATCTTTGATGTTTCCTTGCATTAAGAGAATTCCCTTGTGGGAATAACTCCATTAACAGATAGTGTGTGAAGAAACAAAACAGTTTTCACTGCTACATGATTTATTTAGTGCATGCATAATTTTATGTATCTATACATAATTGATCACATGCTGATTTTTACTGATCTTCATCATTAAGGTTTAGGAACATTAGGTTCTAGGATCAAATTCAAGCACCAGAGGTAACACCACTTTATTAAAATATAAATATTCTCCAGATGCTACTAATTTAGAAGTGTTTTCACTTGTCTTCTTACATATGCAGTTATAAACAAACTGGGACAGTTATTTATTTTAAATGAAATACTTGGTTGCTAAGAAGAAGTGATAATGAAAACTTTATTATTTTTAAAACAGATTTTGAATTTTTTTATTTTTATGTTTCTTTTTTCTTTTTTTGCTGTTTTACATTTTGAATAACCTGAAAGATCAAGAGTTCATTAAAAATAAATTTAGAAATTAATACTGATGATTACAATTCAGAGTTTAGAAACAGAGAATTGTACTGTGTGTGGAGATGTTTGATGAGAACAAGTCTATATGAGATACCTTATTTACTGTTTTATTTGTCATTTACTCTTAGTTATTGATCACAGCTAACAGTAAAGTATTGCAATTAAATTAGAAGCTTGTCAGCAGAGGTTTAAGACGTCTTCCTTTTTGCAAACAGAATTCATTCGCATTTTTTCCATGGACCTCTTTTTATTTTTTATTTTATTTTTGCAATTTCTTAATTTGTTCTTAATCAGGATTGATTGTGAAAAACAAGTCTTTTTTTCCTTTGAAACATCCAAAAGATATATATTTTAAATATTTTATATCTGTCTAGCTAACTTATTTTTTTTTCTCAAAGTTATTATCTTTTTTATTTTTACAGGTATAATATTTTACTGCATAACACCTACCCAGAGACATAAAAAATGTTTGGACATGGTTATAGACAATGGAGCAGAAGTGAACAACATATCTAAAGATGGAATGCCAGTGTTTTTGTTGGCCTGTGAGGATGCTGTTGAAAATAAAGACATGTGTCTGGTATTGTTAGAAAAAGGAGCAGATCCTAACAGTAAAAATGAGGTGAGACTGTAGGATTTTTGATAAAATAATATATTTGTTATTTATGAGAGCTGAGTTAAAGGTGCAAGTATAATTATAGAAAATAAATTAATTTTAACTGCTAGAAAATTGAAAACAGCTGGCTAATAAACATTTCTGACTCCATACTAGTACATAATTTGGACATAATCTGGAAACTAAATAATAGCCTTAAATAATAATAAAGTATAAACAACAAAAGAGTAAAAATTAATAAATAAAAGACTTGTGCTCTTTTCTAGTGTATTTCCTTGTCTTTTCTTTATATTTATATTTTTTAGATTTATCACCATATCACAAAAATGTAGCATCCTTGTTTATTTAGTTAGATCTAATTAAAATTACTAATTTTTAACAGAAAACTGGCCGTACTGCTTTAATGGCAGCTGCACAGAGTGGTGGTGTACCTGTCGTCAAGGCAATCTTGGAGGCAGGTGCTAATGTGAATTCAGTGGATACCCGCAGAAACCATGCAGCCCACTTTGCAGCAAAGGGAGGTCACTTTGAGGTGATTGTACTAATGGCTGGCTATGGGGCAGATTTTAATGTGACCAATGCTGAAGGGAACACACCTATTCATCTGGCAGCACTTAATGGAAGTGGAGCATGCTGCAAGTATCTCTCACAAAGAGGTATGTCAACCCATGTTTTTATGATTACTTCACAGTTATTGTAAACGCTGAAATAATGATAAAGGTTAAAAAGTTTTTGATTTCTTTAAACCAAACTGTTTGTTGTTCATCAAAACAAAATATATATTTGTGTTTATCCCTTACTGATGAGGGATAATGCAGAAGATAGCAGTTGAGAAAAAATCCTGTTGCTGCCTATCCAAAGTAACAAATAAATTGTTTTTAATCTTATAATAATGATAGATTTACCTGAGAAAACATGAAGTTCAGAAATGGATGCAACAATTCATTTCTGGTTATTATCTGTTCATGTTCACAATTACCACATGTTTTAAGTATCTTTTATTTCTTTATTTATTTTTCAAGGCTGCAATCCCAAACCCAAGAATAATGAAGGAAACCCAGCAAAGAACATAGCAAAAGAAGCCAACAACAAAGAAGCTGCTAAAGAGTGCAGAAAAGCAGAAAAGTCTTTTGGTAAAGTTCCCAAGAATGGTGAACCTTGGGCAATCCACTTGTATGATTGGTCTTGGGCCAGAAAAGATAAGCTGTTGGAAATGTTTAAAAAATATGACCCTGATAATGTTGGAACTATTCCCAAAGATGACTTCATGGACACCATGATGGACATGAAGGCTCCAGTAGAATTTGATATTTTGCAAAAAGTACTAACACAGTTTGACAAAAATCGAGAAGGGAAAATAGATTATAATGATTTTTTCACAGGAAAGAAATATGTGAACAAGAACTTCCTTTTAAGTGCATTCGAGGGCAAAAAGAAGAAGAAGAAGGGTGGTAAAAAGGGTAAGAAAAAGGGTAAATTCAAGCTTGTTATGCCTATATGTGTACAGGATGAAGGTCCTCGGACACATGGGGGAGGTCCTCCTGCTTCCTACATTCCACAGCACATTAATTTCACAGATACGCGGAGGTTTGATCGAGACAATCCACCAAAACACCCACTACAGGACGACTCAGCATGGTATCTACAGCAACCTGATAAAAGTTACATGAACATCAATGAGGCTGCCAAGATGGGTGATTTTGACTCGTTGAAAAATGCCTTTTCCAATGGTGTGTTAGTGGACACAAGGGACAAGTACTACAAGACTCCACTGATGGTGGCCTGTGCTGTGGGACATATTAAAATGACCAAGTTCCTCATTGAAAATGGGTTAGTTTTTAAATTTTTAAATTTGTACCTTTTTTTTGTTTTTCTTCTTCTTCTTCTTTTTTTTAATTTTTTAATTTCTCTATTTTATTTTAATTTTATAAAAAAAAAATTCTAGTCCTTATTGTTGAATACACAAACATCTATATATATAAAACTCTCCAGATGCTTCTCTAATTCTGTCTGCATGCACTATTATTGTTATTTTTTTAATTATTATTATTATTATTATTATTATTATTATTATCGTTTTATTATTTTTATATATCTATAACTTTATTATCTGAAATGAAATCATTTAAATAAATAAGAGTAAAAAATAAATCAATGAAAACTGTAGTATTATTATATGCTTCATATTGTTAATGAATTTCTATTATACTTTTAGAAAATAACATTTTTCCCCCCTTAAAAGTAAAAAACATTAAAACAGAATAAATTTAAATAAATAAAAAATTGTACTCATTTGCAGAGCTAATATAAATGCAAGAGATAACTTCAAGTGGACACCACTGCACCATGCCTGTCATGCAGGAATGCTGGATGTTGTTGAGCTGTTACTTGAGCATGGGGCGGAGATGGACTCCTCTGCTATGGGAGGAGGCACGCCTCTAAACAGAGCAATAGAGAGTTCACGAGACTCTGTTGTTCAGTTTCTTATTAACAGAGGAGCCAGAGTACAAACTGAAAATAGAAAAGGTATTTTTTGTGCCCCTTTCATTAAAAAAATAAAAAAAATTGTTATTGATAAAAATTATATGATTTTTAAAAATATTTTGTTATATTTATTATTATTAGAGAAGTGTGTTTTTTAAAATTTATTTTGTTTTAATGCATTGGTATTTGATAAAATAATATGTAGATTAAAAAGAGTCATTTGTGCTTGAGTAAAAGAATATTATACAAAATACCAGAGATTCTTTTATAATTTATAATAACAGTGGCTAAACCAGTCACTTGCATGTTCCGGGTAAGTCAAAATCATGAAAGATGCAGCAGACATTAAGAAGGTTAATAATAAATAATTTAGATATTCTAATAGTAAACAACAAATTCTGATTGGTTCTGTCAGGTCATACTCCTATGGACACTGCACAAGCTTGGGCTGATCCCCGCTGTCTGGAGGTGGTGCAGAGGAAGTGGGACAGTCTGCCACCACCCAGTGACAAAAAGGGAAAGAAAGGGGGAGCCAAGTCTGGGGGTGCCACAAGAAGCAAGTCAGCCAGACCTATATCTGCTCCTGGTGGCGCAGATGCTACATCTTCACAGGTAAGTGATAAATTTCTGTAAGCATTTGTTGATCAAATAGATAATGTATGAGATCATGAATCTGTTTTAGTTAATAATTTTTTTAATTAAATAAAACTAAGATAATTTACTCAGAACACAGTAAATTACACAGAGCTAAAATTCCAATACTGGCAAAGAAAATTTTGACTGTAATGAAGTATTCCCAAATATAAATTTGTTTTAGATATAAATACTTACATTCAAATACAAACACACATATACACATGTGTGCATGCACGCAGGCATGAACACACACACACACACACACACACACACACACACATATATAACAATGTAATTGTTATTATTATTATTATTATGTTAAAACAAACTTTTATACATATTCACATACTTAATATATACACTCACATTTTCATGTGTATTCTTCAGGTTACTCAAACACAAAAAAACTTTGGGTTTTTTTCAGACTCAAGGATTTCCTAAAATGCCCGAGGACAGCATGACACATCAGAGAAAGGGTTCCATTCTGAGAGCAGCTTCGGCACTTGCTGGTGGCATTGATGAGAAGGAAGACATCACATACACACCACTGAAAGCCTGGACCAAACAACCCACAACTGATGAGCTGATACAAGATAGACAAGTCAAGCGGGAACGTTTTGGCTGGGAGGTGGATTTTGAGGACTATGAAATGCCATTCAAAAAGAACATTACCAAAAAACTGGAAATGATTGGTGCTTTAGAAGAAGAGTAATACTAGAAGTGTTTTTTTGTTTTTACTGCCCTACTACAGTGAACTTTAACAAAATAAACAATAAAAAAAATATCTGTCTTTGATATACGATATGAAAGATAAAAAAAAAAGGTCTGCATATCCATAAACAAAGATGTTGTTCATTATATTATTTTAATTTATATATTTGTTAATAAGGGTTCTGGATAAGATGGCTGTTTGAGACTAACAGGAAAATTATTAAGTAATTATGTGAAAATAACTAGATGGTGATAATTTTCATTTTTAAATCTGTTTGTTTAGAAACGTAAAAATATATATTATACTCTGAAAAGATCTTCACAATCATACTGTCATCGGTTTGGATCTGCTATTGTATGTCGAAAGAATTAAGATATCAGGCTGTTATTTTTTCCTCCCATTGTTTTACAGTCACTTTTCTTTTGTAAGCCTTAATTGTGTGATTAATTAGAACAGAATTTCAGGGATGATGAAAATATAGTCATGATTTTTTTTTTTTTTAGTTAATTTACTTCTAAATGTATTTAATTTTTTCCATTTTTAAAAAATTTCTGATTATATGGAAATACAGATCATCAATTTTTAATCAGTAAAATTCTTATGTTTTATAACATTTATCAACTTTCAGATTTTTATAGGCTATATAACAGGTTTTGTTTTGAAACAGAAACTGTACTTTGTTGTCATTATATGATATCATATTCTGCCTTGTAAAAACACCAAATATATATTTTTCGTAATTATATTTTTATTTTAACCCATTTCAGTTATGTTTTGGGTTTTTTAAATCTTTTATTATTAAAACATGTATTGTCTTTGTGTTAAATATGTGAAACAATAAAATACTGTTAAAACCATCAAGCTCTTTGTACAAAGAAATATAAAAATGAATATGATATTTCATTTGTAAATAGATACATGTTTTAAATTGTTTTTCATCATTTATTTTAGTCAGCTGGTCTGAAATTAACTTTTAGACTAAACACAATAGTTTTTACATCATTACAGCTCAATGTATAATCACCAAAATGACAGAAGAAAAAATAAACAGATGCTAATATTTAGCATAATTATGAAACCTGTATAGAGACTTAGCCAAACAGATGATGGCAAATACATACAACACATTAATTTTTGAAATTATAAACCAAATGCAGTTTTGTCAATACCAAGCCCCTTTCCTTAAACATATTACAGTTTGTCAGACATTTTAAATGTTCAGGATGTAGTAACTTAGATAAAAGTTATAAATGAAATTAAATAATTATATTAATTATGAATAATAGAAGAATACTGAAATTATAATGGAAGTATTTACGTCATTGAAATCGTCAAATGTGGACGATTGAATTACCATATTAAATTATAACCCACTGATATGTTTAGTGTGTCGTTTTTCACTGGCGTGAACTATCATTTGTTAATATATGTAACATTCTTAATGTACATAACATTTTTTGTTAATATTACAATTATTACTGTCATCAAAACTGAGGTCCTTTATTTTCCATTCTGAAGATTTATTATTTTTTAAATAAATGTTTCAGATTGTGAACCTTTTGATTATATATATTCAACAACTTTTGTAGTAATCTTACAATGGTTTTATTCTACTTGTTTATTTCATAAGGATTTATGAAAATGATTCAGACTGCACTGTGATATTTGTAACTGGTGGTGAAATACATTTTAAAGAATAAAATTCAATATGGAATTGAGCAATTTTGACTTTTCTTTAATATCATTGTGGTTTTTTTTTTTTGTTGTTGTTGTTGTTGTTTTATACCTGTTAATGGTTTTTGGGATCAGCCTATCTCAGAATACCATGCAATTTGCATATTTACTTTTCCAGACATTGCACCATGATCATCACAGAGCTTGGAATGTTTTCTGTCTATGGGGAGACTGTATAAAAGATTTCTTATTACTGACTGAAGAAATATAGTAGATTTTATAATATGGAGTTGCTATTGGGTCCAAGCATGGATTAAGTGAAGTTCAAAGAAAAAATTTAGATATCTGTAAATAGATTTATTCATATGTCAGCCATTTTGTTCATCTTTCAGAATATGTATATGTAAAATATTTCACTCACGTGTGAAAGAAACAATCACATGCTCAAATGCTAACTTTTGAAAAAATGCCATGACCTTTTGTTCAAATCTAACATTAATTATCCCATCAACGCTGCTTTTTACAGTGCATCATTCTGTTTGAAAAACCAAAATATAATCAACAACCTAAAGCCACTATTAATAAATAAAAGTTGCAAAGCTTAGTTTTCTAGATTTATCTCCCTTTGTACATACCAGTCCATTGCTACTGAGCAGGTGTGATGAAATAACTTACATAAAATTAAATTTTTATTAAATTAGTTATCTAGTAAATTGTTGCTGTACATTAATTTATAATTATTTGTTGTTGTTTTGGGGGTGGGTTTTTTTTTTTTGTCTGGCCTTTTTTTCTCTCTAAATGTCAAATCAAATGGGAATTGCAATATTACATTTTTCAAAAACAGTAAATGTCAGTTTTTAATGTTTTTTCCAGTCAAAACCAGTTCACTTAAAAGGTTTCTTATTTTTTATTCATTAATTTTTACAAAGAGAACAGTGTTAATAAATTTGTAAATTTTTGAAATATAACAATCCAAAAAAAAAATAAATAAATAAATAAAAATAAAAATATTAGAACAAAACAACAAAATTATATATTAATAAATTGTTTTATTTTCATCTGTACAATAAATATATATTTATTTCTACAGTTAACTGAACACTATATCTGAGAAGTTAGTGTGTTCTTTAAAACCTTAAGAATTTTGTACTACATCTTATAAAATGATAGCAACATTTACAAGAAAAAAAATTCTATAAAAAGCATCTACTTTCCAAAAAAGTTTAAACTCAAATAATAAATTATACAAATTAAAAATTTAATAAGTAGAGAATAAACAAAAAATTAAAAGAATTTAGATATATAAATATGTTCAAAATATACAGATGATCATTCATTTTATTTGGATCTAACAATATTCTTCACATTTTTCAGCCTTTCATAAAATGTAAAAATATTTTCATGGGACAAACCATGAAATGATAACAGAAAAAATATCTTTACATTTTATAAAAGGCTGAAAAATGTCTGCATTCTAACAAAATTAAATATTATATGTGTATCTGTTATTAAGAATATTGTAAAAAATATTATTTTATTTCACTTATAACAAAACCTATCTGCTGAATGTTTTTTCAAACTTCAAATGGTGAAACATTCCAAACATACTATTTCAAAAGAACACATTATAAACAAGTTTTAGCTGGATTACATTATCTGTTAGACAATTATCCCAGGAATTAAAAAAAATAAAATAATAATAACAATATGTTGGCATTGAAGGAAATAATAATAATAATAATAACAGTAGTAGTAGTACTGTAACCAGTACTTTCATGAAAATTTTATCATTTCAAAAACAGTGATGAAAAGATACCACCATTTTTTTTGCACTGCTTAATGTCACAGGCACCATGAAGGACTGCATTAAGAAATGTCTGAAGGAACATGGGCAAAATAAAATTTATTTACTTATTTTATAATTAAATTAGTGATAATTAGTGTTTCATATATAACAGAGATCAGCTGTAAACAGTTCAATATAAGGCTAGATTACATAGTAAACTAGTGATCTTCACTCTGACATATTTGTACACACATATAACACTATTTTAAAATATCTATGTACATAGAAGTTTTCTGTAAAATTTCAAATTAATATTATTACTTAAATTGTTTAAAAAATAATAGTTGAAAAAACAACACAACATCAAGTTTAAATGAATGAATGAAATAGAAAGAGATTAATGACACTTCAAACAAAAATTCTAAGAAAACATATTACAAGTGAAAAGAGGAACTGACACTGATTATGTAAGAACATTTTATTTTATTGGTTTTATCTCCCTTGCAATGCAACTGATGTATGACATATTCCAACAAAATATTTTCTGTAAATTTTTAAAATATTTGTTTATTTGGAAAATATAAAATAAAAGCTGTGATATGACACAAGATGATACAAAATTAAGCTACACAACATTTTAAAGATGACAGGCATCAATGCAATCTGTACATATTGACTGGAAGCAAAACAATTTGAATGTTTTAACAGGCTTTTAGCAAAATTTTAATATGCTGTACATACATTAAATTATATAATGAGCAACTTTATATATGTTGAATTCATCCATGGTACTAACGAATGATTTACAAATGTCTGTAGAAGCAGAAACAAAAAAATGTGAAAAATATCTGCAACTAATTCTGAAGCTTGTGACTGGAATCATTCTTAACAACTTTAGGAACCAATCATAGAAATCGGTCATGAAATCACCAGTTATAGAAATTGGTAAAATAATCTCCTTGGTATTTCAGAGGAGATTCCTGCTAAATATATTTTATGTATTTGAGTTTTGGGTTAGAAAAGGTCAAATGGGAGACAATTCTAATTGTACTAAATGTTTTATCATCATTATTTATTAATTATAGTCATTGTCATTATCATCATTATTATTGCTATGCTGAAAAAAAAAATATATATATTTTGCTTTTATTAAATATACTGCACATGCTCAAATTTGCAGGTTTATCAGAAAATTGGTATGCTGAAAGAGTTTTTCTTTTTGTTTATTAAACCTATTCATAAAAAAAAATATATATATAATATGCACAAAACTATGTTTTTGTTATTTTATTTGAACTTGCTTCACCTTTAGGTAAATACAAAGATTTTGGTTAACAGAAAATACACCCATAAAAATACAATAAAAATAGAATAATTTACAAGAGAATGTACAGCACTAAGTATCTCACACAATACAATTAAATATGAAATATAAATATAATGGCCTGTTAGGAACATTAAATGCATATATGTGTGAAACACAACATTGTGATTATTAATATATATATATATAAATATATATACACCAGTTTTTAGATTACATTGTGTGCATATATACATGTGTGTGTGTGTGTGCACATTTTTGCATATGGCTATGTGAATGTGTTTTATTATGTTAGATATGTGTAAATGTGTATGTGTGTGTTTGTGTGTGTGTATACATGTGTATAACAGTGGTAGGTTAGCATGTTATGTGTGTGTAGGTATCATTTATGCATGCTTTCATTTTTCTATTTTATGTGTATGCCTCTTTGCTATGTTTATCATTTTACATGTGTACATTTGTGTATACTATATGTATGCAGTAATCTTATTTTCAAATCTGTTATTGCAGTTTAATTTTCATTTGTGTTAATCTAATGTTCCTAACAGGCTAACACAGTATATGTATAAAATATCACAGATAGATAGGAGTGTGCACTGTTTGACAGTGTCCGTACTGCATTCCAGTACTTAGACACTTTTCTATAATACTGTCACATTACACAGTCAGCAGATACATCCTGCATCAACCTCTAAAATCAGTAGTTTCTTATATATCACACTGGATAGTCAGTACTTAATACCATTAATAAGTTAAAGTTTACTCCAGATATCACATTTTATGATGATATTACTATTTATAATAAAATTATTTATCATTTAGACAAAAATTATTAAATTTAAATTTCTTTCCATGTCTAGCAAATACTTGGAACTTACCAAACTATAATAATAATAAAAGTTTTTATAATATATTATGAGGGAATCAGTATGTAATATTATTAAGTATGTTACAACCATCTTCTTTTCTGAGACACATATCACAGTATTTATTTGATGTCTCCTGTGTTATGAGAGAATGTAATATTATTAAATACATTACAGTTTGTTTCTTCTTTAGGCAAGTATCATAAATTTTATTATGTATTTAGCAAAACATTTCACTCTTTTAAATATCAATCTAAAAATATATATAAACCATCACCCATTCTGTTCCTATTTGCTTTATGCTTACTAATGTTAAAAGCAAAAATTAAAAAAAATGATATTTGTAATACTTGTTTTTGAATACATATCATTTAGTGAGCATTATTTAGTTTATTTTATTTAACTAAATATATTTATAAACTACACTCATATAATAATTATGTTCATACAACATACCTTGGCACTGATCACAATTAAAAATAATATTATGGATCTATCATTAGAAGCATAATATTTAATTCACAATAGTTGTCAGTGTGTCAGTGATTTTACACAAACACACACACATATATATATGTATATATACATTGTATATATATCATCAGTATTTCTACATATGTCATAGATTCAGTCAGATTTGGATGCCTGCTGAACAAGCAGAAGTCATTTTCTCTATAAACAAAATCAGTAAATCTTTTAAAAACAACAACAACCATAGTATATAATTATCATAATTCACATTCAAGGATTTTAAAAGACAAAATGTTTATCTTATTATTTACATTTGGTAAATAGCTTTATTCAAAATTACTTACCAGTGTTACAACAAAATAAAGATTTAAAAATACAAAACAATGAAATTAAACTGATTGCTTTAGCTTCTTGAAAGGATTCCAAAATGAATCATCTCAATGGAACCAAAAATTTCAAATATTCTTCATGATAATGGATATTATATCACTCTCTCCCCTTTTGTATTTATTTGTTTAAATGTTATGTAAACTGAAGTCAGTACTGAGACAAGATCCAGACAAGAATGGCTGACTGTAAAACCAAAGACACATAATGAGCACTTTGAGAGGTAACAAAGTCTAGATTGGCACAGTGGTAGCAGATACTTGCAAAATAGGTCAAAATCTCCTATCTAGAGATGGTAAGGTGTAAGTTCCATAAAATCCTTTGGTTGGCTTTGCCTGTGCCTGCAAAAAATAGAATGTAAGAAATGTTGTAAGAAATATATTTTTTTATCACAAATACAGTATACATTTAAATGTACAAATATTTTAATAATTATAAAATATCAATGTCTGAACATATAAACTAGCTACAGCAAAGAGATATAATAATGGATTGTCTTTGTGGGAAAAACAAAAGAAAAAATCTTTTTCTTTTTGTCAAAAGAGAAAGAAAGATGGAAAATGATATCAGAGGAACATCTTCTTTTGAAAAGACTATAATTGCACTAAAAGTGTATCTTATGTGGGATGAATATGTTACTCTGTACCACCAGATTAACATTTACTTCTATAATGAAAATAAAATAACTGAACTAAAGTGTAATTTATATGGTTAAAATATGTTATATTTTTATATTATATAAAAATGTCTTCTTCTACAATAACCCTCCAAAAAATATGTGGACTAATGTCTATCTTATGTGGCTTAAATAGGTTTTACTTTTTTATCTGAAATGACAATACTAATAAATGTACTAAAAGTGTACCTTATGTAGCTTCAGTATTTATATCAGAGTAATATCTACTTCTTTAACCACCATAAAAAAGTAACTAGGCTAAAAATTAAATTGCCAAAAATATACCTTATGTGGCTTGAATGTGTTAACATTGCTGATGGTGGGGAACATTGGTGGGTTAGCCCCATGCATCTTGTTGAAGGAAGAAGCGAATGACGTGCTGTGATATGATGGGTTGTACGAAGGAAGCTGTTTTGGCATGTGAGGAAGAAGTCCAGTGTGATTGGGAAATTGCTGGCTTTCGGCGTAACGTTTGTGTTTCCGCTGAAATCAAATATGAGATTTTAAATCAATATAACATTATATAATGATATAGAAATATACACATTTATTAACTTTATATTGATTTTTGAAGTAGTGTTTTATTTTATTTTTTTAAATATTGTTTACGTACATATTCTTCAAAAACAAAAATGATCTTATGTTTTTTAATTTATAATTTTACAGGCATTATAAACAGATTTTAGAATTTGTGTTTTATATTTTAATTTCTTGCTTTTTTTTTTTACAGGCATTATAAACATTTTAGAATTTCCTATCTAAAATATTCTTTAACATTCATTTATTAATCTGTTTGTTTCAAATTACAACATATACACACACACTACAAAGCAAGTATTTACAAATATGAACATGTATTTCATATAATTATAACAATTTGCATTTAACATCATTATCTTCATAATCTTAACAACTGCTAAAAATGTTTCTCTCTCTCTCAAACTTTCTTTGACATTTTGATCTTGTTAGAAAGTAAACACACAGATTAATGTGCATCAAACTGACAAACACTGAAGTGTCAATGGTGCATCATATGTGTGATGTAACAAACAAGGTGTAGTTTTTACCTTTACCTTAAGTCACCATATCACAATGTTAATAAAGATAATGAATCATTATTATATCATTCTGTATTATACCATATGTCAAACTGTAAGACCATTTATTAAGCAATGTCAAATACTGTGCTAAACCAAACTGAAACATACTAAGCCGTATACTAAACAAGAGAAATATACTGATTGATATTCAACCATGAATTAAACTATGATTTAGTAATTATAAAGACATGTACATTAAATTATATGTTAACCCATCATAAATTATATGTGTTTAAATTGTCAGTTAGCAATGTCAGATCTGTGACAACCTACATAAAAAATGAAATCACGGTAGGTATATCTTCTAATTAAATCAAATGCTAAATCATATGTTTAATTGTATTAAAACATATTTTATTTATCAGACTAACTTGCACAACTATGTTTATAAATCTATTTAATTCACTTATTTTTTAAAACTAATGAAATTTTCAGAGTATTTTCTTTTAATTGCAAAATATTTTAAAAAGACAAGTTATAACACTGATGAATTTAACACACACAGTCCAAGGTAAAACTATCACATATAAAATGTTCTGAGTGAAGATATCACACTAAATTTCCAGGATAAAATTATCATATACCAATTTTACTGTATCATATTATTATTTAAAATAAACTGCATAAAACAACTTCTATTTACTGATTACACGACATAACCATACACTAGTGGTGAATCAAGATTTGTTTGAGTGGTGTAAACATCCTATTAGTTTAGCTGGTGAAAAATCAATCAATCCTGCATCATCCCTTCAGGGCATCACCACTCTGACTCTGCAGAACAAACCTACCCGCTTCCTTGATTTCAAAGTGCCTATGAAGTTACTAGTCTCACTATCTGACACACTCGTCTGAAACGCATCCACCTTCGGTCGCCCTAGGTTACGCTCTGTGATAGAACCTACCCGTCTCCGTTCCCGAAACATGTGATGTGGCAGAGGCAGCGACTGAGCCTTTGGCACAGATGAGTACGTCTTCATCTCAGTCGGTGGCATCTCTTGACTGCAGACATCGCTGTGTTCTTCTTCTGGTTTTGGTTCCTCCATTGGTGGGTTTGATGGATGTTTGATGACCTCGACGACCTTTTTTGACTCGTCCACCTGTCGAATTTTGGCAGCTGCTGCAGCTCTTCTGTCAGCATCCCTGAATAAAGAAAATGAATGAATGGATGGATGGATGGATGGATGGATGGATGAATGGATGAATACATGAATAAATGAATGAATGAATGAATGATGATATTATTAGTTACAAATAATTAAAAATATAGGGATTCTGTTGCAGTGCATTCTCTTCTCATAAAAACAATATATCGACATAATGAACAGTCAGAGAAACAGCCAAAGACATATTTATTTTATTCAAAACAAATTCTGAAATTCCAAGCACAAATTTTTTTGATTCATAACCAATTTTTAAATTCTAAATCTACCCAAACATAGACTTGTGCTTCACATATTACAACACATTTTTGATTCCATGACAAAATGCAGAACAGATCACTAACCTTAGATCTTTGAAGTAATGATGTCTGACAGCTTCCTTTGCTGTTACTCGTTCATCAGGGTCATATGTGCACATCAAATAGATCAGCTCTACAGCATCCTGAGACACATTAGGCAGCAGCCTCTCAATACCCGAACCCTTCTTTGATGGGAAGTTGAAACTCATGCCACGAGACCTGTTATTAAAGAAGAAAAACACTTTTGTATTAGTAAATGTATCTGCTATATTTCCTTGATGAGACAATTCAAAGATCTGCTTACTGAAGAATAGCTTTGTCTCTTTGTATGTGAGGCTTACGTTAACAGTCAGGACAGCAAACATACCACATTTAGAAGTATAGGTGCAATTTTTCAAGAATATCTTGAACTTTGAAATCTTGTTGTAAGGATTTAGGATGTAACTTATAGTTCAAAAACTGTGTCATTTCTTATGTAGTGCTATGTGATTTCAGAAAGTGTGGAATCATTTGCTTTAGTACATTACTATGTTTGTATTTTAAGAGAAAGACAAAGAGATAGAGAAAAAGATAGAAAGTAATATCTTTGTTATAAATTACTATAGTATACATAGCAGTGTACACAGATGATGTATTCAGGGTTGTTACCTTTTTAATTTGTTCAGTACACTGGGATCAGGTGTACCCATAATGTCATGGATCTTTGCAATCTGATCCACTTCATTTGAGCCAGGAAACAGAGGATGAAGACTGTAAAATATACAAACATTATGACTGATCAACATGTAATTTGCTGTTCGAGATATTCCTCAAGTGTTTGAGTGGAAAATTATAAACTATATGATAAGGATTACAAATTTCAGGTATTTATTATTTCTTCAGATATAATAATTTGGTAAGTGTCATAAAATAACAGGACAGTTCTTACATTAGCTTATTAAGAATGTCTACATATTGGGATTGAAACACCCTCTAGCTAGTTCTGATGTCAACCCCAATTTCTGTTAATGTTTCAGATCAAATATCTTTGGATAGTGAAGTCATGGAATGTTTTTAGGGAAGTGACAAGGTGATGTGGTCGTCAGTTATCTGAATTTTTAGTTATTTATAAATCTTTTTTTGACATGTATATTTGTACATAAGATCTGTTTTCAAATACAGGACTGTATATCCCATATTAAAAAATCTTTATTATTAAGGGTATCTTCAGACTTGAGGAAATCTTCACAAAATTGACATAATTATGCTCTGTTACTGATTTGTTCATATAACAGGTTCTAATGAAAGTTCTGTCCAATTTTTAAGGTTAAAAAAAAAAACATGTTTTTTGCTTGGAGTAAAACCAGGGCCAATAGAACAATTTTGATTATAATAAAATTGATAAAATCTAAAAGAAAATGAAATATATAAATGATTTTGTCAGATTTCAAACAGAAATGAAGAGTGAAAGACCTTTAAATCTAACTAGATATTTATTTTAAAAAAACAGACAGAATTTTCATTACAACCTGATATATAATTACAATAATATTAAATGACATCAATTAACAAAGAAAACTGCCAGTCTTTAGCATTGCCTAATATTCATACTCTATTATTAGCAAAGACTGTTTTAAATCAAGCAATCACTCTGAAGTATAAAAGACTGACTTTACTTTTTTGGGAGAGAAATAAACAAATTTATAATGTGTAAAATAATTATTTCAAATTCAGCTCCTTTGAGTATAAAAATAACTTTATTTTCAATAATAATTTCAACATACTTGTGTACAGCTTAAAAAAAATAAAAAAACACAAAATTCATAAATTTTTTAAGGCACAGTAATACTTTCAACATTCTTGTGTACAGCTTTAAAAAAAAATAGTATTACATTTTTAACACTGGGCAAATTAAATGGGCAGCCATCCACTGTAATTCCTGATCAACGCTACATTCATAAATTATTACACAATCAATTAAAGCTGAATAATAAATGTTTTATGTGTAAACAAATGTATTACAGACAGAACACTGATTTTCTCTTACACAATATTGATTCATGCTAATGTTGTCCTAAACAAAAATCTCCAGGGTCTTGAAAACAAACACTGCTGCTCTAGTCAAAATTTGATTTATCAACGTCCTTAGAAATCCACTTTTTTCCCAAAAGGAAAAAACTTGCATTTAATTTAGTTATTCCTCAGATTATACAGACACTTGTTTTATTTATTAAGAAATAAAAACAAAAACCAGTGAACCAGCAAACAAAGTCATTTAATAATGACGGTTTTTGAAAGGGTCTAAAACATTAGAAATAAGAGCGTGAAAAATGAATGATAGAATAAAGTGTCAGTGACACCTCGTTAGATTTCTTATTAATTAAATGCTATTTTAACATTACAACAGAATATGTTTATTTATAAAAAAACAACTAAAAAACTAAAATAAATAAATAGTAACAATGACAGTTATAATAATACTGGAATTAATGGTTTTTATGCTAATTAGAAAAAATAATAATAAAGAATATTAAGTAAATAAATCTTCTGGGTTTATTTTTCATGGAAGGTAAAACCAAAAAATATATAGGAATGTTAAATAAATAGAAATAATAGAATGCAACATTATGAACACTCCTTTATATGGTTTCACAGTATTCTCTGGTAACTGATAATAAGCCTAGATGCACATGTACAAACTGCTGTTACAGGATTAACCAGGGATTTTTTTCATAATCAACTTCTCTAAGACTGGTTTTATAGGATTAACATGACAACAAGGATTTCAGTAAAAGACAGGTTCCTGCAAACAGTATATTGGCTGTTTGTAAATCATTTTGTTTTGTGTTTCACTTAATCTACTGTTTACACGGTTCAGTGACTGCATTAACAGAATGGTTCAATAATCTCTTTTGTTGCAGAAATAAAAACACAAAAAATCAAAGAAGTTAACAATGGATAACTGCAAACTAGAATAAATAAAAGATTGAAATATAACAGTGACTAAATTGAACTAAAATAATATGTGACTGAATGATGAATGAATAAAATATAATATATATAATTTATTTAGTAATAGTAACAATAAATGAAGTAACAACAACAACAATAATAATAACGTAAATAAATCTCAAATCAGAAATAATATAAATTATTAAAAAATAAACACAATTAAACCTAACAAAACTACCTTGTTTATTTTAGCTATAGTTTATTATTTATACCTTTAAAATATATTATTAATAAGATTATAAAAAAATGAATGAATGAACTGATGAATAAATGAATACACAGATGGATGCATGGATTAACGTGTGAATGATAAAAAAATTATTAATATAATAACTTGATCCTTTGCAACTTGTCAGAATTAAGCTACAAAGCTGGTTAAATTGACATGGCTTATTTAATTCAGATTACTAGGCACACAAATGTCTTAACAGTTTATGATGAAATAATTTTTTCTGTGTTCAGAAAAAACAAATGTCAAGAAGAATAAAAGTTTATTGCAAATAGCAATATTTATTTCAATGCCAAAAAAAAAATAATAATAATAATAATAATAAATAAATAAATAAATACATAAAGTAAATAAATAAAATACAACCTACTGAATTTAACATGGGTATAAAAAATAAAAAAGCTTTGACAATACTGATATTGATATTAAGAATGAATAATGTTTATGATATTGTGAAAAAATATTGCAGGCAGGTAATATATTTAACAAAGTATCTATTGCAATTCTAAATAATACTCTAAATAAAATATATAAAATTTAAAAAAAATGTATTTTGTATATAATTATAGTGCATAAAATCTCATCCATTATTTACTGCAGTATTAAAATAATTATAATTTGGAAACATATTTTATTGCAGCAGTTAATATAAATTCTGAAAACAAATATTGTCCATTGCATTAAAACAAAGTGTTGCTGAGAATAAATTGAAATTTCCACTGTAGTGGAGTATCATACCAATTAGAACGAGTGTATTCACTAAATAAGTGAATTGGTTGTTTCCATTGTATATCCTTCTTATACACATGTAAATTTTGGTGGCATCAGAGGTTGCTGTGTACATAACAGGCATGGACAATTTTCTGACAGAAGCATGATAAAAAAACTAATTACCTATAACTGTATCTAATATAATGAATTTGATATCCTGAAAGTTTTAAAGTTATCTTGCTTTTTAAGGGAGTTATGAGAATTTAATGAACTCTAATCACAGTATTTGTTTCAACAGAGATTGAAACACTAGGCCAAATTTACAGAAAATTTTGGAACATAAAATTGCCTTTACTCTGTTGTTTGTTATTATTACATGTGTTGTATAATATATATACATATATATACATTGTGTTTTTTTTGTTTGTTTTTTCTCCCTGCTCTTTCCAGTGATGCAGATGTAATTTTAATATGGGGACTTCTATTATTTTTAGGTCACATACTTACTAATACTTACTATAATCAGGGCACCAACACAGAAACTGTGTGGATTCTACTTAACAGATTAACTAAAAAGGAAGATTACTGGTAAGCAGTAAAAATAAGAAACAAAACTGACCTGAGGATCTCAAAGAAGACACAGCCAACACTCCAAATGTCCATCTTGTATGTATAGTAGCCATCAGTTAGCAAACACTCTGGTGCCCTGTACCTGAATAACAGAAAGTCTGACATAGAAACAAAATGTCAAAAGATACTAGTATATGTTTAAAACAAAAGTCATGCACACTTGCACTTATGTATGGCATGCACACACTTATAATAAATACATATATGCATACATATGTCTGAGTGTTTTGGGGCTGAGTGAAGTGATTTCAAACTGGCTGGGAGGGGGGAGTTATTTTGCAGCTGCTATACCAGACCTGTGTTTTACTGTATACAGCTCTAGGCACCATATTAATTGTTTAGTTTTAACTGGTTTTCATAATCACCCATCAAAAATAGAGTTTACCAGTAAATAATATCATACACATATCTGTTTTTGATAAATATTTCAATTTAGAATTACACTGAACTTGAAGTATGTGTGTGTGTGTGTGTGTGTGTGTGTGTGTGTGTGTGTGTGTCTCTCTCTCTCTCTCTCTCTCTCTCTCTCTCTCTCTCTCTCTCTCTCTCTCTCTCTCTCTCTCTCTCTCTCTCTCTCTCTCTCTCTCTCTCTCTCTCTCTCTCTCTCTCTCTCTCTGTTTATATAAAATCATATTATATGTATTTTTCAAACTGAAAGATTTATAGTTACCATATTTTTACAGATGGAATTACTTCCCAACAACTTTATACAATACATACATTTATTTACCATACATGATACTATAAAAACTCTCACCATCTTGTTGATATATATTCTGTGTATGGCTGTTTGGAATAAACACTTCTACAAGAACCAAAGTCTGCTAACTTAAGTAGATCCTCCTGCAAATAAAATCACAGCTTATGTGTGAGTGAGGCAACAATTTTAAATAAAGATTATTGTCTTAAGATTCCAGTTTTATCTTGCAAAGGTTAGAATGGTACATATGCAGTGAGGCTCTGCCAAGCTGTTTCAGGCATTCAACCTGAGCAGAATAAAGCTGACATCTTAGGACAGTAATCAGTTATTTCTTTCATTTGCAGTGCTAAATAATGTAAAATCTAAATGAAATTTAGACTCATACCAAATATCCAACAGTGTTGAATTGTCTACAGGTATCAGCCAGTCCTAAACCAAAAGATTAACTAATAATAAATACACCAATCATTTTCTATTATTGCTGAATAAAGAAAACACTTATTGGCTGTCATATATTTACCAAAGTGTTTAATTTGCTGTCAGTTATTTCATTTACAAAAATTATTTCAATTACAGAAGGGGAAAAATAATTAAAAAGTGACTGATAAAATTGTTTTTCAAGAATATATCTGATCCACAAAAATCAGTCACAAACCATAAAAAAGTGCATTTCGATAGCACTGATATGTGTGTGTATGTCTGTGTGTGTGTGTTGTGTATGTGTGTGTGTGGCTAAATGAAGAAACATAATTGTAGTGTACAAGTCAGCAGGTGAAATCAATCCATGTGAAAAACCAAATACATAAATTTTTTTTTTTCTTGTTTTCTTTTCTTTTTAATTTGTTTTTCTTTTCTTTTGTTTTTTTGTTTGTTTTTTTTCCTTTCTTTTAAATGTTTTTCTATCAGCTTCTGACAATTAATTATCATCCCATTTCAGAATTTTAAAAATCAGAAATCCCATGACATTTTACATTACTTTTTTGGATATAAATACTTCAGGATAATGAGATAAGTCATGTAAGTCACTAGGGAGTTTAATACTTTTAGTTATGTGGTTTGTGTCTGTCTGGCTGAGGAATAAATAATTCCTTATAATTAATTACAAAGTGTACAATATCTTCATTTGATTAATAAATAAACACGTACCTTGATTAATATATTTTCTGGTTTAACATCTCGATGAAAAATACCATTCCTGTAAAATAAAATAATTTAAACACATGAAAAATTACTGATCATGAAAACTGTATTGTTTTTGTGTCTGTGTCTGTGTTTTTGTTATTAGGATTTTTTATATAGTAACTGTGTGTTGTGTTTATATAAATGAATGTATATATTTATATGTGTACGTGACTTTATGTGTATAAGTGTATGTATTTATGTAAGCATGCATCCATGTATGTATGTATATATTCAAAAATGTTCAGTAAATAAACAAATGTTTGGTAATACTATTATATACTGTTTGTGACTTCTAGATAACCATAATAAAACAAACACAGAACAAAAGTTGATAATATATGTATGATGAAACATACAACACATAAAGAAACAATAAAACACAAACAAAACTTTACTTATTCATTAGTTACCAAAAGAAAATTAAAATGTTCAAAGCTTATGCTATTATGATTAAAATTACATTTTTATATCAAAAAGTCAGTATCAGAAAATACCAACAGCATAATTCACTGTCTTTAACATGCTAACAGATTTCAAGGTATCAGTAATACTAGATTTAGTGAATTAAAATCAAACAGTGTTTGGTTAGTGGGTTAGTATGTTAGTGACAAAACAGACAGGAATGTTGCCTTACACATATTTTTACTAATTTTCTAATTCCCATTATCCAAGAAAACACATTACCTAATATTTTCTTAAAATGAGAAACTGGATCCACGATGTTAATCTCAACATCAATGGTTTTATCGCTTTACTTGCAAAGCTAAATTATTTGTCTTTTTTATTTATTTTATTTTTAATTATGCTAAAGAACATAAGACATTATCAAACTAAGCTTTGTTGTAGAAATTTTACATCTATATTTATTACACAAATATTGGTGCACACATGCACACACACACACAGATGCTCACATACACACACAAAAAAACCCACCCAAACAAATACATATATATATATATATATATATATATATATATATATTTATTTATTTATTTATTTCAGTAAAAAAAATATGTTCTTTTAGGAGCTAAACATAATCATTATCATAAATTTTGAAATCACCACTGTATTTCTGTGAACTAAGAGCACTGGTGATTTTTTTAATGTAAATTTTACCAGAGATAGACAAACACTAAACACACACTAAATCCTTTGATATAAAGAAATGAAAAACATGCCATAGTGGTATTATTATAGTATAGTATTTTGAATTTTTTCCATTTGATCAATGAGACGGCTTTTCATGAACATTTTTTTCTTTTGATTGACAGGTATTTCTAGCTGGATTTATTGTTTCTGTTTAATGTTAAATTTCTTTTTCTTTTTTCTCTTCTTTTTTTTCTTCAGATATTGACAGCACTGGTGTTTGTTTTGTTGTTGTTTCTTTACATTTATTTTTTATTTTTAAAGTAGGTAGGCATTTAGGATAGCCATGAATACACAAGAATGTAAAACTAGTTATGTATGGAGTATTGTTTGTTCTACTTCAACTTCATTAAAGCGAAAACAAAAATTCATACATTTAAAATAAATTTCACTACAGACAATAAAATACATAAAAGAGGTTCTTGTACTTTAAAATAAAAAATAAACATATCTATCTATATTCATAGGTTCTTTTAAGAGCTAACGTGCCATAAACTTGTAGACTACAATAATATGAAATACTGATACAGGGAGTATTAACAACATCAATTTGTTTTTTTGAGGAGGAGGTTTTTTTTCCTTATATATTTTTATCAGAGACAGGCAAACCAATGTTATATCATTTGACATACAGACATAAAAAAAAAAGGGCATACTTTCATTATCACAGAGTATTATTTTGAACTTTTTCTATTTGATCAGTGAAAAGATGCTTCATACATAAAAATACATATAAGAATTTTGAAACTTTGGAATTAAATATAAGTATTAACTAGATCTATGGCGTATACTTTGGAATAACAATTATTCCCAACAGGATCTACAGATTCTGTTTCAAATCAAATAAAACTGAGTGACTCCCTTTAAATTTACTGATCAGCTTTATTGCAGTGAACTGTACCCAACATTTACACATGTGATTACCCTGAAATTCCAAAGTAATAGAAATCACTATGTAAACTAAGCACTATTGAATTCTATTGAAAAAAAAAATCAATGAGTGAAAAAAGAAAAAATATTTTCTTCTGGAATATATCAACAAGCCCAAATGAAAGAAAAAAATAAAAAGGTTTTACTCAATCTCAATATTTTTATTCCACAGTTACAAAGCATCACACACACACACACACACACACACACACACACACACACACACACACACATATAACCATTTAGCTATAATCTACCCATAAATTACAATATAGGTGGCATTTTAATAATGTTCTGCTCTTTCAGAGTGAGAACCCAAACCCACAAGCCAACACAAAGTTGATATTACATGTATGTGAATTCCTACTAAGCAACAACACACCCCAAACAGAAATGGAAGATAAAGAAAATGTTTAATATCAACACAGTTAGTTTATTTTGGCTTTCTGTAACAACAGTTGGTTTCAGGCTTAAGGCTTATTAAAAAGTAGGTCACAAAGGCACAATTGTCAAACACCCGATCTATTATGTGTCCAATATGTTAGATTTGGTTGTGGTCATCTGATATATAGTTCAAACTTTTTCTTTCACATACTGTTAGGTTTCTGTTTATAGGTAAATAAAATGTATTCATTCTGTTTGTCATCAAATAATTTTGTTTACTCAAATAGCTTTAGAAATAATGGGTTTATGCAGAGTTATAGACATACTTATAGATACATACATGTGCATTTGTGTTTCTATCAATATATAGGGTGTTCATAAGTCTGAAATCAAAGGGAAAATTAAATTAGTTCTTTTCTCTATTCTCTTTTTCTGAATTACTGAATTACAGGTAACTGGAAATAATAATTTATGTATAGTCACTGACATACAGATACAGATATATATATAATTCTGTGTTTCTATATATTTATAGGAAATTTAGGTTAGCATTTCAATTTCTAGAAGATCTCTGTTATATAAATAATGTTTAAATGAACAAATTAAATTATGTTTGCCTACTGAGCTATTTTCTGATACAACCAATACCCCCTCAACAAGTAGTTGAAAAAGCCCCTACTGCTAACTGATAATGAAAACACAGGTGTAATAGCAGTGGGTTTCTACTTTGATATGATTAAAATACAAAAACAAATTCCATATGTCACTATTAATAATTAATCATGTACGATGAGATATAACTAAGTACACATATATTTATTCATTCATGTGAAAAGCAAGCTAGATCTGAAATTATCTTCAACAAATGTGGTCAAGCATTTTTAAATGTTTAATTCCAGTTTGGTCTAGCTCTGCCTGGTGACTGACAAAGCTGTTGTAATGTCTTCCTGTGAACAGAATACATGTGTATAGTGAACACACACAGGTAATATACATGCCAGTTTTCATGTCTTAGCTTGTACTTATCACACAATACAAGGCTGTAAATTATAAAATCTATACTCGAAAGCAAAAGAAAATCATTCATGATTCATTAAACTGGTTAGAAGTCAGCTATGCTTTGATTGATGGTTTCAGTCCTGATTTACTTTCCCCTGCAATTTGATACATTTGTTATTAACACAACAGTGATAGTTTCTTGTGCTTCTTCTGCAATAAAACTGTAAAACAAGCTGTTAAAGTAGCTTAAATAAAGCTGTTATTCAGTAATAGACATTTTTATATAAAGTTATATGGTATCATGCATACAGTTAAGCATGAAACCAATAAGGAGGAGTGAAGTCTGTTACATGGACAACTCTTTTACAATCACTTTCAAGAGATTTTTTTAGATAGAGAAACACATTCTAGGGCCTTTGATAAATTGGTCATGATACACTGTCTGGAATGGGAAAGTTAAAACAGCAGAGAATAAACTGAGTGTTATAATGATTGTGTTACAATTTAAAATGACATAAATGAATAATTTAGTATTATTTTCATCTCAAATAAACAATTTTATTAAAAAATTTCTCTAATTTGTTTTTTAAATAATAGTTAATCAAATCTCAGTTGCTTACATTTTACTCTTAAATTTGATACAAGTTGCATTTAACATTTTACAAAATTACATACACAAATTTGTATTGAGTCAATTAAATATCTAACTTAATTTTCATGATGGTTCTGTAAAAAAAAAAATATTTTTGTTTTATTTATTTATTTATTTATTAAGATGATTCTATAAAATATTGCTTTATTTATCTATTTATGTATGACTATCATTATAGTATTCTACAAAGTAAGTGAAAAGATCCTTCACCTTTCTTTTAAATAATCATGATATCTTCAGAGATGTTTTTTCTATCACATTAATCTTCCCCAGTCCACCCTGGCCAATAACTCATCAATGATTTATCAAAGACTATGGTATGCACCTTCCTGTTTAAAGGGAAATGCATATAAAAGGTCCTTTGTTGCTAACTGAAAAGGAATAATTCATCATTCAACAAGATTCTATTTCTCTCATTATCAATTTGGTCCTTAACAGAAGAAGAGAAATGTGTATAGTGTGCTGAATATGTTGGTAACCTTTTGACTTTCCCTGTATAGTGACCACTTTAGCAGACACTGAGTTTAGAATCTCTAGAATGCTGATATAACACCTTCACTGGTCCAGGCAAAGTATTGTCTACAGTTAAATGTGTTCCCACTAGATGGACATACTCACTTTGGTAACGAATAGTGAATTAACATTTCTTGCATATATTCTGAGCATGGTGCTATGAACCATATCTATTTTTTGTACCCAATCTAGAAGCCCATGTAATTTGCAAATGACAATGTCAAAATTAAAAACATGTCTGTCAAACTGTTGCTGCTAGATGAACATACCCATCTCTGTAATGAAAAGGTTTAATTAAAAAACTATTTGTTTCTTCCTTCTTCATTTTTTCCAATACCTTTTAAAAATTCTGTTTGATTTTTGTCACCCAGTATAAGGTCTTTCAATGAGGCCACTAAGATATCATATGAAATAAAGTTTACATGCAATCTAGTGTCAGAATTTATTACAGGCCCCACTTGAGATAACATAAACACTAACAAAACCCACAATTCACAGTATCTTACAGATCATAAAATATATTGGCTAAGTGGCATAGGTTTTAAATAAAATAATGTTTAAGAAAACCAGTCATCCAAAAATTGTATTAATATAAAAATAGCCCATTTGCTTTGTAGAGGAGATATTTAAAAGATATTTGAAAAGAATATTTAGCTTAAAAAAAAAATAAAATAAAATAAAATAAAACAAAACAAAAACTAAACTAAACTAAACTAAACTAAAATAAAATAAAATAAATTAAAGAAAGAAAGAAAGAAAAGAACAAGATAAATTGTTAAATACAGTTTTAAAAAGTATGAAAATGGAATTCTTAGTTTCAGTTTAAAAGAAAGAAGTAAGAAAATATTAACATTTGTTTACTAAAGTCTTAATAAATCATGTTAGGTGTCAAATATTTGATCTTTTCTTAGTCATAATAATTGAAAGTAAGAACAAATATTTTAAAATAAAATCAAATGATTAAAATCTCAAACATATAACTGATTTAAACCAAAAACAATTATATATTATATAATATTACATATACACAAATTTAGTTTTGCTAGCATGGCAAAAGTATTTTAAAAACATTAATAACAGTGGCCACAACTGGTTTTTATTAATAATGATAATGGAACTAATTATACACTATAGTACAAAGAATGTAAATAAGTGTTCTAGCAGGTTCTTTAAAAGTTACTTTTAAATAATAACATACTGTAATATAATGTCTTCAGCATTAGAAGGAAAAGCTGACACACACACACATACACACACACAACGCACACGCACACGCACATGTACATGCACATGCACACACAAACCATTTAATAACAGTTTACATTTAAAGGTTAAAAATGTCTGAATTTTGGGATAATGACAGAAACACCATTCCCCTTTCTGTCAACCAATGTTTACTTCTTTTTTTTTTTTTTTTTTTTTTTAATGTCCATTATTTTTCAAGGGAAGTTTTATCATGGAAATCCTGTATTATTAAGTAATAATTGCATTCATCTTTCCTTAAATTCATGTTCTAGCCTGCTTTCTGTCAGAACAATTCTTATTTTAAGTGTTACACCTGTGTATTGATTTTTACCTGTCCGGTCTTTTGCGATGTCACAGGTATGATGTAAAATAGGCAGTCATGAGTTGCTATGTACAGGTAACCACCACCAAGACAACACACAGTCTTGTGGCTTACTTTTAAAGCTTTATGAGAGACACTGCAACAACAATGTATTATTCACAGCACGCTAATTAAACTGGTTAATGAACAATCCAAACACAGTGACACAGCAATTTAATGGT
>CM022665.1:27519445-27531945 GCA_012295275.1 Chrysomallon squamiferum | reverse complement strand
CATTAATCCTGAATGACAACAACAAGAAAATAAATAAATAAAAGACAAAAAGCAATGTGGTCTAAATGCTAATGGCTATATCTATGAGACTGTAGTACCATACCACCTACCATCACAGGCTTACCTATGCATATGATCTACTGATTTAAGAAGTTGATACATATATTGTTTCACTTTCCTCTCGGGTAGGTAATGTCTTTTACCTACAAATAAATCACTTATCAGATACATAAAAGAATATCTTTGATCATTCTTTGGTTTATTTAACATGTTACTTTATTATTATTATTATTTTTATTTTTATTATTATTATTATATTTTTTTTTATGTTTGTATCTTAGATTTTTATTTCATTTTTTTTTTCTTATTTTTTTTTAATTAATGAATTTTGTTTATTTTGTAATTATTTTTTTGACTTTTATATTTGTATTCTTTTTATTTTAGATCTTTCTTTTCATTTTATTTAACATTTAGTTGGGTTTTGGGTTGTTTTTTTTAAATTTAACTTAGATGTTTCTTCTCTTTATTCAGTTTTACTTATGACATTAATTTTTTTTTTTTTTTTTTTTTTAATTACGTTTATTTCAGATCTTTTTTGTTGTTGTTGGTTTGTTGGTTTGTTTTATTTACCTATTTGATTTTTTTTAATTCAGAACTTTCTACTTTTCACATTATTTTACAGATATTTTTTTCCTTTCTTCTCTATATTACCTAATTAATTTTATTTTTTTTTTTATTTATAAGTCTTCTTGGATGAAAAAGATGTTTTTTGTAATTTTGTTTCCAGAAATTTGTTTTTCCTTTTCAGAATAGATTATAAATAATGAATAGATAATATATAGAAAAAATAAAACATTTAAACATTATTATCACAGTAACTTCCTGAAAGTAAAAATGAAACATACTTTATAATTGTCAGTCTCACAGATTTTTATATTTACATTTCTGATTTAAAGTCAGAAATTATGTCACATCAGAATATGTTTATACAAAATAAAAAAGTATTTCATACATTTATAATGAGGAAGATTAAAACAGTTAATCTCCAAAACACATTTTAAAATGTGTCTTGATGAATGTGTTAATAATTAAGTTTTTCAGTTTATCTTTATATCATCCTTTATTACTATGGAACATCAGCCTCGAGATATATATAAAATATACTTCTTGGAATATACAATATGTATGTTTTACAAGCTATCTGTTTCCATAACAAGAGACATAAAGTTATATAATGTTGATAATAAACAAGTGATAAATGGTCTAAACTTAATGTTGATAATAAAAGAGATTAACAGTCTATAATTTATATAATCTTGACAGTGAAATAAGTCTGCTGTATTTGTGAATGCTGATATGAGAAAACTACATGGAATATTAATCAGTTATAAATAACAACTGAAACATTTGTTACTTAAGAACAATACCTACCTCGTATTAATTCATAAATATTCATGTCCATCAGTTCACAAACAAGGACTAGAGTTCCTGACTTTTTGTCACTGGAAAAACAAAATTAGTGAAAAATTTATTAAACTTTACTCTGTGTGTGTGTGTGTGTGTGTGTGTGTGTGTGACATATGGATGGATGGGTGGGTAGTAGATAGTTTGAAGCACAAATTGAAATATTTTATACAGATTCCTCAGCAGTTGTTTCAATACATATTTTGATTGTGATTTTTCTTCTTCTTCTTTTATTTTTTCACCCAGTGTTATATTAATATCTATACATGTAAAAATATGTTTATAATTTATATGCATACGTCTTTTTATTACATACACATACATGTACAGATTATATATTATTTTGATTCATTCTTAATATTAGTCTTACCAACAAAGGAATAAGTAAAAGAAAATATTATGGCCTATTTTATATAAAAAATTCATTAATGTTGTTGTTGTCTATTTATTTATTTTATTTTATTTTATTTAGCTAGTTACTTAGTATTTACATGCTCACTGGAAGTAGGTTTTGGCATATGTACATTTCATATGAATGTATTTATAAGCATGTGTGTGTGTGTGTGTGTGTGTGTGTATGAGGGTGTTTAAAAACAGAGCTACATTTGTTTAACCATGTACTTTTATGGTAATCTAAAGAATAAGAGAAATACTTATCAAATTAATTATACATCACAGACAACATTAATGTGTTAATTAAAAAAGAACAAGTGACCCTGAACAGTTTTATGTCTACCACTGATCTGAGGAAATGTTTAGTGAGGGTCAAATTTTTTAACTATACAAAATACATACCACATGAGAGTAGTAAATTATTAAAATAACTTGATTACAGTACTTATTATGGTACTGATTTTGGTTTTGAAAATTGCATGAATACAGGTATTTTTTCATTACTGAAAAATAAATAAAACGAGTCTGCAAAATAACAACAACAACAATAATTTTCTTATTTTCTTCTTATTGTTTTATATTGTTTTGAAAAAATCAGTCACAAAGTTTTCGTTGGAATGAAGAGTTTTTTTTATCCAGTTAATGTTTTACAGTTGGTTCATTTGCTGCTAATCAGTCAGTAAGAGTAGCCTATTCAAGTATCTTTTTTTATATCATCATAATAATACAAAACAAATTTTTAAAAACCCACTAAAATACAACAACAAAAAAATCTGTAGTTTTGACCCCAAACAACTGTCAATATTAAAATGTACTGAGATGTCAGTATTGAAATGCATAGTTAAACATTCATTCAATCAAGCCTAACAGAATAAAACCTAAGAATATAACAGTCATTGGTGGTGAGTCACAAGGATAATTTTAATACCTTTTTATTAATCACAAGGGAATCCTGATTGTTTTTGCATGAGTGGTTTTATTAAGATAGCTGAATGCATACAGAGAGCTTTGTTAATAGGACAATTTATTTATCATTCAACTAACATTAAAAATAAATTAATCACTGTATAAATCTCATCAAAAAACCCAGATGTATTGTAACATATAAATCTGGAATGTAATTATTTGTTCACAAAAATAAGATTTATTATTTATATCAGTCAGAAATATATTACATTTAGCCCAGGTTAACCAAAATATATATTTTTTTAAATAACTGTACAGTTAATTTTTTCTTATGTTGACACAGAGAATAATAAAACAAAAAAATGTAGTCAATATGATTTACTTTGGTTTTAGCAATTCTTAGAAGAACATTTCAAGGTATAAACATATGTATATGGCCAAATTAAACTTTGTTTAGAAGTGACAAGAGCATCCATGCTTTCAGGACATCCACAGGAAGGTCCTGGAACCATATGCTCACAAATAAGGTGGGTCCACTGTAGTCTCCTATCGAGTTATTTGGTACTTGTTTTATACTCAAATGACACTGCTCATAGTAACACTGAAGATCCCTATTATTAGGTTAGGCTTAATGCACACTAAGGCCACATTTTCTGACCTTTGTATAGAGTTTTGAAAGTCTGATTACTTGGATTTTGTATTAGTTTAAAACTGGCTGGAGTTCAGAGGGTTAAAATGATGAAGGAAAAAGTAAACTTACAATATGACCTCATACAGCTCCAGTACATTAGTGTGTGGACTGAGACGCCGCATGGCTTGAATTTCTCGCAGATTGTTCACCTGCTCTATACTGTAAGAAGAAATACAAACATTACATAAGTATTTATAACATGAATATAATAAATATATACGTATGAACATGTGTTCAAAGATTTACATTAAAAAAAAAGAAGTCTATACTGTAAAACATGACCACTGTCATTATGACTATAAATCATGATATGATTCTGAAGTTCTAGAAATACATTTTGTAGCTAATTTTCACTTATACCATAATGATGGTGGTCATGTTGAAAATTAAGTTTCTCAACAGTAACAATATTTAAAAATCTAAAAATTCATTTATCTTGTACTACTTTTCCATGATGCACAGATCAAAGTTATTTTGAATTTCAGATTTGACAAGGACTGCATAATGACCCAGTGTAAACATATATTCAAAAATACAGATACAGATGCTGATAAAAATCTAAAGCATGATTTCAATGTCCTTTACTGTTCGCAAAAGCATAAATGAAAAAAAAATAATAATATCAAACATAATTATTCACAACAGGAATATAAATGTATATGAATATATGTAAAGTTTCACATTCAAAACTAATCACAATATTACAATGATCAAACAATGAATTAATAAAATCTAATATTTGATTTTGATTATCATCTATGCTGTTGACAAAACAAACCAAACAAACCAAAAAAACAACAAGCATAAACACTGACTTCACTTGTCGCTATGATAAACTCTCACTAGTATTCTCATTTAAAATTTCCAACAAAATCTCTCCTTTTTTTTTCATAGTTAGAGTCTAGGAAAGTTAATCTAAAGAATTTAAGATATGGTTTCTTCTGTTCTTTTGTTCAAAGGAAAAATACTGACTTTTTGGAGTGATCATGATATATATTCACAACATAAAATTTAAGAAAAAAAGTTTCATGTAGGTAAGCTTAATTAATAGAATTTCTATATTATTAAATCCATTTACACTGTGGTGTATAAAGCAGTTTAGTTATTTAGATATGAACAGATTTCATACATGTGTAAATATTATCTCATTCCTTGTAATACATTAAGATATACTTGTCTGCCTTGCTGGAGCGTAACAACAGATTTGCTTCATTAGACAATGAAACAATAAAAAGTAGATCTCGATATTTCAACTGCTCTGGATTAATGTAACATGATCTTTCTACTACATTAAACCAGTGCATGAAGTTATGAAAACAATTCAAATAATCATTTGTAAACTGTGCATACACTGGTTGAAGATTTAAGCAAGTCTGTCAAGAACATGAATTGTATCTGCCAAAGATTTTTAATTGCTAAAAATATATTTTCAGAGAATAGTGTAATAATTTAATATATCTATAATGATTTACTGTACAAGACAATGCTGGTGTCTGCATGTTAGAAGATTATTTAGAAAAGACAGTATTTTTTCATTTCTAATGTTTAACTACTCTGCCAAAAGTCAAAGATTATTTACAGGGAAGAAAGTATTCCAGTTGAACATTTTGACAGTTGTTTAATTATTTTACACAGGTATTTGATTTAGTATGTCAGAAGAGAAAAGAAAGTATTGTAGTTTAACATTTCTACAATAGTGTAACAACATGGCTCCACTAAGACAATGTGACAAAATCACTTTAAAGAAGAAAAGGTGTAGTAGTTTTATATCCTTGTGACATTTAAATACTTGACCAAGAGAATGCTTGTGTTAGTATGTTGGTATATCAAGAAAACTGATCCTGTAACCTATCATAGTTCAAGCCAGCAGTATAATTAATATTCCACAAACTGCTTCCATAAAAATATTAGATACTGTAAATGTAGATCTGTATCATTTTAATGACCTAAATGATAAAAAAAAATAATAATAATAACAACACAAAAAACAAAAACCACAACAAAACAATCTAGCACAATATTATATATATACATATATAGAAAATTATTAACATAATTAGAAAGGAAGTTATTGTAATAAAGATCTGTACAAATAAAATAAAATATCTCTCTTACTGGTTAATAATATAAAATTGAAACTGATCTTTACTTTAATTCTAAAATATGTGATAATGTATAATAGTAAATTTATATAAGAGACTAAGATTTACTAATAGTTAATTAAATAATTTGTTTGACTAAAACATTATATAAAGATGTATTTATTGGACATTTTAAAATATCTACTACATGGATTTAGAATTAACTGGTTAAACAACAAAATACAAGAATTAAAAAAAATAAAATGGAATAATCTGAATTATGTGACTAGTGTTTGTGTTAACATAAAGAAAACATGAAAAATAAAAACATCTTTACCACACACAGAGTTGTGGGTCTGGCTGTTTTATATGATTAAAGAAATCTCTATTTAAGATATTAAAAAGTATTGTATTTGAGTAAAGAACTGTATTTGTGTGTGTGTTGAGGGGGTTCCTTCTTTTTCAGATCTGTTCATGAGACAGATATTTGTCTTCAAAGGACGGTCAATGTACTGGTATATCACAACAGGCCATGGCTTCACAGTCCAATACATTTACCTACACTAAACGAAAACTGCATGGTTTTCTTTATAGACTTATACAGTCACGTATTTAGATGATTTTCAATAATTGATGGCCATACAATGACCAAAAAAATAACTATGGCAGATGGCAGATAATGGTTACTAACAGATATTAATATATATATATATATATATACACAAACTCCCTCTGGTGTAATTCAAAGAACAGAAGCCTGTGTACAGCACATGGAAACCTTTGAAATGATTTGAAAAGACTGAACCAAATGCATGACGAAAGCTAGCCATTGACAGTGCCAGTGGAATTCAATACTGAAGGTGTGTGTTTTGGAGTGATGGGTAAATATATGACTATACAAGTTGGATATGTGACAGTAATGTTTGCTGGCTCTCAGCTTTAACAACCTAAATGAATGACATCATGGCAAAAGAAGTGATTTGTGAAACATTTATGTCCACTTGAAATCAAGCTGAAGGAAGTGTATTTACCCATGCATAATTCAAATATATGTAAAGTTAAATACATTTTTCATGTTGTACTTATAGAAAAGTATTATCATGAAAATTAATGATAAAACCTGTCACAGCATATCTATTAAATCATGTGAGTGTGTGACCATGGCTGTGTGTGTGTGTGTCTCTCTCTCTCTCTCTGTCTGTCTGTAAAATGTATGTGTGTTGGTGTTGGTGTTGCAGTTGTTTTATAATATATTAACCATTCATTTCTCATCCAAGTCATATTATGTGATTTCCAGTTTATCACAAAGTTTATTCAAAAGTTTATTCAAAAGTCTATGGAATAGAAAACAATCCACAACAGGTCACACCAGACAATAACTCATCATATTAGGTGAAGTGATCAAACCACTGAGGTATAAGCTACTTTTAAAGACTGTTTTCTGTCATCACTGATGCAATCTCTTTATAAAATAATTAGGTAAATCAGCACCATTTAACACTGGAATATACCAACTGAGATAATATCTAAAGGGGGTAACATTGTAACCATTAGAAGATCATAGAACTGTATATGGGATTTGGCCTCCTGTGTGCTCTTAATGCTCTTAAACTATACCCCACTCGCTATAAAAATATCTAGTGGCTAATCTGTGATTGCAAATGTTGTGTCATCCATGTCAAATAGTATATTATAACAATGTCACTGTGTGTGTGTGTGTGTGTGTGTGTGTGTGTGTGTGTGTGTGTACATATATGTAGGAAAGTCTTCATGCATTTCTTTTATAAGCTATATTCAGATTAAAATAAAAGTATATAAATAAATAAATTCAAAGAAGATTAATGTGTCTTTATTTATTCATGATATGTTTATCTCATCACATCTGATTTCAGAGGCAGATAATTAACCCAAAATTCCAAAATTATATTACATATTTTTGTTCTTCAAATTTGTGAAAAACATATGTTATCACAGGTGTTAGTAATAACAAAACATTTTATAAAAACCAGTAAGAAAGCAGATACAAACTAAATACAACATACCTGCTATATGTCTGCTTCATCTTCTTGCAAGCTACGTAACTCCCATCTTTTATATTTTGGCACTTCAGTACCTCTGAAAAGGTACCTTCTCCTTTTTTGCCTAGTATCCTATACTCTGAAAATGAAATTAATAAATTAATTTAATATCTTTATTAATATGTATATCTTAATTTAAAAACAAATCAAAACAGTTTTTTGTTTTTAAATTAATATAAATTAAAAAATTAGAATATAGTGTTGTTTAATGACACCCCCTGGCATATAAATTTTTGTTTAATGGTACCAGTCACACACTTCAACTAATTCTCTTTGACTAATGGCTATTTGACACCATAAACCTTTTTATGCACAGAAAAAGATAAAAACTGAGAACCTTTAATTTCTTAGTGCACATCATTTCCTTAACAAACACAGTAGCTGCTATTGATAGATGATCCATTCCATTGTGTTTCAAACATTGCCTAGCAACTCCTCATTTATGCAGAAGAAAAGACCCCAGTTTTAAGTAGACAATAATCATGAATTATTGGCCAGAATGGGAAATAGTGGAATCTGTATGAAAAAATCTGTGATCTGTCTTAATCTCTCCTCTACAGGGCTAAATGCATACCCTGTCCTGAGCCCAGTTTTTATATTTTGGGTATGAATCCTAATTTTTTTTATATATTTCTACTTAGAAGGGTGATAACCTATAAGCTCTAATGTGATTATTTAAAATGGTAATTATATGTATAGGAGGAGTCATAAAGGCAACCACTAATGAACAGTAAAGGTAAACAGGATGTTAAAACTGAAATACATGTTTATTTCTTTTATTTTGAACATGTAATAATGTTTTAAATGCTGATAATGGTAGCTTTTCCTTGATAATACAATTTGTTTTATTAATAAATAAATTATTTAAAACATACACACACACACACATACACACACATATTGGTAGGTTATCTTAAATTTTTTGTGTGATGTGGATATGAATAAATTGAATGGATTTGTCTCTCTTTTCTTTCATAAGTTTCCTGGAATAAAATTTATTTATTATTAATTGTTTTCTTGCTATTTCTTTTATAAACATACACCATGGTAATATAATATATCCTAAGCACAAAATGTTCTTCACTGAAATAAAAGAAGGATAATAAAAGCCATTATTACAAACCCCAAGAAAGCAGTTGATATATTATGTATGAATGGCAGTAAAGATAACTGGTTATATACAGATATTCTGTTTCTGTTGCCATGTTGCTATTGATTGCCAGCTGTATATGGTCTCTTTTTCTTTTCTTTTTAAAATGTACAATATAGTTAGCAGCAGTAGTGGACCTACAGTTTTGGGTGGGGCCCTGAAACTTGAACTGTTATGGGGGCTATTTGCAACCATCAAACATGTCTGGCTAACCATTGTTATCTTCTTCTGTGGCAGTGTTCCATGGCTAGTTCTAAAAATTTACTTACATCTGAGATTGTGATTAAAATGTTTAAGCAATGTTGGTCTAAAGTTGCTACTGGATTAGGGGCCCTGAACCTTAAGCTTCATTAATTTCATAACAGATCCACCCCTGGGTAGCTGTCACAAGCCATTGTGACAAAGAATATATCTAAACTGTAAAACTTGGTGTATCTGATATTTTGCCATGATGTTGTATTTCACTGAAGTATACCAGTGTTGTCTGTGGATTTTATTTGTAAGAGTTATTATCTAAGATAGCAGAGACAGAATGCGTGCCTTTCGTAGACATGCTTCACAACAGCTAGCTCTGATTAGCACGTTAATTTTTTTCATTCATTCATTCAGTGCTTAGCTCAGTGCATTGAGCGTGTAACTGAAGTGTTATAGATCACAGGATCATTCCTCCTTAGTTAATCTACTGAGTCCTTTTTCATACATGAATATAAATTAAAGGTTAAATGTAGTTTCATACCATGAATATAAATAAGTATTAAATATAGTAATTAAAACACTATAGTATAGAATATGCTTATATACTGACTTTCCCTGACTTAAGGGGGTGGATGCTAATTAAGTTTAAAAAAATATATATCAGATGATACCTTGTACAATATTAATTTAATTTAATTTATTTTATTTCATTTTTTTATTTTTTTATTTTTTTTATCTTGGTCAGTATTGTTTCTATACTGTCACATTCTCTACCATAGAAACACACACACACTCACACACACACATAAGTGTCTAACTGTAATACATATCCTTGAACTCATCTTGTATAGTCTTAATAATTTGAATAATCCATGTAGAAAATGTGTGTAACACTTCTAAAGCTTTTTGTATCCCTTACTTCATTCTTTTGAAAGATCACTATCCATTTCATACAACCAGCATACATTAGTCCTAATGATAATTATAATCATGTATTTTCTAGATTTTAATCAAAAATGCCCATTGATCTGCATTAACATACTTATTACTGCCTCATCTAATTAATAATTATTATAATAATGACCATTTCTAAAAATCATCAGAACAGCTAGGATTATTGTTCTGAACAGTACTAAACTGTCATATATTAATATTTTTCATTATGTATTATATCGTGTAAAAGGTAATTTCATTATTTATTTATATGTATATTTATAGGAGATATTAATAATTCACTGTCACAAATTGTAAATAAAAATACTACTGGATTGTTATTTTAAAAATATATATTAATAATAACAATAATAATAATAATAATATTTTATTATTTGTTTTTTGTAGACCTGTAGTTGTAACAATGAAAAAAAAGTATACATATTTTGGTTAATAACAGATTTATCCTTGTTTTGGAAATTATACAAAGTCACTACAGCAATGGTCAGTTTGAAAACAATGAAAACATGAAAGAAAAACAAAACAAAAAGCAAATTAATTTTTTTTTTTTTCTTTTTTTTAAATTTGAAAACAAAACATAATGACATCAAAATAAATAAATAAAATAAAATAAAATAATAATAAATAATCTAAAAAGAAAATAACTGTATTGTCTCTTGACATGTGTTTTTCAGCCAGAACCAAAGTTCACTGACATGTTAACTTTTTTTCTACTTTGGTAATTACAACAACAACAAAAAGTATTAAACATAAAATACTGTTTTATTTTATTTCCTTATTTATTTATTTTATAAATATACTACTCTTCGTTTATCATTTACAAATGGTAGCAGAGATGGTGAAATAAACAAAACTATAATAACAATAATAAGTAATTAAATAAATTTTTAAAAATTCAAAACACAATTTGCCCTTTACACTTTAATTTTTTCTTTTTCTTTATTATTATTATTATTATTATTATTATTATTATTATTATTATTATTATTATTATTAACTTTTTTATATTATTATTATTATTATTATTATTTTTTTTTTAGTTAATTAAAATAAATAAATCTGTAGTATCTACTCACTTTCCAAAAGGAGGTTCATCCGGGCGAAGTTTGTTGTGACATCGATTAATTAAGAAACTAAATACATATGCGAGTGAAATACCCTTCTGCCGTTGTCACATACTGAATCCTGTTACATGCAGCCTATATGGAATGCAGTTACAGGTAAGATCCGTACAGTACGCTCCTGTCAACACTTGTCAAAGAGACAGTGCCGTCACAGCACGCGCACATTCACACCACGCTGCCTTCTCGGTAGAATCCATATATCTTATATGCTTAATATCAGTTTCTCCTAACACTGGTGTGTTACCATTGCATGATATTGGGAAAACTTCGCATGATACTCGGTAATAAGAAAAGCAAAACATCGACTAACGGTATAACCACCCTGTACTATGTTCGCCAAGCACAATATTGGTTGTGACTTGTTAGGGGTCGTATCAAAATCGTCAAATGTCATGCAAAACACGTACACCAATGTCGGGTGTTTTACAGCGTGTAAATACAGTTATTTTTTTCCTTCTTTCTTCTTCAAAATAAATAAAATATTTCTCTTATCCATTTTATGTGTATATTATTGCATATACGTATACGTAGGTGGGTGTCCCTTTCTGTGTCTATAGGTGAGAAAGTTTGGCGATTATTATTTTAATATTAAAATTATGCCCAAAAGACATAACGTCACGATTTCAGATTATTCAAATCAAGCATTTAATTTCCTGTATAGAAGTGTCGCTGTAGGTGACGTCTTAAAATTAAAAATATGCCGAAAGCATGAAGATCAATTTATAAATAATAAGAAGAAGAAAAGCAAAAATGATGATGATGACGACGATTTAAATTGTGACGTAAGTAACAGAATTTCGAAAAGGAATTAACTAAAAAAAATATTGTCAATTCATATCAGTCTACAGAAAATTATAATAAAATCAGAAGGCTCATTCCATTTACAAGGAAACATAATTATTCGTCTTAGAATCTTTATTTTTATTTGTAATACTATACTCTAATGGAATGTGATAATTAACACTACGTAAACAAATATATCATGTGAAATTATATAAAATGTCTTTTGTCGTAAGAGTAGGCCTATTGTAGGATAGGGGCAAATAATCAGCCCTCACCCATAGGAGAAAACCTTAAGCGAGTGAAATTACCTGATATTCCATCGTTCTGCTCATAATATGAAATTAGTAGTAGCAGTTTATTTTAAAATATAAAATTCATACTGATTCGTTTCCAAATAATGCAAACGAATACATTTCGTATCGAAGTTAGTGCAGTTACATCTAAAACCTCAAATTCTTACCAAAATAAATAAAATGAAAACAAAGGATATGCAAGCTTGTGCGAATCGGAAATGAGGGATAATTGTTGCCCTAAAAGCAGCCCAAAATAGTTTCTTATTCGGACCCTCCATTGCCTTGCTGATAAAATGTAATTTAGTCTCATTAAGTGCTGGAGGTGCAATAACAGTTTGAAAATCAATAACAGTTTATTTTTATTTTTATTTATTTATTTATTTATTTA